>CM077160.1:23792007-24184386 GCA_039583875.1 Platanthera guangdongensis
GTGTGTGTTTGAATTTGTTAATTGTGAGTCTGTGACCGATAAAGTACTTTTACTCGGAAAGGAATGTGTTGGTACCACCACTACCGGTTATGCTGACAGGCCCTCCTTTAGGCGGACAGATGCTGCAAATCGCCGGTTCGATCCAAGCATTTAGATGCAATGGTTCTGTTTCATTAATTACATTTGCCAATCTCTCGTTCTCTCTCTTCGTCATTTGATTCTGAGGTGTTGACGATCTCTGATGTTGGCAAACTGGCTTTCCTTTAATTGTTGGTGTTTAGATTTCATTCAGAATCAATTCAAACATTTGAAAAAGTACATGTATCTAGTTATGTTGTAAGAACGTAGTACTTTTATTAGCTAATAAGATACCTTCATAAAGTATTTTAGGTTCTGGCTCAAAATATATTATTTGTTTCTAAAGAAACGACCTTATGGACTTCTGGACACAACAACTGTAATTGTGTTCCTAAGTGAAATGTCACGATTACTATTCTTTTAAAGTTAACTGGAACTCATCAAGTGTGAAATGATACTAATTAACAGAAAAATGGCCAAGCCAAGTCAAATCGTGTTATCAAATGTGGAATAACATTCTCCTCCTATGTAAGTACGCTGAATTCTGATGAAGTTATTAACATCAGATTTGGAATGAAATAACTCACCTGATTTGTACGCAACAACCACGAACATCAGCGGAGCACAACACGCATGTTTTGACAAAGGAAAGTGAAAAAAATCAAAACATTTTGATTAAGGCTGAACTGAATCGTCTAACCTTGAACTAAGGCTGAACTTAAATCGCCTTGAATCTCATTTCCCCCTATGTTTTGATTAATAGATATTAGACCATTACTTTTATCAATGGATCAGATAGGTTATCCTTCGATCGCACATCGATCAAGGTGATAATACCTTGTTCTTTCAGATAATTCAATAGAGCATGTCTCAATCGTACATGTCTTCTCTTAGTATTAAATAGGACATTCTTAACAACTTGAACAGATGCCTGATTATCACAGAATAGACTCAAAGAATTGACTTGTAGCCTAGGCAGGGGAATGTCTAGAAACAAATTCTTGATCTAATCTGCCTCTTCACCAGCCGGAGCTAAGGAAAACAACTCAGCTTCCATATACGACAAAGCTATATAAGTTTGTCTTTTTGATTTACAAACAACAGCAGCTCCACCCATAGTGAATATAAATTTACTGGTAGACTTACTATTATCAACTTCTAAACACCACAATACATCAGAGTATCCATCCATAGTAGGAGATTAACTAGTGTGGCATAGAGCATGATCTTTAATACCTCTCAGGTATGTCATCAACCAATCTAAGTCATCCCACTTCTCTTAATCTGGGCAACTGGTAAAGCAGCCCAGCATGCCAACAGAGAAGGTAATGTCTAGTCTAGTACAACTTATGGTGTACATGTGGCTACCAATAATCTTCGAGTATTTTAATTTGTCAATGTTGGTCCCTTCATTTGGATGCAACTTGGCATTTGCATCAAACAGTGTCTTTACACCCCAATAATCTTTATAACCCTATGTAGAAAGCTTTTGCTCTATATAATGAGCTTGACTAAGAGTAATGCGACTCTTGTCTGCTCTAACTTCATTCCTAGAAGGGTATCAACTGGGCCAATATCCTTCATGTCAAATGCTTTTGCAAGAGTGGATTTAATATCCTTTACTGCAGCAAAATCTGACCCTAGAATCAACTTGTCATCCACATACAGGCATACGATGACTGTTTTATTTGATATTAAGTAGTGATAAAGGCACTTGTATGAGAGACAGGACTGAAATCCAACGCTCTTTACTACTTGGTCAAATTTTATGTGTCATATCTTAGGCACTAGCGTAAACCCATAGATTGATTTATCCAGCTTACACACTTTCTCTTTTAGATCATTATGTACATAACCTTTAGGTTGTGTCATATAGATCTCTTTATCAAACTCTCCATTAAATAAGGTTGTCTTTACACATATCTGATGAACTATAAAGTTCTTGATAGAAGCTAAGTCAAGAAGAATCATAATAGTAGATAAGTGGCATACAGGTGAGTAGATGTCAAAGTAGTCAATTCCCACTGTTGTTTATAACTCTTAGCTACTAGATGAGCTTTATATCGGGTTATAAACTCATCATTATGTTATTTTTTCTTCAATACCCACTTCCATCCTAGAAATTTAGCTCCTTTTAGCAGGTCGACTAGATGTCAAGTGTTATTTTATAGCAGCAATTTCATCTCATCATCGATGTCTTCTGCCCACATTAACGAACCTTTAGATCTCATAGCTTCCTAATTGGAGAATGGATCATCCTCTAAATGATAGGTGACAAAATTCTCACCAAAATCCTTAGGGATTCTATCTCTTATAGATACTCTAAGAGGAACATGTTCCACCTCTAGAGGTTGGGGAGCAGTGTCAGAGGGGCCAGCTTCAGCTTTTATAGTAGATTATGAAATCATGTCAGTATACCTAGATATGGTTAATTCATGATCTTTGATAAATTTATGTTCAAATAAAATAACATCTCTAGACTCTATCTCTGTATTAGTGGATAGATCCAAAAACCTGTCAGCTGCACTATATTCTGCACTACCTAGATAAATGTATGTTGTTATTTTAGGTCCCTCTTTAGGTCTCTTAAGATCTTGTATTCTTGCATAAACAAAACAACCTCAAGTCTTCAGAGTGCCATATCTACAAGAATGGTCGTGTCATAACTCATACAGAGTAGAATTGTGCTTTGAGTGAAACACTTTATTTAGAATGTGATTTGCAGTTAGGATTGCTTCCCCCCCCCCCAAAAAAAAGGAATTAGCCATGTCAGTTGTGAGGTTCATATAATTCAACATCTCTATTAAAGTTTCATTCTTATGCTCAGCAATACCATTCGACTGAGGTGAGCATGGAGCTATGGTTTCTAGGATTATACCCTCAGAGGTACAAAAGTCCTTAAACCGAGTTGCAGTGTATTCTCCATTTCGATCACTTCTAAATCTCTTAATATTTCGATTTAACTGATTCTCAACATAAGTTTTAATGATTTTAAAGGTCTCGAAGACTTCGTCTTTCGATTTCAATAGGTAAATATGTCAATATCTGAAAAAATCTTCGATAAAGGCAATAACATACTTCCTTCCCCCTCTAGTTGCATGACTTCAAAAATCACAGAGGTCGGAATATATCAATTCAAAAAGTTGTGTGCATCTAGATACTGACTCGATCTTTCTATTTGATTTGATAGGTACGAGGTTTGTGCCCAAACTAAGATTAATAGAAATCCATTCAAGTCAGTATCTAGATGCACACAACTTTTTGAATTGATATATTCCGACCTCTGTGATTTTTGAAGACATGCAACTAGAGGGGGAAGGACGTATGTTATTACCTTTATCGAAGATTTTTTCAGATATTGTCATATTTACCTATTGAAATCGAAATACGAAGTCTTCGAGACCTTTAAAATCATTAAATCTTGTGTTGAGAATCAGTTAAATCGAAATATTAAGAGATGTAGAAGTGATCGAAAAGGAGAATACACTGCAATTCACCCGCCCCCCGGCGGGCTTCGCCCGCCCCCTGGCGGGCCTCACGAAAAATTTAAATAATTAAATAATTATTATTTTTAAATTAAATTATTATTTATTATTATTTAATAAATAATTATAAAAAAATTGGAAAAAAATGAAAAAATCCCCCCCCCCCCCCCGCTTCTCTCGGTGGCTGTCCTCCTCTCCTGCCGGCGGCGGAGCCGCCGGTGGCCTGCCCGGCGCCCACCTGGGGGTTCGCCGGAGGCCGGCGAACCCCCCGGAGGGCGCCGGGCAGGCCGCCTCTTCTCTCGCCGGAGGCTGCCCTCCTCTCCTGCCGTCGACGGAGCCGCCGCCGGCCTGCCCGGCGCCCACCGGCGGGTTGGCTGGCCTCCGGCGATCCCGCCAGGGGTTGTTCGGCGGAGAGCGGGCAGGGCCACTGCCGGCGGTGGCACTGCCCGCTCGCCACCGGACAACCCCCGGCGGGTTCGCCGGAGGCCGGCAAACCCGTCGGTGGGCGCCGGGCAGGCCGGCGGCGGCTCAGCCGGCGGCTCAGCCGGCGGCGGCGGGGGTGATGCCGTGAGCGGGTGGGAGTGCGGGAGGGGATCTCAGGAATTTCTGAGGTGTGAACAGTGCGTGAGCAGTGGTGGCTTTTGGACCCAAAGGCCAGATTGACTTTTTTGTAGATTGGACGATTCAGATGAGTTTCAAGGTGTGATCCAAATATGACTATTGTATTATATAATAAAGATACATATATATATATATCTTAATTCTTAACTAGGTAAATGCAAATTCTTGATTGTTACAGTCTGCTTGCTACAGTGTTTCGTCTGTTGCATTCGAATTTCCCAATTTACGCCTCCCCTATTTGCTCGCCGTCATTCACTGCTCCCTGCGTTAAAAAAACTGTTGCTGCCGCCGCCGGTGATGGGGGAGAGAGAGAGGGAGGGGAGAGAGAAAGAGAGAGTGGAGGAGATGGAGAGCCAGACCATGGCGGCTTGGAGGCGGGAGGAGCTCGGGAACTTGGAGGTGGCGTTCCATGGCTGTTGGAGAGAGAGAGAGCGGGGAGAGAGAAAAAGAGAGGGGAGGGGATCGAGATCCAGGCGGTGACTTGGAGGAGGGAGGAGCTCGGGAACTTGGAGGTGGCCGACCATAGCTGTTGGAGAGAGAGAGAGGGAGGTGAGAGAGAAAAAGAGGGGAGGAGATCGAGATCCTGGCAGCGGCAGGGGTGTTAAATGTTGAACAGGTGGGTCAACCCTTAATGATGAACCGGGTCCAGTTTTGCAATCAGCACAGCGTTATTAATGGTGCAGCCATGGCGTAAGATGAAGACGATGGAGCTGCTGCAGCGGAAGACGAAGATGGTGATCCTTCAATGAACTCAGAAGACGATGTGTTTCTCTGTTTCTAGAATCATCTCCATGTATTTCCTGCAACTATAAAAATACATGTATTGGTGTTAAATTAAGCAATGAAAAAGCTTGAATGCAATGCCTGCTCTGTTTCCTTATTCCCAATTTTTTCTCATTCAATGATACTGAGCGTTGTGAGAATTTCTAACAGTGGTATCAGAGCCGCTCGAGGTTTCTTCATTGTAAACCTTTCGTTATCATGAGCTCATCATCTACCCCTTCAATGTCCGTCTCTCCAACTGTAGCCCTCATCTTCAACGGTGAGCTGTATGATCAATGGGCAATCAAAATGCAAACTCTGTTTGACTTCCAGGATATCTGGGAGATCATTGAGGAAGGACCACAAAATACTGGGAAGAGAAAAAATGGAGAACCAGCCAAAATGACAAAGGAGGATCAGAAAAAGAACTCCTTGGCATTACTAATTCTCCAACAGGCTGTGTCACCAGTAATCTTTCCTCGCATTATGAATGCTAAAATGGCTAAAGAGGCATGGGATACGCTCAAGGAAATATACCAAGGAGGCAAGAAGGTAATCCACATACGTAAACAAAACTTGAGCCGTCAATTTGATGCCATCAACATGAAGGATAATGAATCTATACATGAATACATGCCACACATAACTGCAATAACAATCCAGTTGTGCACCCTGGGAGCTCCACTCCCAGAATCTGATATTGTACTCAAAGTTTTGAGAAGCCTGCCAAAGAGCTACGAACACATTGCTGCCGCTATTGAGGAAAGCAATGATTTGGATTCCCTTTCCCTTGGCATGTTAACTGGAAAAATCCAGTCCCATGAGGAAAGATTTAAGCAGCATTCACTTCCCATTTATCAGGCCCTTCAAACTAAGATGAACCTTGGGAAAACAAATAAGCCAAGGCTCACACAGAAGATACATACTTCCTAGAATCAAGGTTCAAGACACAAACCAAAGCAACCTGAACCTGAGAGCAATGTAAGCCCTGGACCTACTTTCTGCACTCTCTGCAAGAAGAACAATCATGATGCATCGAGATGTTATCACCGCTGCAAGAGATGTAAGAAACTCACTCACTTTGACCGTGACTGTTGGTTCAAGGCTAAAGAAGAAGTGAAGATAGCTGAAAAAATAAAGTTGAAGAAGAAAAGCTGCTGTTAGCCTGCAGTAATGACGCCCCAAACTCCATCAGCAAAATGACCTGGTATGTTGATTCTGGATGTTCCTCCCATATGACTAATGAAAAGTCCAACTTTGTTATACTTGATGAATCATTCAAATCACAAGTATATCTTGGGGATGGAAAAACAAATGGCATAGAGGGTCAGGGAACTATATTGGCTAAAATCTCAAATACATCCACAACATCATTAACTAACGTACAATTTGTCCCAACATTAGATCAGAACCTATTGAGTGTTGGGCAGCTTGTCTCTGAAGGATACAAGTTGATTTTTGAGAATAATGAATGTATAATCACTGACCCGCAGGGAAGAATTGTAGCCTCAGCAGGTATAACCAAAAACAGAGTGTACACCTTATCTGTTGATGTCTCTAAGCACACTGTTTTTAGCACTCAAGGAGACGTTGTAACAACTCTCGATTCCTGGCATCATCGGCTGGGGCATCTTAATTTTGATGCAATGAGGACTCTAATCAGAGAAGAACTTGCAACTGGAGTTCCTAACATAGAAGTTCATTCCCGTCAGTGCGCTTCATGCGATAAAGGAAAATCTCATCATCAACCATTTTCAACCTCACATCGACGGAGCATCCAGCCTCTTGAATTGATTCACATGGACTTATGGGGACCTGCATCTACCAACTCTCATGGAGGAAAGAGATACTTCCTATTACTTGTCGATGATTACTCCAGGTACATGTGGATTTATTTTTTGCAATGCAAATCTGGTGCATTTGGTGTTTTTTGCGATTTTAAAAGAGAATGGGAGAAGAAACTAGAAAGAAATATAAAGTGCATCAGGAGTGATAATGGGGGGAATTTCTCTCACACTCCTTCATTCACTTCTGTCGTCTCAACGGAATAAGGCATGAGCTTACTATTCTGGGGACGCCACAATAGAATGGATTCGTCGAGAGACGAAATCGCACCATAGTGGAGATGGCCAGGACAATGCTTCTACACAAGAGCATGCCAAAATTGTTCTGGGCAGAAGCAACTAACACTGCTGACTATACTCTCAACAGAACTCCCACAAAAGCTTTAAAGAAATGCACACCATATCAAGCTCTTTTCAAAACTAAACCTGACCTACAGCATTTGAGAACATTTGGAAGTATTGATTTTGCCCACCAAATGAAAGAAAAAAGGGATAAACTTGACCCAACTAGTATCAAGTGCATTTTTCTGGGATACATTAGTGTGAGCAAAGCTTATAGATTATATGAGCCAAACCAAAACCAATTCCTAGTGTCCAGAGATGTCATATTTTACGAAAATGAGAGTTGGCAATGGGAATCAGATAAAGAGGACCTACCTTCAACACCTTCTCCATATGCTCCGGTCGAGGTTGCTGTTATTGCTCCCCCATCCATGGAGCAGAAGAGGAAGAAGACATATTTGAGGTCATTCCTGAGCCACAAAGTCCTCAATCATCATCATCTCCCATGCAAACGCGTACACTGGAAGACATCTACAACATGGCACCTCTAGTGATGTTTCACACCACTCCAGGAAACTTTCAGGAAGCTGTTAAATACAAAGAATGGAAAGAAGCTATGGATCAGGAAATCCTTCTAGTAGAAAAAAATCAAACCAGGAGCCTAGTGCCAAGACCAAAAAATAAAACTGTAATTAGTCTGAAATGGGTATTCAAGGTTAAATATGATGAGCATGGTAAAGTAATTAAGCACAAAGGAAGAATTGTTGCCAAGGGGTACAGTCAACAACTAGTGAGAGATTTCAAGGAGACATTTGCCCCAGTTGCTAGAATGGATACCATTCGACTATTGATTGCCATTGCCGTAAACTTTGGTTATCCTATTTACCAATTGGACGTGATATCAGCTTTCTTAAATGGCATTCTAACAGAAGAAGTATATGTCAAACAACCAGATGGATATGAGAAAGAAAAGACAAGAGATATGGTATGCAGAGTGCACAAAGCACTTTACGGCCTCAAGCAATCTCCCCGTGCCTGGCATGGGAGCATCACTGCATACTTAATCACTGAAGGATTCACTGCCAGCAAGTATGAACCCTCCTTGTTCATTAAAATTGAGCCTGATGGAAATAGGACTTTCATTTCCCTATATGTCGATGATCTCATAATAACCGGAAGTTCACCTGCCACCATAGACATGTTCAGAAAGAAGATTAGCAAAAAATATGAAATGACTGATCTAGGCCTCATGAAATTCTTTCTCGGCATACAGGTAGAACAAGCTCCCGGTGAAATTTTTCTGTCGCAAGAGAAATATGCAAAGGATCTACTCAAAAGATTCAACCCAGAGAATTGCAATCCTTGTGTAACTCCTATGTGCAAAGGAGACAAACTGAAGAAGTCGACAGATAATGACGAAAAGGTGGACAAAGCCAACTACAGAAGTCTTGTTGGTTCCCTAATCTATCTCACTTGCACTCGCCCAGACATTGAGAATGCAGTAAATCAGGTCGCTAGGTATGTGAGCAGTCCGTCAAAACTTCATCTCAATGCCGCCAAACGCATTCTCCGATATGTGCAAGGCACAACACATTTTCGGCTGCGATATGCTAAAAGTTCCTCACCTTCCCTAACCGGATATAGTGATGCCGACTGGGGAGGATCCCTGGATGACAAAAAAAGTACCACTGGATACCTCTTCTACTATGGTAAATGCCCTATCTCATGGAAATCTCACAAACAACCCACAGTGGATCTATCCACCATAGAGGCAGAATATATGTCTCTCAATTCCGCCATTTGTGAGGGGATTTGGCTACAAAGGCTTGTTAGGGAGATCCTAAATGAGGAAAGGAAGGATTTCACAATTTTCTACGACAATGTATCAACCATTGCTCTTGCTAACAACCCAGTAATGCACCAACGAAGCAAACATATTGATATCTGTTTTCACTTCATAAGGGAGCAAGTTGAGAAGAAGGAAGTAAAGCTTCAACACTGCGGATCTGAATCGCAGTTCGCCGACATACTCACAAAGCCCCTTGGAAGATCACATTTTTTGCAAATGAGATCTAACCTAAAGGTCGAACCACTGACGGTTCAAGGGGGATGTTAAATGTTGAACCGGTGGGTCAACCCTTAATGATGAACCGGGTCCAGTTTTGCAAACAGCACAACGTTATTAATGGTGCAGCCATGGCGGAAGATGAAGACGATGGAGATGCTGTAGCGGAAGACGAAAATGGTGATCCTTCAATGAACTCAGAAGACGATGCGTTTCTCTGTTTCTAGAATCATCTCCATATATTTCCTGCAACTATAAAAAGACATGTATTGGTGTTAAATTAAGCAATGAAAAAGCTCGAATTCAATGCATGCTCTGTTTCCTTATTCTCAATTTTTTCTCATTCAACGATACTGAGCATTGTGAGAATTTCTAACAAGGGGATCTGAGAGGTGGGAGGTGATCTTGAGGTGGTTGGGAGAGAGAGAGAAAGTAGGCGGAAAGCTTGCCAGCGTGGGGGGCGGAGGTGGTCTGGCGGCGTCTGTGGGGATCTGAGAGGTGGGAGGTGATCTTGAGGTGGCCGAGAGAGAGCGAGAGAGAGAGAGAGAGAGAGAGAGAGAGAGTTGGCGGAAAGCTTGCCGGCGTGGAGGCGGAGGTGGTCTGGCGGCGCCTGTGATCCGGTGTTAAGTCCTAAGTTATTATTATTATATATGACTTGTATTATTAATTCTAATTATTAGTTATTAATATAATTATTATTTCTAAATAGTATTATTGGTTATTAATATTATTGTTATTTCTAATTATTATTTATTTCTGATTACTATTTATCCTAAATTAAATAATTAATAATAAATTTTAAATTAGTGTAATATAAATTATAAAATTAGTGTAATATAGGTATTATATAAATGAGCTTCTTCAAGCGGCCTACGCCCGTGCTCGAAGCTCTTGGGCGGCCTTCGCCCGCATTCAGGCGGGCTTTACCCGCCTCCGCACGGGCTTTGCCCGTGCTTGATGCTCCGGGCGGCCTTCACACACATAGAAGTGGGTCCCGCTTCCACGCAATTCACCGACTAGACGCCACAACCGCCACTTGCATCCCCGCATTTCACCGGCTCGGCGCCACAACCGCCTTGCGATTAAAATGCCACCCCCACCCCCACCCCCCCCCCCCCCGATATTTTGAGCAGGGACCGCGGCCGCCGGCCTCCCCATTTTGTAAAAGTTTATACTATTATTACTTATTATATATTAGGTACGAGCATCTTCGCACAGGCTACGCCCGGGCTCGATGCTCTCGGGCAGCATTCGGCCGCATCAGGTGGGCTTCACCCGCCTACGCACAGGCGTGCTTGAAGCTTCGGGTGATCTTCAACCGCATAGAAGAGGACTTCACCCGCTTCCACACAATCCTCCATCTCCGTGTCGCACCCGCCACTCGCGGCCCCTCGGAGCAAAATTATGCTCGTGGTACGCCCGTGCACGAAGCTCTTGTGCGGCCTTCACCCACATCCAGGCGGGCATTACCATCCTCCGTACGGGCTTTGCCCTTCCTTGATGCTCTGGGCGACCTTCGCCCGAATAGAAGTGGGCCCCGATTCCATGCAATTCATCGGCTCGGTGCCGCAACCGCCACTCGCGTCCCTGCATTTCACCGGCTCGGCGCTACAACCATCTTGCGGTTAAAATGCCCCACTCCACCCCCGATATTATGAGCAGGGACCGCGGCCACCGGCCGCCACATTTTTTTAAAGTTTATACTATTATTACTTATTATATATTAGATACAAGCATCTTCGCACGGCCCAGTGATAATATGGGTCCGGCTGGGGCCCCACAACATACAGATGCAACAGATTAAGCATTATAAGATGATATAAACTACCAAAACTCAAAACTCAGATTAAAACATCGAAAACATACAACTAAACAGGAAGTTATCCACTAATCCAAGAGTATCAAAATGGCCTTAAGGCCTTACACATCATAAGTCCAAAAACTGAATGACAACAATATCAAACATCAACGTGCATAAGCACGCCTAGGCTACCTCGGCATGCAAGCCAGAAATATAGATCATGAAGTAAAACATTCAAAAAGACATAATCTACTAAGCATTGAAATCACTTCATGCGGCATAGGACTTTTTGGTCGCCGAGCTTGCTCCCGCTTGCGATCCTTTCCATGTAAAAATTATGGTAACGTGGGTCAACAGAGGCTGACCTCAACTGTGTAACCAACACATATCCTCCCGGCCGTCCCTAGTGGATCCCGAGGTAAACCATCACCCTACAGGTCAGCACTTCGTATGCAATATACATAAACATGTAAAGCTATACAACAGGTTTGGATGTCTCATACAACAAACATGTTTCTGAGTTGAGCATGTAACATAAATGGGCCTACAATGCAGCATGAATGCAATCCTGTGTTTCACTCAAGGTACCCTAACGCATATGCTTCTAACACATCATCAATTGAGTACTTCCAATTTCCCCATCGGCATTCAAGCCGCAAACACAAGGGTACTTCAAATTTCCCCTAACGACATACAAGCCGCCACACGGAACTCTTGCCTAGGCTCCACCCGCTCGTGGCTATCAAAACCCGAGCTTGCATGCAAGCTCTGACTTCTCGCGTCAGGAATCTGCCACACAAACAAACCTATTCAAAGAAGTATTGCTGGACCCCACCCGCTCGTGGGCTTCATCGCCCGAGCATGTCCTAAGCTTGGCGTTCTCGTCAGTTTCACAGATGGGGACTTGTCTCGCCGGGACACTCTCAACACATGACTTGCACGTTACGGGCCAGCCAGCAGACCACAGAGACGAAGTCAATCCTTCGCACATCACAACCCATAGCCTTCCCACCCTAATTCACCTTTTGTACTGTAACGTTCTCATGCTCCAAGGAAACCATTTACCGTCACAACTGAGCTAACCTTGTCTGGTTCTGACTGCACTTACTTTTTGTGATGTAAGGGGGACATACATCACAAACAACATCTTGCCGCAATGGATTTCTAGCAAAATCCTTAAGGTTCAATATGCAACATCACCGAGTCGGACTAACGGTCGCGACCACAGCTTCACCCACAATGCCTAATCCACTAACGGAGCGGATTTCTAAGGCAATATCATGTCGAGGATGGACTCAATCGTTTCGGTGGCTTCTCTTAAACCAAGGCGACCCGAACCCCTCTCCTTTGAGATACCTAGTGCCTAAAATGCTTGAAAGAAAACAAGAAGAAAATGGATGTCATGCACGCATCCTAAAATTGAGAGGAGAAATGTCGTTACCTTACGACTCCTCTTCCTAACCATGGAATCTTTGTCATGCTTGTATGAAAACGAGCACCCCCACGTCCCCTCCATGGATCTGGCCTTGCAACGACGATCAGAGCTTCGAAGCTTCGTCAATGGAAGAATAAAGCTCTCTTCTTCCTCCTCCTAACTCTCTCTCTCTCAAACCCTAAGTCAACTCCAAAATGAGGAGAAATGAGGGAGAAATCCCGCTCAGCCCATTTTAAGCCCTTTGAGCGGAAGATCCCTCGCCTTTAGATCAGATTTTATGGGAAATAGGACGGCTACGAAGCCAATCGACGGAACAACCACATTAACTTGTCACTCGACGAACGGGCCTTTTGAAAGTCCACCTAGTGTCAACTATGTTCACCTAAGGGGGGGAAAGGTGACGTGAAGCGTATTTGCGGAATTTAAGACGGTACCTGCACAATAAAAACAAACAGCACAGCACACAGAATACACAGGCAATTTATAGTTGTTCCCCGACTTGGGTACATCCACTTTCCCCCTTCGACCTATCTCCCAACAAGGGATGACTCAGTCACTTCTCCAACAGGATTGAAATCCAATCCTTTCACTATCGGAAGGAGCCCTTCCACACGTAGGAGTCAACACTCCCACAACCCGGGTTGCACCCAACCCTTACAACACGGAACAATCGTTCCTTTACAACAAAAGTAAAATAGAATGTACACGAGATACAAACTTCGTTTGGAGACTACGGTGTTCCTCTTCATTCGACGACGTGTTCGTGAAGTCAACGAAGAGTCTACAACCTTGGTCTCTCTTGGAAAGGATCTCCCCAGAACCGGCGGCGACAAGACGAGCGGCGGCTTGCTTCGGGATCGGCGGCTATGATGATGAGCGGCTGCTGAACTTAGAGATCCAATCTTCGTAGCGATGCTAGCTTGGTCTTCCAACGGTCATACGAGGATCGGTCGTCTCGATCGATTCGGACGGGGAAGTTCTTCCCGATCAACAAATCGAGAGACAAGAGATCTCTTGATAGACGCGTGAGACTCTAAGCTTGGCTAAGCTTCTGTCGCCGGAGATCGGGAAGAAAAGCGATCAGTAGCGGCGACTGACTAGCGCGAGTGGCGACGGATGCGGCGGAGAGATTTCGCGATTTTAGGGTTTGCTCTTGCTCGGCTTCTTTCTGTCTAGGTATTCCGTTCAAAATACCCGTATATATATACTGTAGACGCTTTCAAAAATGACCGTTGTGGAACCCACAAGCAGAATCCCTAAGTCCCGGTCCAGAACCTTAACAGCGGCAGAATCTGGTTCAGGAAGTTCCAGAAAAACGCCCAAGTCAAAATCGTTGAGAATCGAAAGTGATTCTCGCAGAGTCGCCGAGAATCAAAGGTGATTCTCGACGATTCGGCGAGAATCAAAGATGATTCTCGTCGGATTTGCCTTGGTTTCACGCACTGCTTTAGGCCAGGTCGAGACGGTGAGAATCAACCAGTGATTCTCGACGATTCGATGAGAATCACTTGGTGATTCTCGTCGATTCTTACTTAGAAGCAGAGGTGCTCGCTTAGAAGAGGCTGGAACGAGTTCGGCGAGAATCAACCACTGATTCTCGACGAATCGGCGAGAATCCCTTGTGATTCTCGCCGAATCGGCGAGAATCACTTGGTGATTCTCGTCGATTTACACTTAGATGAATTTTCGTCTTTCCACCCAAGAGCTGCTCCTCGACCCATCCGTGCTCCTTGTCTTCTCTTGCATAAACACGGCCCTGTACTTGAAAGTAAGTGCAATCCAATAGAGAGAGTACACGTAGGCCAACACACTGATCTGCTCAACGAGGGATTACGTCGTGCAGACCCGTGTATATTGACCTACTGCACCCTGACATTGGTGTGCACTTAGCGTGGAAGAACTGCAAGCACAACTTAAAAGATTTTATCAAATACATTGTCTATTGACCTTAGCTTGTCCAGGGGCTTCTTCAAATCAGGTACATTGTGGATACAATACCCAACAATCTCCCCCTATTTGAAGAAGCCTAAACCCTAAAAGCTAAGGTGAATAGAGCAAATGGGAATGAAAACCATAAACTTAAAAGTGAGTTGAGTGGGTTATCCATTACCAATACCAATTTCTTGGATGCAAGCTTGGAGCCACCTTAGCCTTAGCCGAGAGGGTAATCTCCCCCTTTTCGGCTTCTGCAAATCGGGGTCGGTAGCATTTGACCCCTTGCTCCCCCTTAGTTCTTGCGTCTGTGCTCACACTTAAGTTCCTTGCTCCCCCTCAGATCGTGCACAAGCCTGGATCTTTTGTTGTCTTCATTCCTCATAATTGAGCATCCCCAATTCACTCTTGAAAAGATTGAACTTGGCCTCATCTAAGGGCTTTGTGAATATATCAGCAATCTGCTTGTCCGTGGGGACATAACAGAGAGAGATGTCCTTGTTCTCCACGTGCTCCCGAATGAAGTGGTAGCGCACTTCAATATGCTTCGTTCTGCTGTGCGATACAGGATTGTTGGTAATGGCAATTGCACTGGAGGAGTCGCAGTACATTGGAACTTCCTTGAACTGAAGGTCGTAGTCGGCTAACTGGTTTCTGATCCATAGTAGTTGTGCGCAACAGCTTCCTGCTGAAATGTACTCAGACTCTGCTATGGAGGTAGCTACACAATTCTGCTTCTTGCTGTTCCATGAGATAAGCCTTCTTCCGAGGAATTGACACGTCCCGGAAGTGCTTTTCCTGTCATCCCTACTCCCTGCAAAATCAGCATCTGAAAAACCTATTAGCTCGACATCATTGTTTCTCGGGTACCACAAGCCAAGATTGGGAGTACCCTTAAGGTATCTTAGAATTCGCTTCGCAGCGACATAGTGAGATTCCTTAGTGTTCACCTGATATCTGGCACAGACACATGTGGAGAACATAATATCTGGTCTACTGGCAGCAGGGATCCAATGATGCTTCTGTATTTGGTTTCATCGAAAGGTTTACCTTTCTCATCCTTATCCAGAGACATAGTGGATCCCATTGGAGTCCTCATAGAGGTTGCATTCTCCATACCGAATTTCTTAAGGAGTTCATTTGTGAACTTCGTCTGAGAGATGAAGATTCCATCCTCAGACTGTTTCACTTGAAGTCCCAAGAAATACTTGAGCTCTCCCATACTGCTCATTTCAAACTTTCCTTGCATAAGTTTAGAAAACGTTTTGCAAAGATTGTTGTCCGTTGAACCGAAGATTATGTCATCGACATAGATTTGTACCAGCAAAATCTTGCCTTTGACTTCCCGGAGAAACAATGTTTTATCTATTTTACCTCTAGAGAACTTGTTCTCAAGAAGAAAACTAGATAAAGTCTCATACCAAGCTCGTGGAGCTTGTTTTAACCCACATAATGCTTTATTAAGAAAATAGACATGATTGGGAAAGGTAGGGTCGACAAAACCTGGGGGTTGAGCGACGTATACTTCCTCTTTCAGATCTCCGTTCAGGAATGCTGATTTCACGTCCATTTGATAAACTGTGAATCCTTTGTGAGAAGCGTACGCCAGGAACAATCTGATTTCCTCGAGCCTTGCTACTGGTGCGAAGGTCTGGTCGAAGTCAATCCCCTCCTCCTGTCTGTAACCTTGAGCCACCAGCCTTGCCTTGTTCTTTATGATGACACCATGTTCATCCAGCTTGTTTCTGAAGATCCACTTGGTGCCAATCACATTCTGCTTTTATAGTGCCGCATCCTTGTTCGCCTCGTCGAACTTCTTTGGCTCAACCTGTGGCAAGAATCTAAGATGCAATACTTCGTTAATAGTACCTCTTCGAGTCCTGACACCGACACGAGGATCTCCGATGATCTGATCTCTAGGATGATCCCTCACGTGCCGGATCTCTACAAGTCTGGCGTCTGGGGCTTCGACTACTTCTTGGGCTTCTCCTTCTTCTAAGTGATTTGTTCCATTTTGATCTTCAACGTTTTCACAAGACGTGGAAGTGGAAACTTTGACGTACTTCGGAGTGTCATATTTAGCGGTCTCATCCAGACTTAGTTGCTCAAGTCGTGCACCTGCATCTTCAAGAAGACCACTGAAAGAATTGCTGTTAAGCAAACTTCCTTCATCAAATACAACATTTATTGATTCTTCTACCACTAGGGTTTTCTTATTGAAAACCCTATATGCCCGACTGTGGGAACTATAGCCCATGAATATGCCTTCGAAGCATTTTTCACCAAATTTAGTACGTGGGTACTTCCCATTATTCAGTACATAGCATCTGCAACCAAAAATCCTCAAGTAGGACATGGTTGGCTTCCTGCCTTTCAGTAGCTCGTAAGGCATCTTACGATGATGCTTGTTGATCAATGCTCGGTTTTGTACATGATAAGCTATATTGACAGCCTCTGCCCAGAATTATTCCGGGAGAGAAGCGTCTTTCAACATTGTCGTGCAGGCTTCAATGAGGGTTCTGTTTCTCCTCTCCGCAACTCCATTTTGCTGAGGAGTGCGCGGGGAGGAAAACTCATGAAAGATACCTTGTTCTTCACAAAATTCTGTCATAGCACCAGATTCGAATTCTGTTCCATGGTCACTTCTGATTTTGACCACTGAGCAGTTAAATTCGTTCTGAACCTGCTTGACAAAACTAGTGAAGATGTCAAACGTATCTGACTTTCGTTTCAAAAAGAACACCCAAGTAAACCGAGAATGATCATCAACTATCACTAGCGTATAGGACTTGCCTCCCAAGCTATGAACTTGCATTGGACCAAACAAGTCCATATGTAAGAGGTAGAGACATCGGGAAGAGTCTTTGTCTGCGATGCTCTTAAAGGTAGCCCGAGTCTGTTTGCCCATCTGGCATGCAGGACAGGGGCTATCTTTGATGCACTTGATACTGGGAGCATCCCTTACTAAGTTCTTAGAAAACAGCATACTAATTGTCTTGAAATTAATATGTGCCAATCTCTTGTGCCATTGATCACAAAGAGATGCACTGCCTGTTGCCACTAGGCATACGGGGGTAGAAGAATCTAAACTGAGAAAATCTAAGCAGAAGATGTTTCTGCTCCTAATGCCTGATAATACCGTCTCAGAAGAGGTACGTGAAGTTATCATACATTTATCCTTGCAGAACTTAACGTTATAACCTTTGTCACATAACTGACTTACACTGATCAGGTTATGGTTTAGCCCTTCAACATAAGCCACATCGGTGATAGAGATTATAGCGTTGGAAATCATACCGTAACCTCTGGTGACTCCTCGATCTGACCCTCCAAAGATGACTTTGGGTCCATTCTCGACTGGAGTGTAATCACGCAGCAGGCTACTTGTCCCCGTCATATCCCGGGAGCATCCACTGTCCAAGTACCAGATCGGCGTTTTGGTGGCCTTTGGACATTCCTGCAAAACAAAATTAATTTGCCATAGGAACCCAATCGAACTTGGGTCCTAGATTCCTGGTTAGCATACTCCCCCTCGGTTGGTTAACCCTACGAGTGGTCGGCCTCGCATTGCTAATATGAGGAGTCTCGTAATACCTTGGATTAAACCAACAATCCACGGCAAAGTGACCGACTTTGCCACAGCACCAACAGTCGAATATGTTGTACCTCTTCCTAGGCTCCTGCCTTACCCTGGGAATGGTGGGTACAGCTGGGGCCTTGGATCTGGAGGTGGAGGCCTCATGATGAGAGCAATCACATGACTTCATCAACTTCTGTATAACAGGCTTGGCTTTTGGTGCCTGCTTTCCATTATGGCCGCTAGAGAACGGACCATAATTTCTCATGTGGATTTCCTCATAAGGTGCCTTGAAGGCACTCTCACCGAAGTTCCGGGGAAAGGTCCAACCGTCATATCGGCTCTTTGGCTTTGCAACCGAGGGCCGGAAATGATGGCCAAATGTTGACTCAAAGTCATGTTGGCTGCAAGGAAAGCCATGCTTTCTGAACGCAACAGGACTAGGCGGAGCCTTTCCCTTTTCATCAGCAGAGGCCTTCTTGGCGGCCTTATTCTTCCTCTGGTTCCTGTTTCTCCTGGAGGAGGAACCAGATACCCCTGCATGCCCCAAGCCAGCTCCTTTGGCCTGAGCAGAGAAGGTATCAACAACTGGAAGAACTGTTTTTGGCATAGAGAAGCTCTTGACGATCTTCCTTTCTGCCGCAAGTTGTTCTTCCAACTTGTCGACTTCCTCCTGCTTAAGATCAAGGAGCTTCAGAGACTCTGAATACTTTGAGGTCAGGTCAAGGTGCTCCTGTCGGAGAGAGATCAAACTGGTGACCTCTTCCCTTAGGGAAACACACTCACCCTTAAGGAATTTTACTTCCTTTTTCTCAGCCTTCAATCTCTTTCGGCACTCCTCGAAAGTGTTGAGCAGAAGCTCATACTTCTCGAGGAGCTCATCTTCACGGGCCGAAAGGCTATCCTCAGGTTCATCATCCTGAGACTCAGGATCAGAGTCGGAGTCGGAGAGAGGGGTGTGAGCTTTTACCTTCCCAGTAAACGGGGGGCATTCTCCTTCTGAGTCAGAGCGACCCACCAGCCCGAAGTAGGCTTCCTCGTCATCACTGGAGTCTGAGGAATCAGACTCACTCAGTGTCTTTGGCCTTTTGGCGATGTAGCTCTGCTACTTCTTCTTATCTCTAGAGGATTTGTGCTCCTCTTCTTTCCCTTTTTCTCTCTTACCTTGATAGAAGTCGGCCACGACGTGTCCTGGCTTATTGCATCCAAAGCAAATAATGTCAGAGGAGCGATGTTTGTTCGGTCTAGATGCATACCTGTCAGAAGAATAATTTTTCTTCTGATGCCTGGAGGAGGAGCCGTCTCTCTTTCTTTGATTCCTCATCTTGAGGAACTTCTTGAATTCTCGAGTGATGAGGGAGAAATCCTCCTCCGACAGCTCTGAGCTGGAGGAGCATAGCTCGGAGTCCTCCTCCTCATCCTTTTTCCTTTCACGGTATGAAACCGCACCCTTGCCTTTTCTGGAGTGACTGGCTTTTAGAGCCACAGCCTTTTCATTGGCTGCCGCCTTCTCTGCTTCTTCTTCTGCTTTTCTGGTGTTCAGCTGAAGCTCATAGGACATCAGCTTCCCAAACAGAATTTGTGGATCAGTTTCTGCTAGTCTGCCAAATTCTCTGATGGCGCAGATCTTTGTGTCCCATTCCTTAGTAAGGGACCTAAGGAATTTGTCATTGAGTTCACCATTAGTGAACACTCTTCCGTAGCCCTTGAGGGCGTTGACAATCTTTAGGAAGTTCTCGTAGGTGACCCCGATCTCTTCCTTAGGCCCTTGTCTGAAGGCCTCATATTTCTGGTTCAGGAGGGATCTCCGATCATCCCTCACTTCATCTGTGCCCTCCATTAGGATGATCAGGCACTGCCTGATCTCCTGTGCTGTCCTGCAGTTGCTGAAGTTTTGCATCATAGAGTCATCAACTGCGCTGACCAGAATGTTCTGTGCCTTCATGTCAAGTCCCACTAGCACCATCTCGTCCTTGTCCATTTCAGAAAGTGTCTTTGGCACTTTCTTGGTGGGGTCAATGGTGGAGGCCTTAGTGGGGACATAAGGTCCCTCCTGCACGATCATGAAGAGTCGAGGGTCCACTGCTTCCATGTAGAACCGGATCCTTTCCTTCCAGATAGGAAAGTTGAGCCTGGTGCACACTGGGATCTTGCTGGAGAACTTGAGCCCATCCATAGTAGATGTTTGCTTCCTTCTTGACACTAGTGGAAGGATTCAACTCAAGGTGTTAACCTTTTTGATGAGCAACCTCCCTCTGATACCACTTGAAAGTCCACCTAGTGTCAACTATGTTCACCTATGGGGGGGGGGGGGAATAGGTGACGTGAAGCGTATTTGCGAAATTTAAGACGGTACCTGCACAATAAAAACAAACAGCACAACACACAGAATACACAGGCAATTTATAGTGGTTCCCCGACTTGGGTACATCCACTTTCCCCCTTCGACCTATCTCCCAACAAGGGACGACTCGATCACTTCTCCAACAGGATTGAAATCCAATCCTTGCACTATCGGAAGGATCCCTTCCACACGTAGGAGTCAACACTCCCACAACCCGGGTTGCACCCAACCCTTACAACACGGAACAATCGTTCCTTTACAACAAAAATAAAATAGAATGTACACGAGATACAAACTTCGTTTGGATACTACGGTGTTCCTCTTCGTTCGACGACGTGTTCGTGAAGTCAACGAAGAGTCTACAACCTTGGTCTCTCTTGGAAAGGATCTCCCCGGAACCGGCGGCGATAAGACGAGCGGCGGCTTGCTTCGGGATCGGCGACTATGATGATGAGCGGCTGCTGAACTTAGAGATCCAATCTTCGTAGCGAAGCTAGCTTGGTCTTCCAACGGTCACACGAGGATCGGTCGTCTCGATCGATTCGGACGGGGAAGTTCTTCCCGATCAACAAATCGAGAGACAAGAGATCTCTTGATAGACGCGTGAGACTCTAAGCTTGGCTAAGCTTCTGTCGCCTGAGATCGGGAAGAAAAGCGATCAGTAGCGGCGACTGACTACCGCGAGCGGCGACGGATGCGGCGGAGCGATTTCACGATTTTAGGGTTTGCTCTTGCTCGGCTTCTTTCTGTCTAGGTATTCCGTTCAAAATACCCGTATATATATACTGTAGACGCTTTCAAAAATGACCGTTGTGGGACCCACAAGCAGAATCCCTAAGTCCCGGTCCAGAACCTTAACAGCGGCAGAATCCGGTTCAGGAAGTTCCAGAAAAACGCCCAAGTCAAAATCGGTGAGAATCGAAAGTGATTCTCGCCGAGTCGCCGAGAATCAAAGGTGATTCTCGACGATTCGGCGAGAATCAAAGATGATTCTCGTCGAATTTGCCTTGGTTTCACGCACTGCTTTAGGCCAGGTCGAGACGGTGAGAATCAACCAGTGATTCTCGACGATTCGACGAGAATCACTAGTGATTCTCGCCGAATCGGCGAGAATCACTTGGTGATTCTCGTCGATTCTTACTTAGAAGCAGAGGTGCTCGCTTAGAAGAGGCTGGAACGAGTTCGGCGAGAATCAACCACTGATTCTCGACGAATCGGCGAGAATCCCTTGTGATTCTCGCCGAATCGGCGAGAATCCCTTGTGATTCTCGCCGAATCGGCGAGAATCCCTTGTGATTCTCGCCGAATCGGCGAGAATCACTTGGTGATTCTCGTCGATTTACACTTAGACGAATTTTCGTCTTTCCACCCAAGAGCTGCTCCTCGACCCATCTGTGCTCCTTGTCTTCTCTTGCATAAACACGGCCCTGTACTTGAAAGTAAGTGCACTCCAATAGAGAGAGTACACGTAGGCCAACACACTGATCTGCTCAACGAGGGATTACGTCGTGCAGACCCGTGTATATTGACCTACTGCACCCTGACATTGGTGTGCACTTAGCGTAGAAGAACTGCAAGCACAACTTAAAAGATTTTATCAAATACATTGTCTATTGACCTTAGCTTGTCCAGGGGCTTCTTCAAATTAGGTACATTGTGGATACAATACCCAACACCTTTCGACTCGACGATTTCCGTTCGTCGACCTATCCATTCGATGTTCTCTTCCAGAGATTCATGGTCTGGAAAACAGGGGTATTACAACTCCTCCTCCCTTAGAAGAATTTCATCCTCGAAATTAAGCATGCACTCAAGCAAAACCATACCTGAAGTAAACAGCTCTGGGAAGTCCTCCTGCATTGCCTGTTCACGCTCCCAATAGAACTCGTCTTGCCCGCAGTTGTCCCAGCGCACTTTCACGAGCTTAACCTCTTTATTACACAACGGCCGAACCTCTAAATCCTCTATGCTAACCGGACGGACCTTCTTCCTCAAGTCATCTTCTACCGGCACCGTCGCCGATTCAATCACAATACTAGCCTCCACCAAGGCTTTCCGCAAGACGGAGACATGGAAGACATCGTATAATTCATTCAGCTCCACAGACAATGCTAATCGGTAAGCTGCTTCTCCAATACGTTCTATAATCTCGAACGGTCCCAAAAACCTCGTACTCAGCTTCTTGAGTTGGCGAATCCACGAAACGCCTTTGAACGACCTAATCTTGAGATAAACCCAGTCGCATACCGCGATCTCCACATTTCTATGATGAGCATTAAAATACTTTGCTTTCCGGTCCTGGGCAACCTTCATGCGTTCCTGAATGGTTCGCACTAATTCACAAGCATCGGCCACCACTTCTCTTCCCAAAAGTTTGGTGTCTCCCGCCTCTGTCCAAGACATCGGTGTTCGACACCACCATCCATACAAAGCTTCGTATGGTGCCATCAATATACTTGTCTGGTAACTGTTGTTATAGGTGAACTCTACTATGAAGAGGTGATCTTCCCACTTCTTCCCAAAATCGAGGGTACACATTCTCAGCATATCCTCCATTGTATGATTCGTTCTTTCTGTTTGTCCATCCGTTTTAGGATGGAACGTCGTACTGAACTTAAGCTTCATGCCCAAACCCTTCTGAACCAACCTCTAGTCTTTGGACGTGAAACGTCCATCACGATCACTAACTATATTCTTAGGAATCTCATGTAGTCGCACAATGTTGCGAACATACAACTCTACCAACTTCTCCACGTTGTCCTCTATCCGATTTGGGATGAAATGGGCCACTTTGGTCAAGCGATCCACGATTACCCAAATCACGTCGTTACCCTGCTGCGATCGAGGTAAGCCATGCACAAAGTCCATGGAGATGTCATCAAATTTCCACTCGGGAATAGGAAGAGGCTTCAGGAACCCGCCCGACTTCTGACACTCGGCCTTCACTAAGGCACAAGTTGGCACATACTCACGTACAAAGCTACGTCCCGCTTCAGACAAGGCCACTAAAAGGATTTCTTCATATCCGTGTACATTTTGTACTGACCGGGTGAATGGAGTACGTCATAAAATGAGCCTCAAACATCAACTCCTCACGGAGCTTGCCGAACTGCGGTACATATATCCTTCCGTCCTTCCTCAGGATCTCATCAATCATCTCCCACCTGTTACCTTCGCCCTTTTGAGCTTCCACCACAAATGGCTGGAACTCTTCATCAAAACTAGTCCCTTCCCAAACACGATCTGGTAAGTCATTTTGCAAATCAATCCACTTCAATCGAGCCATGCTAGTCTCACCTCTTACTACACACTCAATGCCAAGGGAGTCACAGTCCCGCATTAACCACTCATCATGAGCTTCAATCCAACTCCCTTGTCTAGAGTATTTTCTACTTAAGGAATCTGCTACCACGTTGGCTTTGCTTGGCGTATACTGAATCGCCACGTCGTTGTCTCCAAGGAACTCTACCCATCTGCGCTGCCGCATATTCAAGTCCTTTTGATCTAGAAGATACTTCAGGTTTTTCTGGTCGGTGAAGATCTCCACCTTCGCACCATACACATAGTGCCGACACAACTTCAACGCAAAAATTACCGCAGCCAATTCCAAGTCATGGACGAGGTTACTCCTCTCGTAAGGCTTCAAATGCCTATACCCAAAGGCTATCACACTATTATGTTGCACCAACATGCAACCTAAACCGCATCCTAATGTGTCACTGAAAATCTAAAATCCTTCAGTCCCTTTAGGTAGACTTAGGATTGGAGCTGTTATCAGCCTTCCCTTCAGGGTGTCAAATGCCTGATTGTACTCCTGAGTCCACACAAACTTCTGGTCCTTATGAGTCAGAGAAGTGAGAGGTAGAGTTATCCGTGAAACGTTTTCCACAAACCTTCTATAGTACCCGGCTAGTTCAAGGAAACTCCAGACTTCCACCACAGTTCTCAAAATCGGCCAATCCCTGATGTATTCAACTTTCGTCAGATCCATTGCCACCCTATGTAACGCCCCGAAACTCAAAAGAGCGACGGGTGGCATTTTGGGCCAAATTTGGAATTTGGCAGGGGGGCACACGGCCTGGGACACGGGCGTGTCCCAGGGCGTGTCAGGCTCGAGTCAATGATTTGGCCGTGACGTGGACGATCGTCGAGCAGCGAACTCGGCCTGAGACACGGGCGTGTCTCAGGGCATGTCAAGCTCGTGTCGACGATCGGCCCGGGAAGTCGACATTTTCGCTCGACGATGTGTCGAAACAGGGAACACGGCCTAGCACATGGGCGTGTCCAAGGCCGTGTCGGGTGGTCGACGAACTGCGCTCGACGAAGAGTCGAGATAGTGAACACGACCTAGAGCCCAGGCGTGTTCGGGTTTGACACGGGCGTGTCAAATAGGACACGGGCGTGTCCAAGACCCGTGTGAGTCTCGGGTTGGTGTTGGTCCTGTGTTGATGGAGGAACACGCCCGGGAACACGGGCGTGTACTGGCTGACACGGGCGTGTCAGGTCGAACACGGGCGTGTCGGATGCCCGTGTGTTTTTCGAGACGAATCGATTTTGACGGCGAATGAGGGACACGACCCTAGACATGGGGATGTCACTGGCCGTGTTCGGCCCAAGTTTTACTTTTGCAGCTACGGATCGTAGTCGTTCGTTTCCTTAGTTTGGGATCCGACGGTTAGGGGTTGTTCCTACTAGGATATACCCGGGATTAGGCCTTTGAAACCCTCATTTCACTTGAGTGGTTCTCTTTCTAAGTCTAGAGAGAGGGGAGAGCACAGGAGGAAGAAGAAGCATATATCCGGTCACCGGCGGAGCTTCGGAGCTCCAAATCACGAACCGACTTCGGATCTATGGAGGCAAGGAGAGTGCGGTGCTTTTCATATGCTTACATTTCCATGGCGCCAAGCAAGAATGCTAGTATAACGATTATCTACTTGAACATGTGAAGCTCTCCATCTTTTGCATAAGGAAGCCCGCTCTCACGAGTTTGTGGTGAGTTTGAGGCGTTCCTTCGGGTAAACTTGAATAGTCCTCGTTGTGTACATATAGAGTCCGTAATCGAGAACAGATATAGGCATGATGTGTGAAGCCTACCCGGACAAGTTGGTCTGGATCGGTGATGTTGCATTGCATAAGTGGCCGGAGAAGACTCCGTGCGAATGTTTGTTTTTCGGGTTTTCTACGAGGCAGATTGCAACAGGGAGCATTGGGGATTAACTCCAAGGTGCACCTGGAAAACTGGGCGGACACGTGGTTCTACCATCATGTGGGCCAGGGAGCCAACTTGAACATAACTGGGTTATGTGATGTATGCAAACAATTTGGGACTCGGGAAAGTTTGACCCGTGCATATGTTTTTAAATTAACGTTGTGGTGTGAGCAACGGATCAGACAGAACCGTATCCGCTCTATGTCATTCGGTTAAAGAGACCTAAAGTTACATGACACTTACCATTGGCATAGATGGAGGGTCTTAGGCAGTGGACAGAAAGACCAAATGCTCACGAGAGATTGTTGTCCAGTGGAGGGTGGAGAGTCGGCAGAGTTAGACTGTGATCACCGAGAATGTGCCCTGAGAGCACGGGGCGTGTGGCCGTGCGTGCCAATGCCTGTGATGCAATGTATTTATATAATGCTTGGTTATGCTAATAAAGTGCAGGGAAGGAGCATCGTCGCCCCGAATTGGGGGCGGGATCGTTATAATTTGGTCAGCTTTGATGACCTTTGCTTTGGTTTGCCACCGATGTGGTGGACTGTGCTTGTAGGTGCTGCGGAGCCGAGAGGTAAATAGCGGGCTAAATCCCAAGTTGCTGAGCCGGCCCTCGAAGGCCTAATTTTGAGTGTTTTCTTTTATTTATGTATGGCCGGCCTACGTGCCGAGGTTTGAAAAACATGTAATTGGAGTGTTAAAACTGAAATCCGGTCTCCTGTGGAGTTCGACCCTTGGGGAAGGGGTGACCGCGCACCCACTACCCTCAAGCGAGCAATCTAGGCACAAGGCTAGGAACACGAGGGACAGACCCAAGGTCTCAGCGTGGAGGACCCGCCGCATACCCGGAAGACTAACTAACTCTTCCCCTCCCAAGCCAAGGGCTGAGCTAAGGCACCTTCGGAGGGCTCTCTTGCCCGACCGGAACATCTGAGGAGGATCTCAAGATCCACTCCTTAACTAAAAGTTCCACCTCGGGTCTATGTAAAATGTTCCCCGCACGTCTTACTTTTGGCGCAAAACTGTCCAGCAGCCCTACTCTACGCAGCCCCAATTGGGCCGCTAATAGCGGAACTCCGCTACTCTGAAAGGATGACAACCGGCCATCAGGGGCTTCCCGGCATCTATACCTCGGGGCCCACACGGGGGGAGCGGTTCACGAACACGCCGCTCGCCCAAGACATGAGGAGTAAACTATATTCACAGAGCATCACAGATATGAAAAAATATTACAGGAATATAAATTCCATACTCGGCACGCAGGCCGGAAATATAAACAAAAAGGCATTCGAGGGCCAGCACAAGTTTGGGCTTAAGCCCGCTACTCCCCGCCTGGTACTGCAACACCTGTACGCCAACGTCTCGACGAGCGGCGGCCAACTAGTCATCGGTCGGCCAACATAAGCGGACCAAACATTTTCCGCACACCCCCTTTTATTGGGGCTATGGTGCGCATTCCCTGCAAGCGGGTAAATAAACAACTTCCTCGGAGTCTTCTCCGGGAACCCCAGAACATCACCAATCTGGCTCACACGTCCGGATGGGCTTCACACAGCATGCCTAAACCCGTACTCACGCTTCTGGGCACTAATGCAATTAACTGCGGGGACGTACACGTCAACCCGTCGGAAAGCTCACTTCCCCCCACCCGTTGGTGGAGAGGGGCTTCCGTGCAAATATGTAAACTGAGGGCTTCACATGCCCAAGTTGAAACATCGTTACCCTTGTCGCGTGCTTGGCGGCGGGGGCGGGAGAGGAGCTCCGGATCGATCCTGCTGCATGCGGCCACGTCGGTGGTCGCTCTCCACTCCAGGCCGAGCCTTGCTCCAGGCCGAGCCTCGCTCCAGGCCGAGCCTCGCTCCAGGCCGAGCCTCGCTCCTGGCCGAGCCTCGCTCCAGGCCGAGCTTGCCGCCAGGAGAAGCGGAGGTCGAGGTGTGCTGCTCCAGGTCGGTAAAAATAGGGAGAGGGGCGGTGTTGTGGTGCTTTGCCGGTGATGGGAGAGGGCGGGGAAGGGGCGGCGGCGGCTGCACTGCTTGGCCGAGCCCTAGCGGGGAAGAGAGGGAGGCGGCGGGGGTGGGGCGGCTCCTCTCTTCGCCGAACCCTAGCAGGCCCGTCCCAAAAAAAACCCCGCCTGATTCCTCTTCTCCTTCTTCCATTACTCCCCTGCTTTCTTTTTTCTTTTCTTTTTTCTCTTCTTTTTTTTGTATATCCCGACCCCTAGCCTGCACCCTCTTTTTTTATCCCCCTCCTCCCATACATCTAATATCTTATATATTATATAATATCTTATATATAATATATATAAGATATATATATATATAATATATTATAAACCTATTCGCATGAGACCTCCGCACGCACGCACGAGGACCCGCACATCTCCGAACAAGGACGCACCAACTCGTCGCCCACAACACGCCCCTAGGCTGGCATTTGGGGAGGGTCCCACTCGCCCGGCTACGGGGTTGTACACAATCCCCACTCTTTTCGAGCTTGGTACAAGCTCGGAAAGAATCATCCAACCCAACGTATCCGGCGAGTGGGAGCCGACCAAAAAAAAGTTGTGAGAGAAACTGAAATCTGCGCTTGGAGCATCAATCTCTCCACGACCTTTCTGATCTTTTGAATCGCTCGATACCCTTTGGCTCACTGTTATCGAATTGCCCTTATACCATTACTTACAACAAGTATACCATTTCTCGTGATATCGTGAAACAACAAAGCCATATATTTTGTATCCTCTTGTACATGCGGAGCTAATCCTTTCCCCCCAGGTGTGCCTACAGCACTGCCAGCTAATGAGAGCCTGACAGCGAGTCTACCCGGGGCCGAGCAGCACTCGGGGTCTTGCAAAAAGTCTCCACAAACCAACTCTTTCCCCCGGGGCCTGCCTACAGCCCTGCCAGCTAATGAGAGCCTAACAGCGAGTCCACCCGGGGTCGAGCAGTACTCGGGGTCCCTTACCCCCCAGATGTGCCTACAGCCCTGCCAGCTAATGAGAACCTGACAGCGGGATCTGATCGGGGTCCACTACTACCACCATCGAGTGACTTCCAGCCCTGCCAGCTAGGTGAGAGCCTGACAGAGGGATCTGCTCGAGGCCCAAGGATGACACCGAGTGACTTCCAGCCCTGTCAGCTAGGTGAGAGCCTGACATCGGGATCTGCTCGGGGTCCACAACTACCGCCATCGAGTGACTTCCAGCCCTGCCAGCTAGGTGAGAGCCTGACAGCGGGATCTGCTCGAGGCCCAGGGATGACACCGAGTGACTTCCAGCCCTGCCAGCTAGGTGAGAGCCTAACAGCGGGATCTGCTCGGGGTCCACAACTACCGCCATCGAGTGACTTCCGGCCCTGCCAGCTAGGTGAGAGCCTGACAGCGGGATCTGCTCGAGGCCCACGGATGACACCGAGTGACTTCCAGCCCTGCCAGCTAGGTGAGAGCCTGACAGCAGGATCTGCTCGAGGCCCAAGGATGACACCGAGTGACTTCCAGCCCTGCCAGCTAGGTGAGAGCCTGATAGCGGGATCTTCTCGGGGTCCGCTACTACTCGAGGACTTGACTTTGCTTGAGGTGGAGACATCATGTTTACTTAGGAGGTGTCGGAGAGCTAATTGCACCGATGCTTTTACAAATGGAGGACGCATCCTATTCCTAAGAGAGATGATCTGGAAGTCGTCAAATCGGGAAGCTGGTGTCTGAGACTGTTCCTAATAATTCCTCCAATCGGAAGAGAGATGCAATCGGGGAGACTTGGGCCGACGTGCAAGGGGGGAGCTGATCTCGGCCGTCAGTGCAGAGGCTCGGTCTTACAATAGTGCTTAGAGTCCCGAGGCATCGTCCCATCATCCGAACTGGGCATTTTAAAAGGAACGGGTTGGACGTTTCGTATCCTGATCTAATGACAAAGATCACTTTCCGCCATGTCACTTGTGGTTGCTTGGAGAGATCGGCCCTTTATCAAATCTGGGAGGTTAGCGTCTAGGCTCGTTCCTGATAATTCCTCTAGTCGGAGGAGAGGTGCGATCGGGAGGACATAGGACGGCGTGCAAGGGGGGAGCTAATCTCGGCCGTCAGTGCAGAGGCTCGGTCTTACAATAGCGCTTAAAGTCCCGCGGCACCGTCCCATCGTCCGAACTAAGCTATTTAAAAGGAACGGGTTGGACGTTTAGCTTCCGGAGTCGATCGTGAGGCCAACCCTTGAAGCCCTCAGAAGCTCGAGGAGAATTGGTAATAAAGAGAAAACTTGACCGCTACCGAATTACAAGGAAGAGATAACATATTACCGCTAGGGAGGGAACCCATTCAGGTCACCTCGGCTCCTAATACATCTCAGCTACTCTCCTACTTGATCTTGAAGATAATAACCTCCAGGCTTCTCGTTAGTGTAATAAGTGGGGATACACGGGTTTTCATAGGTAGAAGTGCTTCAAATAGGTGCAAATTCTACTCCAAACGCTATGGGATTCAAACAACAGCTACTGGAGGGGACAACTCTGAGTATGAGGACCTTACACACAAAGCATCAACGCATGACCCTGGTCGTCACCTGGTTCCACTTATATAGCCATGATGTTCGCCTGAGTTCTTATGTGCTGGTCACTCTCCACGCTCACCGCACCAAAATGTTGAAACCAAAATCCGGTCTCCTGTGGAGTTCGACCCTTGGGGAAGGGGTGACCGCGCACCTACTACCCTCAAGCGAGCAATCTAGGCATAAGGCTAGGAACACGTGGGACAGACCCAAGGTCTCAGCGTGGAGGACCCGTCGCATACCCGGAAGACTAACTAACTCTTCCCCCTCCCAAGCCAAGGGCTGAGCTAAGGCACCTTCGGAGGGCTCTCTTGCCCGACCGGAACATCTGAGGAGGATCTCAAGATCCACTCCTTAACTAAAAGTGCCACCTCGGGTCTATGTAAAATGTTCCCCGCACGTCTTACTATTGGCGCAAAACCGTCCAGCAGCCCTACTCTACGCAGCCCCAATTGGGCCGCTAATAGCGGAACTCCGCTACTCTGAAAGGATGACAACGGGCCATCAGGGGCTTCCCGGCATCTATACCTCGGGGCCCACATGGGGGGAGCGGTTCACGAACACGCCGCTCGCCCAAGACATGAGGAGTAAACTATATTCACAGACCATCACAGATATGAAAAAATATTACAGGAATATAAATTCCATACTCGGCACGCAGGCCAGAAATATAAACAAAAAGGCCTTCGAGGGCCAGCACAAGTTTGGGCTTAAGCCCGCTACTCCCTGCCTGGTACTGCAACCCCTGTACGCCAACGTCTCGACGAGCGGCGGCCAACTAGTCATCGGTCGGCCAACATAAGCGGACCAAACATATTGCGCACACCCCCTTTTATTGGGGCTATGGTGCGCATTCCCTGCAAGCGGCTAAATAAACAACTTCCTCGGAGTCTTCTCTGGGAACCCCAGAACATCACCAATCCGGCTCACACGTCCGGATGGGCTTCACACAGCATGCCTAAACCCGTACTCACGCTTCCGGGCACTAATGCAATTAACTGCGGGGACGTACACGTCAACCCGTCGGAAAGCTCACTTCCCCCCACCCGTTGGTGGAGAGGGGCTTCCGTGCAAATATGTGAACTGAGGGCTTCACATGCCCAAGTTGAAACATCGTTACCCTTGTCGCATGCTTGGCAGCGGGGGAGGGAGAGGAGCTCCGGATCTATCCTGCTGCATGCGGCCGCGTCGGTGGTCGCTCTCCACTCCAGGCCGAGCCTTGCTCCAGGCTGAGCCTCGCTCCAGGCCGAGCCTCGCTCCAGGCCGAGCCTCGCTCCAGGCCGAGCCTCGCTCCAGGCCGAGCCTCTCTCCAGGCCGAGCTTGCCGCCGGGAGAAGGGGAGGTCGAGGTGTGCTGCTCCAGGTCGGGAAAAATAGGGAGAGGGGCGGGGTTGTGGTGCTTTGCCGGCGAAGGGAGAGGGCGGGGAAGGGGCGGCGGCGGCTGCACTGCTTGGCCGAGCCCTAGCGGGGAAGAGAGGGAAGCGGGGCTCGGGTTGCCTCTATAGGAGGCGGTGGCGAGAGAGAGGAGGTGGGAGGCGGGGTGCTGCTCCGGGCCGAGAGAGGGAAAGCGGCGGGGGTGGGGCGACTCCTCTCTTAGCCGAACCCTAGCAGGCCCGTCCCAAAAAAAACCCCGCCTGATTCCTCTTCTCCTTCTTCCATTACTCCCCCGCTTTCTTTTTTCTTTTCTTTTTTTTCTCTTCTTTTTTCTGTCCATCCCGACCCCTAGCCTGCACCCTCTTTTTTTATCCCCCTGCTCCCATACATCTAATATCTTATATATTATATAATATCTTATATATAATATATATAAGATATATATATATATATATAATATATTATAAACCTATTCGCATGAAACCCCCGCACGCACGCACGAGGACCCGCACGCCTCCGAACAAGGATGCACCAACTCGTCGCCCACAACACGCCCCTAGGCTGGCATTTGGGGAGGGTCCCACTCGCCCGGCTACGGGGTTGTACATGGAGGAAAACAATTGTAAGGCCATTAGGCCTGTACTTGTGTATTTGTACTTCATTCCTTTTGGCGTATTAGTGGACATTCATGCTAGCGTTGGTTTCTTTATTAATGCAACAATTTTAATTGCTTCCGCAAGAATGCTCTGTGTAGGACGTTGTTATTGGTTGGATGGTTTCCATTGAGTAACCACCCGGTCTGTCTATGGTATATGTCGTCGGGCCCTAGCCGGACCTACTGCTATATGCTATGCGACAGATAGGGGGTGTTACAATTTGGTATCAGACTACTGGTTTTGGTCAGGCTTAAAATGAATTCGTGGATGAATTCTTTTAAGTGGTGTTGAGCACATGTGTGTGTGTCATCGTTATAACAGCAAAAGAACCCATGAATGTACACTTAGGAATGAAAAATACATGTGTTTGAGGAACCCGCGTGTTCCTATAATTTCGTTTTGCAATTTTTTCTGGTCGCTTAACGGTGTTTTGTACCACTATAGGTGACCAAAAGCGGTGCTGGGCCGTCGAAACGCCGAGTTTCTGAGGCTAGTAGTACACCAAATGATGCTCCTGCAACACCTCCATCAGCTGAGACCATACGATTGGTGGCCGAAGAAGTGTTTGCCATGGTCAATGCGCAGCCTGCAAGGAAAATGCAGCAGCCCGCTCCTGCGATGGAGCAGGTACCTCTTCTAGAGGTTGAGCTGGGAAGAGTGGAGCAGGTAGTAGTGGAGCCGTTGGTGCCAAGGATGGCAACCGAGAGACAGCTCAAACATGTCATGAGCTTTAATCCTCTGGTATTCTCGGGGTTGGGAACCCCATCTCAAGCTGAAGACTGGCTCTCCCGTGTGAAGAAAGTCTTGATAGCGACGGAGATTGAAGAGTGGCAGATGACCACTATAGCTACGTTCCTGTTGGACGGAGACGCTACACTGTGGTGGGAGGGTTTGGAGTTGCATCTATTGAGAGGAAGGAAACTTACAGACGTCTCGATGGAGGAGTTCTCAAGACTGTTCTTGGCAAGGTACCTCCCTTCAACTCTGAGGATAACTTTGGAGAATGAGTTCCAGAGGTTGGTACAAGGAGAGAGTTTCGTGTATGAGTATCTCCATGAGTTTACTCGGTTGGGTCGGTATGCTAGCTCCACCATCGCGGATGAGGAGCGTAATACCAACCGTTTCTACGAAGGTCTAAGTGATGACTTGAGGCTACTACTCTCGGGGACAATGATGCCAGGTTTTTTGACCTTAGTCAACACGGCCCGGTCCTTGGAGAAGGACATGAAGAATGTTCAAGCGAAGAAAAGCTTGGGTGATAAGAGGACTGTGTTCAAGGTGCCGGCTAACTCAAAGTCTGGGCACCGTAAGTTCTTTAAGAAGGCTAGGACTTCGGGTCCAGCTCCTTCTTCCGGTGCTTCTAGGGAGACTACGGGTCGGACCCCGGGTGCATGTTTTACTTGTGGGAAGCCGACGCACTTTGCCCGTGACTGTTGGAGCGGACGTCCCAAGTCCGAGAGGAAGCCGGGAGCAACTTATGAAGAGAAGGGCAAGGCGGTGGAGTCAATCGCGTCCCATTATGCTTCGGCTCAACCAAGGGTTTATAATCTTGGCCAACAGGAGGCCATCAAACAAGCGGATGTGGTGACAGGCACAGTTTAATTTGTAGCAAGTTAAGTTCCTTTAAATACTTACTATGTGTATGTTACCTTACCACTGTTTGTTTAGGATTTGTTTTGATTTGTGAGTTTCTGGCGAGAGCACTCTTTGATACGGGAGCTTCACACTCCTTCTTGTCCGAAGGATTCATATCGCGTATCAGAGTACCTTCTTCAATGGAGAAGTACAAGTTGGATGTTTTGTTACCGAATGGGTGTTCGATGCGCGCGGATAAAATCGGCGGTGTTAAGATTCGCATTGGGAATTAAGAGTTCGATCTACAAGTGTCGTTACTACCGCGGGTGGAGTTCGACGTTATATTTGGCATGGACTGGCTCTCGGAGCAGCAAGCCTATATTGATTGTGGTCGTAAGGAAGTCAAGTTGGGAGCAAGTCGTGAGACGACTTTTACGGGCTTGAAAGAGTCGAGCAAGACGTTGATATCTGCTCTACAGGTGGTGAAGGCGGTTCGTGCTGGTGCATAGCTGTTCATTACACTAGTGGAGGTTGCAAAGCCGAAGTCTATGTTGGATAGTATTTCAGTGGTAGCTGAGTACCCTGATGTGTTCCTCACAGATCTTCCTGGAGCACCGCCTCAACGGGAGATAGATTTCATAATTGAGCTAGTGCCAGGTGCAAAGCCTGTGTCACGATCTCCGTATCGGCTAGTCCCTAAGGAAATGGCGGAGCTGAAGGTGCAACTTCAAGAGTTGCTGGAGCAAGGGTTTGTGTGTCCAAGTTCGTCAACTTGCAGCGCACTGGTCCTCTTTGTAAAGAAGAAGGACGGGAGCTTGAGGCTTTTTATTGATTGTCGGGAGTTAAATATGCTAACGGAAAAGAACAAGTACCCAATCCCAAGGATCGATGATCTTTTTGATCAGTTGGTCGGGTCGACGGTGTACTATAAGTTGGATCTCAAGTCCGGTTACTATCAACTGAGGATAAGGGAGAGTGATATCCCTAAGACAGCGTTCAGTACAAGATACAGGCATTACGAGTTTACGGTCATTCCGTTTAGGCTGACGAATGCGCCATCAGTGTTCATGGATTTGATGAATAGGATCTTCAGGGAGTACTTGGACCATTTTGTGATCGTCTTCATCGACGATATTTTGGTGTACTCGTAGAGTGAGGAAGATCACTTCAGGCATCTTCATTTGGTTTTGGAGACGCTAAGGAGGAATCAATTGTACGCCAAGTTCTCGAAGTGCGAGTTTTGGTTGTCCTCAGTGGCGTTCCTCGGTCATATAATGAGTGGGGAAGGTACTGCAGTGGATCCAGCGAAGATTGTTATGATACAAGAGTGGCCTAAGCTTTCTACGGTAGCGGAAGTCCGGAGCTTTCTGGGGCTTGCCGGCTATTATAGGCGCTTCGTAGAGAACTTCTCGCGGATAGCGTTACCTCTCACAACTTTGACGAGGAAGGAGCAGAAGTTCGTTTGGACACCGAAGTGCGCGCGAGCTTTTGAGGAGTTGAAATGTCAGTTGACCACGGCACGTGTGTTGAGTTCGCCGAGTGGGACCGAAGGTTATGAGATTTATAGCGATGCTTCGGGTAGTGGTTTGGGTTGTGTGCTGTTATAGCATGGAAGCGTTATAGCTTATGGCTCGAGACTGCTGAAGGTGCACGAGAGGAACTATCCGGTCCATGACTTGGAGTTAGCGGCCGTGATTTTTGCCTTGAAGCTGTGGAGACATTATTTGTACGGTGTGAAGATTGATATCTACACCGATCAAAAGAGCCTAAAATATTTGATTGATCAGAAAGATCTGAACATGCGGCAGCGTAGATGGATGAAGTTCCTGGGGGACTATACATTCAAGATCCATTACGTGCCTGGTAAGGGCAATGCAGTGGCGGACGTGTTTAGTCACCGGGCCCCAGCCCAAGCCAATTGGCTGTCGGTCCATGACGAGCTGTTGGTTCGGGAGTTGGAGGCGTTGGAGATCTTTTGCGTTGATAAGCAATCAAGTGCGGAAGCAGTATTAAATTGGACTGAAGTCCAATATGACCTGGCTGATCTGATTCAGCAGGCATTGGATATGGATGTCCACATGAAGCAACTCATGATAGAGGCTCTGGATGGGTCAAATTCCAAATTCGTTGTGGAGGACGGATTACTTTGGAAAGACGGTCATATGTGCATCCCAAGCGTGGGCAGTTTGCGGGTGGATTTGTTGTACGAGCCGCGTCAGACCAAGTACTCAATTCACCCGGGGAGCACGAAGATGTACTGCGATGTTAAGAAATTGTTCTGGTGGCCAGGATTGAAAAAGGATGTGGCGCTCTACGTGGCGAAGTGTCAAACTTGCGCCTTGGTGAAAGCAGAGTGCCAAAAGCCGGGAGGATTCTTGAAATCCTTACCTATTCCGGAGTGGAAGTTCAATGACATTACTATGGACTTTGTGCACGGGTTGCCAAGGTTGCAAAAGGGGAACAACGCCATTTGGGTGGTCGTAGATCGTCTAACGAAGGTGTTGGATTTCATTCCGCATAGGAAGGATGATCCAGTTGAGAAATTGGCAAAGCTGTATGTGGATAATATTGTACGGCTTCATGGTGTGCCACGCAGCATAATGAGTGAACGAGATGGGCGGTTCACGTCCAATGATTGGAGGCTGGTGCAGCAGATGTTGGGAACAAAGCTGAGTTTTAGCACAGCCTTTCATCCGCAAACGGATGGGCAGACCGAGAGGGTCAATAGGACAATGGAAGACATGCTTTGTATGTGTGTCCTGGACTTTGGAAAGCAATGAGAAGATCACCTATACTTGGTGGAATTCGCTTACAACAATAGCTACTAGGCGAGCATTCAAATGGCGCCCTTCGAGGCCCTTTATGGTAGAAAATGTCGCACGTCGTATTCCTGGTTGGAAACGGGTGAATCAAAGTTGTATAAGCGACTAGAGGTGGAGGATGCTACTTCTTTGGTGAGAACCATTCGGGAAAGTTTGCTAATCGCTCAGGACCACCAGGCTAAGTACTATAATGCCAAGCACAGGAACGTGGAGTTCGTTGTTGGTGATTGGGTGTACTTGAAGATCAAGTCGTTCAAAGGTGTCTCGCGGTTGCGGCGCTTGAAGAAGCTATGCCCGAGGTACCTTGGACCGTCTGAGGTTCTGGAGCGGATTGGTGAAGTCGCGTACCGGTTGAAGCTGTCAGTGGAGCTTAGTGGTCTACATGATGTATTCCATATATCGGTGCTACGGAAGGCAGTGCAAGAGCCTACGCAAGTGATCGCGGTCGATCAAGTTCCGTTTGATAGTGGGTTGACGACGAAGGTCAAGCCGGTACGTATTGAAGACTCGGAAGTGAAGCGGCTACGCAATTAAGAGATCTGGATGGTCAAGGTCCGTTGGGACAATTGCAGTCGAGAGGAGCTCTCTTGGGAGCGAGACCAGACTATGCTTGAGGAGTACCCGGAGTTGTTTCACTCAGGTACCGTTTAAGTTTTATGTTTCTTTCCTTTATGTAATTTCGAGGATGAAATTCTTTTAAGAGGGGGAGAGTTCTAATGCCCCGAAATTCAAAAGAGCGACGGGAGGCATTTTGGGCCAAATTTGGAATTTCACATGGGGCACCGTCCTGGGACACGGGCGTGTGCCAAGGCGTGTCAGGCTCGAGTGGTCGATTTGGCCGTAAGGTCGATGATCATCGAGCAGCGAACACATCCTGAGACACGGGCGTGTCTCAGGGCGTGTCGAGCTCATGTCAACGATCGGCCTGGGAAGTCGACATTTTCGCTCGACGATGTGTCGAGATAGAGAACACGGCCTAGGACACGGGCGTGTCCAAGGCCGTGTCGGGTGGTCGACGAACTGCGCTCGATGAAGTGTCGAGACAGTGAACATGACCTGGAGCCCATGCATGTTCGGGTTTGACACGGGCGTGTCAAATAGGACACGGGCGTGTCCAAGACCCGTATGAGTCTCGGGTTGGTGTTGGTCCTGTGTTGATGGAGGAACACGCCCGGGAACTCGGGCGTGTACTGGCTGACACGGGCGTGTCAGGTCAAACACGGGCGTGTCGGATGCCCGTGTATTTTTTGAGACGCGTCGATTTTGACGGCGAATGAGGGACATGGCCCTGGACACGGGCGTGTCGCGGGCCGTGTTCGGCCCAGGTTTTACTTTTGAAGCTACAGATCGTAGCCGTTCATTTCCTTAGTTTGGGATCCGACGGTTGGGGTTGTTCCTACTGGGATATACCCGTAATTGGGCCTTTGAAACCCTCATTTTCACTTGAGTGGTTCTCTTTCTAAGTTTAGAGAGAGGGGAGAGAAAAGGAGGAAGAAGAAGCCTACATCCGGTCACCGGCGGAGCTTCAGAGCTCCAAATCGCGAACCGATTTCGGATCTATGGAGGCAAGGAGAGTACAGTGCTTTTCATCCGCTTACATTTCCATGGCTCCAAGGAAGAATGCTAGTGTAACGATTCTCTACTTGATCATGTGAAGCTCTCCTTCTTTTGCATGGGGAAGCCCACTCTCGCGAGTTTGCGGTGAGTTTGAGGCATTCCTTCGGGTAGATATGAATAGCCCCGTTGTGTACATGTATAGTCCGTAATCGAGAATGGATATATGCATGATGTGTGAAGCCTACCCAGACAAGTTCGTCTGGATCGGTGATGTTGCATTACATAAGTGGCCGGAGAAGAATCCGCGCGAATGTTTGTTTTTCGAGTTTTCTACGATGTAGATTGCAACAGGGAGCCTTGGGGATTAACTCCAATGTGCACCTGAAAAACTGGGCGGACGCATGGTTCTGCCATCATGTGGGCCTGGGAGCCAACTTGAATATAACTGGGTTATGTGATGTATGCAAACGATTTGGGACTCGGGAAATTTTCACCCGCACATATGTTTTTAAATTAACATTGCGGTGTGAGCAACGGGTCAGGCGGAACCATACCCGCTCTATGTCGTTTGGTTAAAGAGACCTAAAGTTACTTGTCATTTACCGTTGGCATAGATGGAGGGTCTTAGGCAGTGGCCAGAAAGACCAAATGCTTACGAGAGATTGCCGCCCAGGGGATGGTGGTGCGTCGGCAGACTTAGACTGTGATCACCGAGAATGTGCCCTGAGAGCACGGGGCGTGTGGTCGTGCGTGCCAACGCCTGTGATACAATGTATTTATATACTGCTTGGTTATGCTAATAAAGTGCAGGTAAGGAGCATCGCCGCCCCGAATTGGGGGCGGGATCGTCATAATTTGGTCAGCTTTGCTGACCGTTGCTTTGGTTTGCCATCGTTGCGGTGGATTGTACTTGCAGGTGCTGCGGAGCCGAGCGGTAAATAGCGGGCTAAAGCCCAAGTTGCTGAGCCGGCCCTCGAATGACTAATTTTGAGTGTTTTCTTTTATTCATGTATGGTCGGCCTGCGTGCCGAGGTTTGAAAGGCATGTAATTAGAGGAAAACAATTGTAAGGCCATAATGTTTGTACTTGTGTATTTGTACTTCATTCCTTTTGGCGTATTAGTGGACATTCATGCTAGCATTGAGTTATTTATTAATGTAACAATTTTAATTGCTTCCGCTAGAATGCTCTATGTAGGGCATTGTTATTGGTTGGATGGTTTCCATTGAGTAACCAACCGGTCTGTCTGTGGTATATGGCGTCGGGCCCCGGCCGGACCTGCTACTATATGTTATGCGATGGATAGGGGGTGTTACACCCCATCACCACTAATCACATGGCCCCAAAATGCCACCTTATCTAACCAGAACTCGCACTTTGATACCTTTGCATAAAGTTGGTTCTCTCTCAACACTTACAAGACTCTTCTCAAATGAGTCTCATGCTCCGCCTCCAATTTGGAGTATACCAAAATATTGTCGATAAAGAGAACAACAAAAGAGTCCAAGTATTCCTGAAATACTCGATACATCAAATCCATTAATACTGATGGTGTGTTCATCAACCCGAACGGCATCACCGAGAACTCAAAGTGACCTTAACTCGTACCAAAAGCTGTCTTGGGTATGTCCTTATCTCGAATCTGCAACTGATAGTACCCTAACTTCAAGTCCAACATAGAATACACCACTGACCCCACCAACTGGTCGAACAGGTCATCTATCCGAGGAATTAGATACTTATTCTTGACAGTAAATTTATTCAACTCTCGGTAGTCTATGCACAACTGCATGCTACCATCTTTCTTCTTCACAAACAGCACTGGCGCGCTCCACGGCGAAGAACTGGGTCTAATACACCCCTGTTCCAACAGTTCCTGTAATTGTACTTTGAGTTCGGCCAACTCCTTTGGTTCCATCCTAAAAGGGGGACGTGGCACCGGCCTAGCCTCTGCACTAACTCAATCGAAAAATTAATCTCCCGTCGAGGGGGTGCTCCAGGAAGCTCCTCAGCAAACACATCCTCGAACTCTGTCACTACCGGCACTTCTCCAAGTGATAACCTGGAAAGGCAAACCTCCAACAACTCTACAAGTGCTACTCCTCCCTGGTTAACTGCCTGTACCAACTGCATGGCCGAAATTAGGGAACATGCCACTCCACTAAGGCCCTCAAACTTAACTTCTGCCTGTCATTTGGTTCTCAGGGTCACCACCTTAGCAGTCAATACTGGCATGCTATTCTGCAAGCCAGTCCATTCTTAGTATCACATAGAACTCAACCAGTGGTAGAACCACTGCTTCCAACGCGAAGCCAACTCCTTCTAGATTCCAACAAATGTGCCCATTCGCCCCCGGTAGTCATGGAAGACCCATTAGGCATGAGCACCTTCAGCTCTGCGTCCGCCGAGAATGACTCAACTCCAATTCTCTGGATAAACCTTTCCGCAAGAAAGGTGTGCGACGCTCCCATATCAAACAATACCCTAGCGGGGTATCCGGAAACTAGCACAAAGCCTGAAACGTAGGCAATATACATAAACGATCTTGGAAGTCTAAAGCAGCAAATAGCTACACCTAAACTTTCCATACCTGTCACCACATTGGGTTGGCAGATCACTTCCTGCTGCCCTAGTTTGTATTTCCTTGGCTGCACGGGTTGGAAACGATAAGTGCTAGACTCCGCCATCTTTCCTTTTTTCGCGGTGCTGGGACTGGTCCGCACGTACTTCTGCTGCCTCGGCTCCTGCTCAGCATTACCCTCAGTACAGAAATGAGCTATGTGGTCTGGCTTGCCACACTTAAAGCATGATGGTGGTCCCTTGAAGTGAGACACTCCAGACATATTATTGCTTCTCTCACCAGACTTGAAAGGATAAGGCTTCTTCTTCCACCTATTCCCTTCAGACTTCTCTTGCGATTGAGAAGGCTTCCCTTCTCCCTGCTTGGCTGTAAAACCCTTACGATGTTGGGTTCGCTCCATATCACTTTCCAACATTCTAGCAGTCTCAACCAGCTCATTGAAACCAACATTCTTCATAGCTATGATGGGTTGTCTCAGATTCTCCCTCAGCCCATGGTAGAAGAGGTTGTCCCTCAGCTCATCATCATCCATGGTCGTTCCAGCATAACGATCCCAACCGAGTAAACTCTTGAACATACTCGTCTACTGTCTTGTCCTGCTGCACCAAGTGCAGAAATTGGCTCTGAAGGGCTAACCTTGCCGACGATTGGATATACTTCCTTAAGAAGTCATTCCCAAACTCTTCCATGGATGGGGTGCGTCCAGGAAACTGGTGGTATCTAAGTCTCACCCACCACAACTTAGCATCTCCTTCTAACATGAAGGTCGCAAACTGAGATTGCTTCTCCTCTGGCGTCTCTATCATCCTCAGCAGTTCTTGAATTCTTGCCCATCAATCCTCTGCATCGGTCGGCGTGCCGACTCCCTTAAACGTTGGGGGATGGAATCTTAGAAAATATTTCATTTGTCAGTCTCCGTGCCCGACAACCACTCTTTCATCCAACGGCTCTGCTTGCCTGGCTCCTCCGCCTGGCACAACTGTTGCTGCATCTGGGGTAGCAGGAGTTGCTACCAGTGTGAAAGTGGGGATACGATCTACCTTAACTCTAGAGTGGGGGGGTGAATAGAGTATATTAAAATAATTTTCAAGTTAAAAAATTATTTTGCAGTGGAAGACTTGATTTAAATATATGTGTAGGGTGCTTGCAGTAAATAAAAATTATGAAATCAAGAAATAAAAACACAGCACACAGCAAACAAAATATAACAACCAGAAGACACAAGGAGCTATAGTGGTTCCCCAATCAATCTGGGTACATCCACTCTTTTACCACCCTAGGTAGGAATCCACTGCAGGATGAGTTGATCAGGTGTCCTGGGCACCAATGAGCTTTTGATAAGGTGCTCAAAAACCAAACCAGATTTTTTGATCATGTGTCTTGCCACCACTGAGTTTTGACAAGGTCTCAGAAACCGACACAAAACTTTTGAAGGGAGTTTTGAGAAACCCTTTTACAGCAGAAAAAGAAAGAGGTGAGATGTTCTTCTCTGTCAACAATCAGAGAGAAGACTAGTGGATGATGTTGTCAAAGCTCCCCCTGAGATCTGGAAGTGTTCAGGAAAAGAAGCTTTGCACTAGGGTGATAGGCCTTCAGTAGATGAGATCTCCAGCAAAGGATGATTACAGCAGTTGCTGAAATATGTAGAGTCTGGAGTCTTGATGGATGAAGCCTTTGAACACTTGAGTCAAAAGAGATTTAGAAAATCTTATGTTGATCTCCTTCAGTGGTGTGTGTTCTGAATGAATTCTGTCTGTGTGTCTGTCTGTGACTGTTCTTTTTCTATGTAACTGTTAGGAGTTGCAGAATGAAATCCTCTTTTATTACTTAGATCTGAAAAGAATGAATTGACTCTCTGTCTCCAAGATAGCTGTTAGCCACTCATTAATGACTTCCTTAAATGAATTTTGTCTCTGGAGGAAAGTCCTAGAAAACATTCCTTTAAATATCCCTTGAAACTTGCTCCAGATTAATTGAAACGGCTACAAGATCCTTGAAGTAAATGCTGGGAATAAATAAGATAGAATTCCATAACTGTCTGAATTTGAATCTTGAGAATCGTTGATCTCTCCAGAAAATCGTCGACCTGAGCTCAACTATCGTCGACCTGAGCTCAGAGACTGGAACTAGATTGGAAATAGAAATCGTCGATCTGAGCTAAACTATCGTCGACCTGAGCTCAGAGATTGGGAAAACATCTAGAGACATAAACGTCGATCTGAGCTCGAAGATCGTCGAACGGAGTTCGACGACTCGTTCAACTGAGCTCAGAGATAGTCGAACTCAGTTCGACGATTCGTTGACCTGAGCTGGATGAAAAAGACTTAGTCTCCTGAGTCTTGAATATCTGATCTGAGGGTCTTGGGGGCAGCTTTCAAGCCTAAATTCTAACCCTTAGACTCAATCTAATTGACCTTAAAAACTATACAAGGAGGTCAAAATAATTTTCCTAAGGACATAGTGATCCTTGCCCAAATCAGTAATAGGGTGTTCCAACAATCTTCCCCTATTTGGGTTAGGATTACTATTTACATGACATAGGAAATAAAAGCATATAATGCAGATATAAAATCAAAAACAACATTGCAGAAACACAAATAAAATCACATCAGAAAGTCAAAATAGATGACACTGTCAGCTTACATAATCATTCCTTTTCCTTGCTCTTTTTGAGAACTATTTCTCTATTAGGGTTAAGAGCTTCTTTCTTGGATCTTTTGTCATCATCTACACCTAGAAAAGTTTGAGGTTTTATCTTGGGGACTACAGCTTCTGGGTGCAGCTTCATATAGCTTTCTGAGTCAAAGAATTTGCTGAAAGAATATCTTTCAAGTTCTTTCTTTCTCCATTCTGATAGAGTGATGAAATTTGATGTATCTCTTCCTTATTCTCTTGCCTTTTTAATTTGATCTAATGCAACCAACTCTTTCATTCTTGCTGTCCAAGAAGTAGGATTATTCTCTGGGTCTTCAAATGGAACAGGAGGTTCATATCTGTTTGAAGAATCATCAGGAGTAGCTCTGGAAGAAACTGGATCTCTTAACTTATAAGGGAAAGGACTAGATGTAGTGTCAATGGGACCTTGTCCTTCCCTATGATAAGGATGCTGCCTAGAATAACCTTTGGAATAAATTTTGAATTCTCTTTGATTTCCCCTATACTGTCCTCTTCTGGACTGTAGCCTCTTGATTGACATCCTCTTGATTGAGATCTTCCTTGAAACTGAGAGGTGCTTTAACTTTTAGCAACAGAAGACTGATAAGCAGAGCTTCCACCAGTACCTGCATCTGGTGAAGGAGGAGGAGGAGTATTGACGTGAGATGATCCTTTATCATATTTCCTCTTTTTCTTCATTGTCTTTAGTTGATTCCTGGAGAACTGCATCCATGGTTCTGAAATTGGACAATCATGCAAGATATAGTATGGAATATCATTTACATCTTTAATTTTCTCCTGGGGAACTCTCTTTAGGGCCTTGCGTCTAGCTTTCCTACTCCTTTCAATGGTTGCATAGGAATCATCAGAATCATTTCTAAATTGATCACTATCTGAGCTTTGAGGATTGTCATATAGTTCATCAAGCCTTTTGATGTGATCTCTTTATTGTTGGGATTGAACAGAAGAAACAATAGTAGCAGCAGCAGCAGCAGTAACAAAAACAACACTAACAGATGTAACAACAGATTCAGAGACATTAACCTCTGTCATACGCACATCATCAGAAGCTAAAACAGCATCAGCAATAGCAGCAGGAATAACAAAAACTGAAGGAGCACTGTCCACAGCCTTGAGAGAATTTATAGAAGAAGATATTATGCTGGGCTCACAGCTAGAAATAGGCACAATAGCCTTAGTAGGATCTTCCCTATTCTGATCTGGAATACAGCTGAGGTAAACAGTATCAAATTCTGACAGCAGTGACCTGAGGTCAACTGTTATAACTCGAACTGGAGATGGAACTGGAAACTCTGAAGCAGGCAATCTCTCTACTGTTATAACTGGAACTGGAGCTCGAACTGGAAACTCTGAAGCAGGCAATCTCTCTACTTCATATAACATCTCCCCCTGCCTAGATTCAGTAGTTATTGGATCAAGGCACCCAACAGAAGGGATTGCCTGAGGAGGATATAAGGAAGAAAGCCTGTCAGATAACTCCTGAACTAATTTCAGAAGTGGAGCCAGGGAGGTCTCCAGCAGGAGTGATAGCCTTGTAGCTAACATCTCATAGATCTTATCTGCTATTGCTGAGAGATCTACTTGCTCAAGTGGTGCTTGAGTAGAGGTAGAGATGAGTGAGGCAGAGATGGATGTAGGAGGAGCTGTAGATGTGGTTGTATAAAGTGTTAATGTAGATGGTAGAATTGATGGTTGAGATATAGGAATGGTGGAGATGGAAGTTAATGGAATGGAGATGGATGGAGTGAAGGATGGTTGAGCAATGATTTCCTGTAGTAGTTATTGATATGATGTAGAAGAGGATGGTGGCTCAAGGGGTGAGGAGGGAGAGTCATCCATATAGGAATCATCTAAGAGAGTGAAGGATGGAAGGTATATGGGGGATGAAATTGAGATGGTTATGGTGGATGTGATAATTGTTGAGGGAATAGTTGGTGGAGAAGGTGGATGTGAGGAGGCAGGCAGTTCTTCTGATGGGGCAGGAGCCTGAGGGGTAGTGATTGGGTCAGTCCTGGTGCCTGAAGATGAGATGACTGCAGAGGCTCTGCCTGGCTTTGCAATATGCCTGTCCCATTTGCCAAAAAGGGCACAGGTTAACCTCTTTGAGGTATTGATATGCATCCCACTTGAAACAAGCAGCTCAGGGCATCTGCTATGAAGAAATAGGCCTTGAATCCTTCCAAAATTGACAAAGTTCTTATTCACCTTCTTCTTAATTAGGTCAAAGAAAATTTCTCCCTAATTTAGTTGTTTCTTATCCAACAAAGCACCCATTAAATAGAATTGATACCTGGATATGGTATCATAGGCAGAATGTTTTGCTAACACGACCTTTCCAACAACATCTGCTACAAACCTGTATTCTACTGACAGATTTTTCTTAAGCAACATGTTAGGGTTTGCTGCTGAATGACCCATCCTATCAAGCATAATTGCAAACTCTTCTCCAAACAACTCAAGAGAATCTTGACCAGTACTAAATTGAAAAACTTCTGTTAATATAGGAGGAGTAAGAGATACATGATTTCCTGATATAGTTACAATCACTGTATTTTGATCTTGATTGTGCGCAGTGCACACCCATTCTTTGATTTCATATGCAGCAAGTTTTATCCTTGTGGTCATGATGTGTACTAGCTGTTGATCTTTGAATAAATCCAAAATATCCTTGAAAATCTGATCACTGTTCTCAAACGAGTCCATATCGATATCGAATCCAGTGTCAAATTTCATTGCTGCCAAAACTGCAACAGAAACGACCACTTTTACCTGCAAAAATGAACAAACAAAAGACCAAGTGTAGAAAAGTTTGGAGGGAAAGGAAAATTCTGCAGAGAGTATGAAAGCGCAAAGGGAGAACGACGGCCGAAAAATGAATTTTATATTAGGGTTCGACACAGAAAAGGAAAGATCGTTGAACTTCGTTCGACGATCTGGGCTTCTAAGGTATTCTGAAAGGTCTTCAACATCGTCGATCTCCGTTTGATGATATTGGAGAGCGTCGAACTCCGTTCGACGATCGTGGACCGGAAGAAGATAGCTTAGCACTATCTGGAAAGCGCTGAACTCCGGTCGACGATTTCTAAGAACTTCGATCTCCGTTCGACGATATTTGGGAAAAACGTCGAGCGTAGTTCAGAGACCAGAAACAACCTATAGACACTAGAAAATTCAAATTGTTTGCCTAGTCTTGGTCAATTTTAAAGTTTTAAAATCTTGGATCTTATTTTTAACTTCCTCCATCTAACATTCCTAACTGATTTAGGAAGAATGTATGTTTCTTTTCATCCAATGGTTTGGTGAAAATATCTCCCCTTTGCAAGTCAGTTGGGATATATTGAAGTTCAATTTTATTTTTCTCAACATTGTCCCTTAAAAAGTGATGCCTAATTTTTATATGTTTTGTCATACTATGGAGGACTGGATTTTGTGCTATAGAAATAGCACTAGTGTTATCACAGAATATTTTTGACTTCTCTAAGTTGTAGCCATAGTCTAGGAGCTGATTTTGAATCCATAAGATCTGTGAGCAACAACTACCTGTTGTCATATATTCAGCTTCAGCAGTTGATGTGGACACAGATGTTTGTTTCTTGCAAAACCAGGAGACAAGTCTGTCACCAAGAAACTGGCAAGTTCCACTGGTGCTTTTCCTGTCTATTCTGCATCCAGCATAATCAGCATCGGAAAATCTAGTTAAGTCAAATGCTGAGTCTTTTGGATACCAGAGACCTAGATTTGGACAACTTTTCACATTCCTAAGAATCCTTTTTACTAAGGTTAAGTGTGACTCTCTAGGGCTCACTTGGAATCTAGCACATATGCATGTAGCAAACATTATGTCAGGTCTACTAGCTGTAAGGTACAATAAAGAGCCAAGCATTGCTCTATATGTTGTCTGATCAACAGGTTTCCTATGTTCATCAACATCTAACACAGCATTAGTAGGCATAGGTGTTTTCATACATGATGCTTCAGACATACCAAATTTCTTAACCAGTTCTTTTGCATACTTGGTTTGAGAGATGAATATGCCTTCAGCATGCTGTTTGACTTGCAATCCTACAAAGAAGGAAAGCTCACCCATGCTACTCATTTTAAATTTAGAATACATTAGGTTGGAAAACCTTTTGCACAGATTTGAATCAGTAGAACCAAAGATAATGTCATCTACATAGATTTGTACTAGTAAGGTATTGGACTTATGGGTTCTAATAAAAAGAGTTTGGTCTACTCTATCACTTATAAAATAATTTTTCAGAAGAAAGCATGTTAGGGTCTCATACCATGCTCTAGGAGCTTGCTTTAGACCATATAATGCTTTATGCAATTTGAAAACATAATCAGGATGAGTTGGAGAAATAAAACCTGGGGGTTGTCTAACATAGACTTCTTCCTTGATGTCTCCATTGAGAAAACTACTCTTTACATCCATTTGATATACTTTGAATTTTTTGTGTACTGCATAAGCTAAGAAGATTCTTATGGCTTCTAACCTTGCAACTGGTGCAAAGGTCTGGTCATAGTCTATCCCTTCTTCTTGAGAGTATCCTTGAGCAACTAGCCTTTCCTTGTTCCTTACAATGACTCCTTGATCATCCAATTTATTTTTGAACACCCATTTTGTTCCAACAATGGAGTGATCCTTTGGCCTTGGCACTAGTTACCAAACTTTGTTCCTTTCAAATTGATGTAATTCATCTTGCATTGCAATGATCCAGTGTGGATCTTGTTCTGCATCTTGAATGGATTGAGGCTCAATTTGAGAATGAAAGCAGGTGTGCATCAGGTTTTGATTGACCTGATTTCTGGTTTGCACACCAGCTGAGATATCTCCAATCACTTGGGAGATTGGATGGTCTCTTGATGTTACTAAATCAACAGGGGGTGTTGATTGTTCACCAACCTGTGTTGTTGTTTCCTCTTGTGGAACAATAACTGGCTCTTCAAGAAGATTCTCTCCAAGATGTTGAATATCTTCTTCATCTTCACTGCTTTCATCCTTTTGTATAATATGTAACCTATCCAAATTTTCAGCAAGAGAGTGTACCTATAAAGATTCTATGGTAGAAGCATTCTTCTCCTTAAAAGACATGTTAGATTCATCAAAGGATACATGAACAGATTCTTCAATTTTAAGATTAGATTTATTAAACACCCTATAAGCTTTACTGATCATGGAGTATCCCAGAAACACTCCTTCGTAAGCTTTAGCTTGAAATTTTGCTATGTTTTTCTTGTCATTATTGTGAATGTAACAAATGCAACAAAAAATTTTAAAATAATCTACTTTAGGTTTCTTCCATTTGAGTAATTCATAGGGAGTCTTGCCCTTCAGCTTATGTATCTAACTTCTATTCAACACATAGTTGGAGGTGTTCACTGCCTCTGCCCAAAAGGATAGAGGAAGGTAAGCATCTGACAACAATGTAGTTCCAGATTCAATAAGGGTTTTATTTTTCCTATCAGCTACCTCATTTTGTTGAGGAGTTCTAGGAGCTGAGAAAGTGTGTCTGATCCCTTCACTCTAACAGAACTCTTGCATAAGAAGAGAATCAAACTCTGTCCCATGATCACTTCTAATCAGGGCAATGTGAGTATTGAACTCACTCTGTATGTATTTGAGAAACTCTGTCAAACACTTAAAGTTATCAGACTTCTTCCTCAGAAAGAACACCCATGTGAATCTAGAGAAGTCATCTACAACTACTAAAGTATAAGATTTCCCTCCTAAGCTTTGTATTGTAATGGGTCCAAAGAGATCCATGTGTAACAGATACAAAATCCTAGGAGAATCACTATTATTAAGTGACTTGAAGCTATTTTTGGTTTGCTTGCCTAATTGACAAGCCTTGCAAAGTCATTCCTTCTTGTAGGGGCCAGAAGGTAGTCCTCTAACAAGGTTGTCCTTGGATATCCTAGCAATGGTTCTAAGGTTTATATGTCCTAATATTTTATGTCATAGTTCATTAGGTCTACAAATGGAATTGAACAAGCATATATCTACCTTAGTTGAAAGAAAATCTACAAGATAAATGTTACCTTCCCTTTTACCTGTCAACACAGTGGTGTTGTCCTCTGATTTGGTTTTGCATGAGGATTTGTAGAAAGTCACTTGGTACCCTTCATCACACAGTTGACTGATGCTGATTAAGTTGTGCTTCAGTCCTTCCACATAAGCTAATATCTTGAATGTGACTGAGCCAATCTGGACTGCACCATATTCTTTTGTTAGTCCAAAGTTTGAATCACCAAATATTACTTTGGGTCCAAGTTTGTCTTTGAAAGATGTGAAATTCTCCTTGTTTCCTGTCATGTGCTTTGAGCACCCACTATCCAGATACCATTGCTGGTTTGATGTTGGATAGGTCTTCACCTGCACATAAAACAATTTATTTGTTTTTGACTCAGTTTACCTTGGGCCTAGGTTGATAACCTTTAAATTCTGAAATAAAAGACATCCCTGGTTGACACTTATAGCCTTCAGGATGATATCTCCTAGGAGGTATTATCCATTCAGTATAAGGGTTAAACCTCTGAGATGTAGGACCTCTAGGATTGAAGTTTGATTTACCTTTGAAAGATTTTTCAAAACTCTGAGCTCTGTTCGACGATCTCTGAGCTAAGTTCGACGATCTTGGGTCAGATTATCGAACTCCGTTCGAAGATCGACTATGCCAGAGTTCAGGTTTCAGAGATCGTCGACCTGAGTTCGACGATTCAGCCTAAGATCATTGAGCTCCATTCGGCGATCGTCGAGCTCTATTTGACATTTTCTGTTGAACTTTTGTTTTCTTAGGTAAAACAGAATTCTTCCTAGCCACCTCTACAACTCCCTTATCTTTATCTGAGATAAACTTGATTAGGATTTTTAATACTATAGGTTGGATGGATGAAGCACCCAAACCTAGTGTACTATTGAATCTTGAGTTCACTGTGCTTGTGATGTCCATTAGTTTGATAGTTCTCCCATTGAGGGATTCTTCAAACTTCTTGGCCTCTGATAGTTCACTTTTCAGTGAGGCTATCTGCACCCTACAGCATTCCAACTCCTCAGAGAGTTTGAGGTTATCTGAATTTAAGGTACTTTGTTCAGACAGTTGATTTCTGAGAGAAATAATTTCTTTCTCAGATTTTAATAGATCTAAACAAAGTGCCTTAAATTCACATTTGAAGTCCTCTGAATTAAAATCAAATGAGTCTATTACCTGATCCTCTTCAGATTGAGTCTCTGATTCAGACTCTGACTCTTGTTCTGCATCAGTATTGTGTTGAGAGGCATTGATAGCCATCATGCAAAACTCCTTTTCTTCAGCATCATCTTCATCATCACTTGAGCTGGATGAAGCTTCTGATTCTTCTCCTGTTTCACTCCAGGTTTCAGCTAAAACCCCTTCCTGGTATGTTTGTTCTTGTTGGAGGAGGGTTTGTCATTGTTGTTTTTCCTGAAATCTTTGTCTCTTCTCCTTTCTTTCCTGTCCATCTTGTCCTTATTCTGATTTTCTGGACAGTCAGGCACAATGTGGTCTGGTTTCCTGCATCCAAGACAAATAATTTCTTTGTTATTGGACTTATCATACCTTGGCTTTTCATGCTCTCTGAATGACGTTTTCCTGAAGTCCTTCCTGGTCATTTAATAAAATCTTTTGGCCAGTAAGCTTAGCAGCTCTTCAATACATGTGACCTTGTCTTCAGGCTAATCTTCAATGGCTTTGAATGCTATTGATTTCTCTTTTCTGATTGTTGGTGAAGCAGCCTTCTGCTCTTCTTCTTTGTTCTTGATGAGCAGCTCATAAGACTTGAGCTTGCCCAAAAGAGCCTCAGTGGTGATCTCATTTAGGCTTTTGGCATCCTTGATTGGCCAGATCCTTGAGTCCCAAGTGCTGCGGAAGCAAATTAGGATTTTGTCGTTGAGTTCAGTCAATGAGATCTCCTTGTCCAAGGTTTTCAGTTCATTTACTATAAGACTGAGTCTGTTATACATATCAGCAACTGACTCAGTTTCTCCTTTCTTGAAGTTCTCATACTGAGTTATGATATGGGATCTTCTATCTTTCCTTTCATCTGCAGATCCTGGCACTATTTCAGATAGTTTGTCTCATATCTCTTTTGCTGAGTTGCATTCAGCTACTTTTTGAAATATTTCATCAGACATGATTTGTGCCAAAATGTTCATTGCTTTGACATCTGCAACTTTCCATTTTTTTTATTTCTGCATCTGTTCCTGATGGAGGTGGAACCACACTTGTACTTGTGTTTGCTGGGGGTCTTGGACACACTGTAAAAATAGAATTAAAGATATCTTCATCAATAGAATTCATGTACAATCTTATCCTTGCCTTCCAAAGTGCAAACTTAGATAGATTGCACACTGGAGGTCTGGTGCTAGCATAATCTTTATTCTGTGCCATGGTTTTAAAAAAAGATAAATATAATACAAATAATAAAGATAAAAACCCTCAATAAAATATTGATCTTATCAGAGATCTTTTGGTTTAGGTATTAGCCTGTTGAATAACAACCAAATCAGTAATAGGGTGTTCTGAATGAAAATCTTATGTTGATCTCCTTCAGTGGTGTGTGTTCTGAATGAATTCTGTCTGTGTGTCTGTCTGTGACTGTTCTTTTTCTATGTAACTGTTAGGAGTTGCAGAATGAAATCCTCTTTTATTACTTAGATCTGAAAAGAATGAATTGACTCTCTGTCTCCAAGATAGCTGTTAGCCACTCATTAATGACTTCCTTAAATGAATTTTGTCTCTGGAGGAAAGTCCTAGAAAACATTCCTTTAAATATCCCTTGAAACTTGCTCCAGATTAATTGAAACGGCTACAAGATCCTTGAAGTAAATGCTGGGAATAAATAAGATAGAATTTCATAACTGTCTGAATTTGAATCTTGAGAATCGTCGATCTCTCCAGAAAATCGTCGACCTGGGCTCAACTATCGTCGACCTAAGCTCAGAGACTGGAACTAGATTGGAAATAGAAATCGTCGATCTGAGCTAAACTATCGTCGACCTGAGCTCAGAGATTGGGAAAACATCTAGAGACATAAACGTCGATCTGAGCTCGAAGATCGTCGAACGGAGTTCGACGACTCGTTCAACTGAGCTCAGAGATAGTCGAACTGAGTTCGACGATTCGTTGACCTGAGCTGGACGAAAAAGACTTAGTCTCCTGAGTCTTGAATATCTGATCTGAGGGTCTTGGGGGCAGCTATCAAGCCTAAATTCTAACCCTTAGACTCAATCTAATTTACCTTAAAAACTATACAAGGAGGTCAAAACAATTTTCCTAAGGACATAGTGATCCTTGCCCAAATCAGTAATAGGGTGTTCCAACACAGTGCAACAGGGGTAACAACTTACGCTGCTGCGACATCTTGTGCTGCCACCATTGCTTCATCGAGCATGCGACAGAAATCGGCTGGTGTTTCCCCGATGCCCAAAGGACCCTGAGAAGTAGCACTGCTCGCCGAAGGCTCTTCTCGTGTCCTCGACGTCCTCGCCTCGTCGCTTGCACCCTTCGCAAAAGCAAAGTAAAACAAGAAACAACTTCTGGTCGCAAAATTAGACACAAGGACACTCATAGTCTTGTGATACTCCTAAGTGGATAGCTTCACCACGCGATCCTATTACGACATCCGACCATAAATATTTACCTTGGACACTAACCTAGCTCTGATACCAATTTGTAACACCTCTCCTGTAATGACATTATAATATGGGTCTAGCCGGGGCCCCACAACATATAAACACCACAGCTTAAGCATTATAAGATGATATAAACTACCCAAACTCAAAACTCAAATTATAACAGCGGAAACATACAACTAACAGGAAGTTATCCACTAATACAAGAGTATCAAAATGGCCTTAAGGCCTTACACATCATAAGTCCAAAAACTGACTGACAACAATATCAAACATCAACGTAAATAAGCATTCCTAGGTTACCTCGACATGTAAGCCGGAAATATAGATCATGGAGCAAAACATTCAAAAAGACATAATATACTAAGCATAGAAATCACTTCTTGAGGCTTAGGCCTTTTTGGTCGACGAGCTTGCTCCAGCTTGCGATCCTTGTCCTGTAAAAATTTGTGGTAACGTGGGTCGGCAATGGCTGACCTCAATTGTGTAACCAACACATCTCCTCACGGTCGTCCCTAGCTGACCAAGAGATACACCATCACCATGTAGGGCAGCACTTCGTATGCAATATACATAAACATGTAAAGCTATACAATAGGTTTGGATGTCTCATACAACATACATGTTTCTAAGTTGAGAATGTAATATAAAGGGGCTTACAATGCAGCATGAATGCAATCCTGGGTTTCATCCAAGGCACCCTAACGTTTATGTTTCTAATACATCATCAATCAGGTACTTCCAATTTTTCCATCGGCATTCAAGCCGCAAACACAAGGGTACTTCCAATTTCCCCTAATAGCATACAAGCTGCCAAACTGAACTCTTGCCCAAGCCCCACCCGCTAGTGGGTATCAAAACCCGGGCTTTCTTGCAAGCTCTGACTTCTCGTGTCAGGATTCCGCCACACAAACAAACTGATTCTAAGAACTCTTGCTGGACCCCACCATCTTGTGGGCTTCATCGCCCGGGCTTGTCCTAAGCTTGGCATTCTCATCAGTTTCATAAAAGGGGACTTGTCTCTCCGGGACACTCTCCACACATGACTTGCATGTCACGGGCTAGCCAGCCGACCACGGAGACGAAGTCAAGCCTTCGCACATCACAACCCATACCCTTCCAACCATAATCCACATTTCGTACTGTAACGTTCCCGTGCTCCAAGGAAACCATCTAACAACACAACGGAGATAACCTTGTCCGGTTTCGACTACACATACCTGCGTGAAATAAGGGGGACATACATCACAATCGGCATCTTGCCACAACGGATTTCTAGCAAAATCCTTAAGCCTCGATATGCAACATCACTGAGTCGGACTAACGGTCGCGACCACGGCTTCACCCACAATGCCTAATCCAATAACAGTGCGGATTTCTAATGCAATATCATGTCGGGGATGGACTCAATCGACCCGGTGGCTCCTTTTGAACCAAGGCGACCCGAACCACTCTCATTTGAGAGACCCGGCGCATAAAATGCTTGAAAGAAAACAAGAAGAAAATGGATGTCATGCACGCATCCTAAAACCGAGAGGAAAAATGTCGTTACCTTACGACTCCTCTTCCTAGCCATGGAATCCTTGCCTTGCACGGATGAAAACAAGCATCCCCATGTCCTCTCCACGGATCTGGCTCTAGAACGACGATCGGAGATCCGAACCTTCGTCAATGGCGAAAAAAAGCTCTCTCCTTCTCCTCCTAACTCTCTCTCTCAAACCCTAAGTCAACTCCAAAATGAGGAGAAATAAGGGAGAAATCCTGCTTAGCCCTTCTTATGCGCTTTGGGTGGAAGATCCTGGGCCTTCAGATCAGATTTGATGTGAAATCGTATGGCTACAAAGCCAATCGATAGAACAACCACCTTAACTCGTCACTCGAAGAATGGGCCTTTCGACTAGACAATATCCGTTTGTCGACCTATCCGTTCGATGTTCGCTTCCAGAGATTCAAGGTTTGGAAAACTGGGGTGTTACACTTATACACTCAGCGTTCTCAACGCCATAGTTGCAGAAAGAGCTGAAGATCAAGCTAAGACAAAAAAACGTTGAGTGAAGCTTATACACTCAATGCTCTCAATGCTTGGACAAGCTGAGGAGTTGACTAGGTTAAAAAGCATTGAGTGGAGCTTACTCACTCAACGCCTAGCAGAGCAGAAAATTTTTGAAGTCCAGATTCATTGAGTAAAGCGTGTTCACTCAAAGCACTCAACGCCTGGGTACTTATCTGAAATTTTCTATATCCAGAATGACTGACGTCAGCAAAGTCAACAAAAGTCAACAAAATTCCAAAATGATCACAGAAGAGCTGCAACTCATCACTAACATCGTCGTCAGACTCATTCTGTAAAACTAAGGATATAATCAGTCGTCAAAGCAATGACACATGTTTATCATCTAGCTAGATGACATGATTATAAATAGAGAAGGAGATCTGGATCGAGATAAGTTTTTTGAGTAGGAAATTCATTTCGAAAAAGAGGAGCGGCACTTCATCTTCTTCCCCCGCCATTGTTGCAGAAACAAGAAGATCAAATCGACGATTCTGAAGGGTTTCTGAGTTAGCTGCGACAATCAACATCTGCAATAGCAGAATTCGAGGATTTCTCTGAGGAAGAAGAATCAGTCAAGGCAAGCCCTAACTGATGTTGCCTCAAGATCCAAGCAGAGCCTAATCTGAAGGTCAATTTTTGGATTTGTGAGGAAGAAATCTGTCCATGGTTTTCTCAGGACAAAAGGGGAAGCAGAGCAGTTCACTTTCTGCCAAAACATGTTAGCTGATTGAAGACCATCTTTCTTGATCTTTCTCTCCTACATCAGCAGAATCAGAATCAAGGTTCTGAGATTACGTCCAGCACAAGCAGCAGATTCTTGAAGAACATCAACCTTGTTGCAGTGAAGAAGATAGGGATGAGATTTTCTTAGCTTGGGAGGCAATTGACTCAGTGATTAATTTCACTTTAGTCAAAACAACTTTTATATTAAATTCTATAGGATCTGTTCAAGATTTGTTTTGTAAGCTTGGATTATAAAAGCTGAGTGGTGGATCTGGTGAGATCTGTATCGAAAGATGTTGAGATTGATCTACTAGCAGGACACATGTATGTGGGACCGTGTTATGGTTTCCCACCGCATTCTAGGTCTAGGTGTTGACCCCGGTGGGCCCCCTGTGGCGGAATATCCATGCGGTCCTATGGTTGGGATTAATCCCACATCACCTGTAGCTTTCTCCCCTCTGTATTCATGTAACCCTCCACCCTTCATCTCAAAACCTGGTTTTTGAGATGAACTGTTGGGTTGGTGGGTTCTTGTTGGGTATTGTATCCACAATAACCTAGATTTGGTGAAGTCACCCTTGAACTAAGATGAATTAAGTTATATTTGATGTATTGTTTGAGTTATGTGTTTGCAGGACTTAATTGCCAAGTGTAGACCAATGTCAGTCTATAATGGGTCACCAAACACAGGACAATACAATGTAATACCTCATTGTGTGACTCATGGTGTTGACTCAGGTGTAGCCTCTCTATTGGGATACACTTTATTTTTCAAGCACTAGGATTGTTGGAGAAAGATATGTTGCTGATTCCATAGAATAAAGGAAAATTTTCAGGAAACAATTTTATTCTAAGTATTTTACTTGAGAATAACTTAAGTTCTCAAGTAGATTTTCTAATAGTACTCGAGTAAGTTAAGTCTGACTTTCGAGTAAGGGAATGGTTCACGAGAAGTCTAAACATAGTTCTCGAGTGGCCAGTTTCATTACTCGAGTAGACCCCTTCTTATTCTCGAGTTAACAAATTCTCTATCTTAGAATTTTTCTAAGTCTTATACTCGAGTACTCAAGTTAACCACTCGAGTAGATAAGCTCTTTGTCTCGAGTGACAGAAGTAAAGTTCTCGAGTTGTATTTACCTCACTCAAGTAGTATTGTTTATATACTCGAGAAATCTGCTTACTTCTCGAGTTGTCTAGATCCACTACTCGAGTAATCGGTTTTTATCTTCCAGAATTTTCTCCAAGTCTTTTTCTCGAGTAGTTCATCTCCACCTCTTGAGTGACCTTTCTAGCACTCGAGTAATTCTTATTCCACTCTAGTGATGATTAATTTTGTTCTGGATTTTCTGAATATCCTCTTCTCGAGTACTTTGTTATTGTCTTCTCGAGAACTTGAAGTAGTACTCGAGTAACTCTTATTTCACTCGAGTAATGCAGAAAAATTTTCAGAAAAATTCGCTAAGTCCTAAACTGGCAGGATTTTTAAATGACTTGACGTGATTGGTCCACGTGGACGTCATTAATGCTAGTTATGACCGTTAGGGAGATCTTATATAAGATCTTGTCATTTTGACTAACCCTAACAATAAGAAGCGCTGAAAAGAAATATTCTAAGCACTCTGAATCCATTTTCTCTTTCCTAAACGGAAGCCGTCGTCGATCCTCATCGTGCAAATCTCCTAGGGCTTTCGTTCAAGACGATTCAGATCAGTCGACTTACAGATCAATATTGTTCTTCAACTTCTTCATCTTCTCTCGGATCGTATGAGTTAAGAAGTTTCAAATCAGGATCTAGCCGAGTATCTTCTTCAATAATTTCTGATAAAGCCGCAAAGTTCAAGAGGAAGACCTTGGCTGAAATTTTCAGATCTGAGAGATATTATTGTTTGTATTTCATACTCTCAATTTATTGTTGTAGGAGATTACTCTCCGAGTGTAGGAGCTTCGTTCTCCGAGTTGTAGGAAGTTTTCATCTTCCGAGTGTAGATCCATATTTTGGATCGAGTTGTAGGACCTTTGTTCCGAGGCATAGGATTGGTTTCAATCCGAGATAGTGGAGTAGCCAAGTCTAGTGCTTTGCTAGATCGGTGAGTGGAAAGTGGATGTACCCAAGGTTGGGGAACCACTATAAATCTCTGTGTCCTCTGTGATTGCTTGATTATTTTCTATGCATAGATCGCTAATTTTTTATTCCGCAAAAAGACGCACAACTCACCTATTCACCACTATTTAGGTGATTTAGGTAGACAACTGAACACTTTCTATTGGTATCAGGGCGAGGTTGATCATTAAAAGGTTAACACCTTGATCTGATCTGACCTAAGTTGTCTTCTGAGTTATTCAAGCATGGATAAGGCCAGAGACATTGTTAAGCTTCCCTTCTATACAAAGAACAACTTTCCCATGTGAAAAGAGAGGATTAGATTTTTCATGGAAGCTGTGGATCCAAGGATCTCATGATTGTTGAAGAAGGTCCTTACGTTCCTATGACCGTCTGCACTATAGATCCAACAAAGAAAGTTCCTAAGAAGTTGATGGATCTAGACAAAGATGAGATTGCACTTGTCTCTTTAGACAAGAAGGCCAAAAATATTATTGCAAGTGCAATTGATGACTCAATGCTGCAGAACCTGATCCACTGTCAGCCCGCTAAGGAAATGTGGCAGTCTCTCGTTACTTTGATGGAAGGAACAGAAGAAGATAGGGATGACAGAAGATCCCTTCTAAATCAAAAATATGAAACCTTTCGACAACAACACAAGGATATAATTACAGATACATTTGAAAAACGTCTTCAAGATAGTTAACGACCTAAGAGTATACAACCGAGTCTTCACCAATGGAAAACTGAATGATAAGTTCTTGAGATCCCTAACTAAGGAATGGGATAACAAGGTTTGTGCCATTAGAGAATTTGGAAAGCTAGCTGAGACTGACCCGTAAAATCTCTTCGAAAAGCTTATGTCATATGAGCTACAAATTAATTCAAGAAAAGCTGAATAAGAGAAGAACAGGTCTTCATCTAAGGAGAAGTCTGTAGCTCTCAAGGCAGACACCTTAAGGAAGTCCAAGGCTGCCTCTCCTGCCCCAGCACAAGAAGAAAGTGAAGAAGAAACCTCATAGCCAAGTACTTCAGGCTTAGAACTATTTGAAGGACAGTTCTCACTACTCTCAAGACAGTTTAAGAAATCCTTGAACAAAAAGAAGCAATGGAAAGGCAAGGATGCCTCATATAGAAGATCATGTCATGATGGTGATCGACATAGAAAAGGCACAAGCAGCCATGACAGGTGTAACACCCAACTAAGAATCAACGTCCTACATAGAGTACATTCTAGCTGAAGCAATTTAAAGGTTGCAAAAAAAAGAACCTAGTAATAGGCATGAATGCCCACTACAAAATCCAATAGGAATGAACGTATAAATGTCCACTACAAAACTCAATAGGAATGAAAGTACAATAGCCTTAAGGCCCTGCAATTGTTTACTCAAATTACAGTATTTTCCAAACCTCGGCACGCAGGCCGGTCACACATGAATAATAAAAGGAAACACTCAAAATTAGGCCTTCGAAGGGCCAGCTGAGCAACTTGGGCTTTTGCCAGCTATTTACCGCATGGCTCCACAGCACCTGCAAGCAACAATCCACCGCAACGGTGGCAAACAAAAGCAACGGTCAGCTATGATGACCAAATTATAACGATCCCATCCCCAAACTCGGGGCGACGATGCTCCTTTCCCTGCACTTTGTTAGCAAAACCAAGCAGTATAGTGTAAACACATCATCACAGGCATGGACACGCACGGCCACACACCCCGTGCTCTCCGGGCACATTCTCGGTGAACCAGCCAATGTCACGTCAATTTAAGCCATAGACATCTCGGTCTCACCACCGCCACTTTGACGACCAATCTTGCAAGCATTTTTGTCTTCCCGGCATGGGTCACATCAATTTAAGCCATAGACCGCCGAAGACCCTCCATCTATGCCAACGCCTCCCAATGAACGACATAGATCGGGTACGGTTCCGCCTGACCCGTTGCTCACATTGCAATGTCAATTTAAGCCATATGCGTGGGTCAAACCTCCTCGAGTCTCGTTTCCATCACACACTTCACATAAGCCGATTATGTTCAAGTTGGCTCCCAAGCCACCATGTTGGCAGAATCACGCATCTGCCCAGTTTTCTGGGCACACCTTGGAGTTAGTCCCCAAGGCTCCCTGTTGCAATCTACCGCGTAGAAAACTCGAAAAAAAACCATTCGCACGGAGTCTTCTCCGGTAATTCATGCAATGAAACATCACCGATTCAGACCAACTTGTCTGGGTAGGATTCACATATCATGCCTATGTCCGTTCTCGATTACGGACTCTACATGTACATAACGGGGACTATTCATGTCTACCTGAAGGAACGCCTCAAACTCACCGTAAACTCGCGAGAGCCGGCTTTCGATGCAAAGTAAAAGAGGACTTCACATGTCCTAGGATGAGAATCATTACCCTAGCATTTTTCCTTGGCGCCATGGAAATCTATGCAGATGAAAAGCACCGCGTAGTCCTCGCCTCCGTAAATCCGACGTCCGCTTACGATTTGGAGCTCAAAAGCTCTGTCGGTGACCGAAACTAGCCTCCTTCTTCTTCCTTGCTCTCCCCTCTCTCTAAAACTTTAGAAAGAGATTGAGTAAGAGAAATGAGGGCTTTGAAACCCTATTCCCGGATATAACCAAGCAGGAACAGCCCTCAGCCATTAGATCCCAAAATAAGGAAATGGACGGCCATGATTCGGACTTGAAATCCAAGACCTGGGCCGAACACGGCTTGTGACACGCCCGTGTCTAGGGTCATGTTACCCATTCGCCGTCGAAACCGATGCATCCCGAAAAGAACACGGGCACCCTACACGCCCCTGTCAAACTTGACATGCCTGTGTCATTTAGTATACGACCGTGTAGTGTATCGTGTTACTCCATCGACACAGGACCGAAAACGTCCGAAAGGGACACGGGTACTCGATACGCCCGTGCCGCATTTTGACACGCCCGTGTCTACCCGACATGGCCCGTGTGCTGACCCTGTGTATCAGCCCGCCACATCCCATGAAGGACACGACCTAGGACACGCCCGTGTCTCAGGCCGTGTTCGCTACTCGACGATCGTCGACTCCAAATTCATCGAATTCTCGGCCAGATCATCGACCCAAGCACGACACGCCCCTGAGACACGCCCGTGTCCCAGGCCTTGTGACCCATGCCAAGTCTCAAACTTGGCTCAAAATGCCACACGTCGCTCTTTTGAGTTTTGGGGCATTACAACTCTCTCCCTCTTAAAAGAATTTCATCCCGAAATTACATAAAGAAAGATAAAAACAAAACTTAAACGGTACTTGAGTGGAATAAATCCGGGTACTCCTCAAGCATGGTCTGCTCTCGCTCCCACGAGAGCTCCTCCCGACCGCAGTTGTCCCAACGGACCTTGACCATCCTGATCTTTTTGTTGCGTAGCCGCTTGACTTCCGAGTCCTCAATACGTATAGGCTTGACCTTCGTCGTCAACCCATTATCGACCGGCACTTGGTCGACTGCAATCACTTATGAGGGCTCTTGCACCGCCTTCCGCAGCACCGATATGTGGAATACGTCGTGTAGACCACTTAGCTCTACTGATGATCTCAATCGATAAGCTGCTTCGCCAATCCGCTCCAGAACCTCAAATGGTCCACGGTACCTCGGGCTTAGCTTCTTAAAACGCCGCACCCGGGAGACACCCTTGAACGACTTGATCTTCAAGTACACCCAGTCGCCGACATCGAACTCCACATTCCTATGCTTGGCGTTATAGTACTTAGCTTGGCGGTCCTGAGTGATTAGCAATCTCTCTCGAATCGTTCGAACCAACGACGTTGCAACTTCCACCTCTTGATGCTTGTACAACTTTGACTCACCTGTTTCCAACCAAGACAACAACGTGTGACATCTTCTACTATAAAGGGCCTTGAAGGGCGCAATTTCAATGCTTGTCTAGCAGCTATTATTGTACGCAAATTCCACCAAGTATAGGTGGTCTTCCCACTGCTTCCCAAAGTCCAGGAAGCACATGCGAAGCATCTTTTCCATTATCCTATTGACTCTCTCGGTCTGCCCATCCGTCTGCGGATGAAAGGCTGTGCTGAAACTCAGCTTTGTTCTCAACATCTGCTGCACCAACCTCCAATCGTTGGACGTGAACCGCCCATCTCGGTCACTCACGATGCTGCAGGGCACACCGTGAAGCCGTACTATGTTATCCACATATAACTTCGCCAGTTTCTCCATAGAATCGTCTTTCCTATGCAGAATGAAGTGCGACACCTTCGTCAAATGATCCACGATCACCCCGATGGCGTCGTTTCCTTCTGCGACCTTGGCAACCCGTGCACAAAGTTCATAGTAATATCGTCGAACTTCCAATCCAGAAAAGGAAAGGACTTCAAGAATCCTCCCAGCTTTTGGCACTCCGCCTTCACCAAGGCGCATGTTTGACACTTCGCCATGTACAATGCCACGTCCTTCTTAAGTATTGGCCACCAGAATAGTTTCTTCACATCATGGTACATCTTTGTGCTCCCTGGGTGAATCGAGTACTTGGTATGATGCGCCTCGTACAACAATTCCACCCGCGAATTGCCCACGCTTGGGACGCATAGACGACCGTCTTTCCAAAGCAATCCATCCTCAACAACAAATTGGGAATTTGACCCATCCAAAGCCTCTATCATGAGTTACTTCATGCGGCCATCCAAATCCAAAGCCTGCCGAATCCGATTAGTTAGGTCACACAGAACTTCCGTCCAGTTCAATAGCGCTTCAACACTTGACTGTTTGTCTATGCAATAGACCTCCAATGCCTCCAACTCCCAAACAAACCGCTCGTCATGGACCGATAGCCAATTGTCTTGAGCTGGGGCCCTGTGACTCAATGAGTCCGCAACCGCATTGCCTTTCCCAGGCACATAGTGAATCTTGAACGTGTAGTCCCCCAGGAACTCCATTCATCTCCTCTATCACATGTTCAGATCCTTCTGATCCAACAAATATTTCAGGCTCTTGTGGTCGGTATAGATATCGACCTTCACCCCATACAAGTAGTGTCTCCACAGCTTCAAGGCAAAAATCACGGTCGCTAACTCCAAGTCATGGACCGGATAATTTGTCTCATGCACTTTCAGTTATCGCGAGCCATACGCTATTACACTTCCATGCTACAGTAGGACACAACCAAGTCCACTGCCTGAAGCATCGCTATAGATGTCAAAACCTTCGGTCCCACTGGGCAAACTCAACACAGGCGCCGTGATCAACCGACTCTTCAGCTCCTCGAAAGCTCGTTCGCACTCCGGCGTCCACACAAACTTCTGCTCTTTCCTCGTCAAAGTCGTGAGGGGTAACACTATCCGCGAGAAGTTCTCTACGAAGCACCTGTAATAGCCGGCAAGCCGCAGAAAACTCCGGACTTCCGATACCTCAGATAGCACAGGCCACTCTCGTATCGCAACAATCTTCGCTGGATCCACCGCAATTCCCTCTCCACTGACTATGTGACTAAGGAACGCTATCGAGGACAACTAAAATTCGCATTTGTAGTACTTTGCGTACAATTGATTCCTCCTCAGCGTCTCCAGCACCAAATGCAGATGCTTAAAGGTATCCTCCTCACTCTGCGAGTACACCAAAATGTCATCGATGAAGACGATCACAAAGTGGTCTAGGTACTCCTTGAAAGTCCTGTTTATCAAATCCATGAACACCGACGGCTCATTTGTCATCCCAAACGGCATGACCGTAAACCCATAATGCATGTATCTCATACTAAAAGCTGTCTTAGGGATATCACTCTCCCTTATCCTCAGGTGATAATAACCGGACTAGAGGTCCAATTTCGAGTACACTGTTGACCCGACTAATTGATCAAATAGATCATCAATCCTTGGGATCAGGTACTTGTTCTTCTCCATTAGCTTGTTTAGTTCTCGGTAATCAATACAAAGTCTCAAGCTTCTGTCCTTCTTCTTAACAAAAAGGACCGGTGCGCTCCAAGGCGACAAACTTGGACACACATACCCCTGCTTCAACAACTCTTGAAGTTGAACCTTCAGCTCCGCCATTTCCTTAGGCGCTAGCTGGTATGGAGAACGTGACACAGGTTTTGCACTTGGTACTAGCTCGATAGTGAAATCAATATCCCGTTGAGGTGGGGCTTCAGGAAGATCGCCAAGGAAAACATCAGGGTACTCGGATACCACTGAAATACTGTCCAATGTAGGTTTAGGCTTTGCAACCTCCACTAGCGTGAAGAACAGCTCTGCTCCAGCATGAACCGCCTTCACCACCTGAAGAGCAGACATCAAAGTCTTGTTCGACCCTTTCAAGCCCGTAAAGGTCGTCTCACGACCTGCCCCCAACTTAACCTCCTTGCGACTACAATCAATAAAAGCTTGCTGCTCCGAAAGCCAATCCATGTCAAATATCATGTCGAACTCCACCAGCGGTAGTAATGACGCTTGCAAATCGAACTCTTGACTCCCAATACAAATCTTTACGCCACAGATTCTATCCGCGCGCATCGAACACCCATTAGGCAACAACACATCCAGTTTGTCCTTCGCCATCGAAGAAGGTAATCTGATGCGCGATATGAATCCTTCGGACACAAAGGAGTGCGAAGCTCCCGTATCAAAGAGTGCTCTCACCGGATTCTCACAAATCAAAACAAATCCTATACAAGCAGCGGTAAGGTAACACGCGCATAACAAGTATTTAAAAGTTAACTTGATATAAATTTAAACAGTACCTGTCACCACATCCGCTTGCTTAATGGCCTCTTGCTAGCCAAGATTGTAGACTCTAGGTTGAGCCGGAGTATAATGGGATGCGGTTGAATCCACCGCCTTGCCCTTTTCCTCATATGTTGCTCCCGTCTTCCTCTCGGACTTGGGACGTCCGCTCTAGCAGTATCGGGCAAAATGTCCCAGCTTTCCACAAGTAAAGCATGCACCCGTGGTTCGACCCGTAGTCGCCCTAGAAGCACCAGAAGAGGGGGCTGGACCCGAGGTCCTAGCCTTCTTGTAGAACTTACGATAGCGAGACTTAGAAGTAGTCGGCACTTTAAACTCCATCTTCTTATCAACAAAGCTTTTCTTTGCTTGAACATTCTTCAAGTCCTTCTCCAAAGACCGGGCCGTATTGACTAGGGTCAGGAAGGCATGCATCATAGGCCCCGAGAGCAGTAGCCTTAAGTAATCTCTCAAACCTTCATCGAATCGGTTCGTCTTGCGCTCCTCATCCGTGATTGTGGAGTTAGCATACCTATCCAATCAAGTAAACTCGTGGAGATAGTCATCCACGCTACTCTCTCCTTAGACCAACCTCTGGAACACATTCTCCAATGCTATCCTCTAAGCCGAAGGGAGGTACCTTGCCAAGAACAATCTCGAAAACACTTACATCAAGATGTCCACGAGATGCCTTCTTCTCAAGTGATGCAACTCTAGACCTTCCCACCACAACCTCGCATCCCCGTCCAACAGGAATGTAGCTATAGTGGTCATCTGCCACTCCTCTATTTCCGTCGCTGTCAAGTCTCCCTTCACTTGGGAGAGCCAATCTTCAGCTTGGGATGGGGTTCCCAACCCCGAGAACACTGGAGGATTAAAGCTCATAACATGTTTGAGCTGCCTTTCAGTTGCTCTCCTAGGCACCAAAGGTTCCACCACTACTTGCTCCGCCCTTCTAGGCTCATCCGTTTGAAGCGGTACCTTCTCCATCGTAGGAGCGGGCTGCTGCATTTACCTTGTAGGTTGCGCATTGATCATGGCAAACACTGCTTTGGCAACCAATCGTATGGTTTCAACCGCGGGAGGTGTTGCAGGAGCATCATTTGGTGCGCTATTAGCCCCAAAAACCGGGCATTCTGACGGCCCTGCACCACTTCTTGTCACCTATAGTTGTACAAAACACCGTTAAGAGACCAAACAAAATTACAAATAGCAATTATAGGAACATGCATGTTCCTCAAACACGTGTATTTCATTCCTAAGTGGACATTCATGGGTTCATTTATGTTATAACGATGACGCACGCACATGTGCTCACCACCCCTTAAAAGAATTCGTCCACGAATTCATTTAAGTTCACCGAAACCAGTATTCTGATACCAAATTGTAACACCCCCTAACCGTCGCATAGCATATAGTAGTAGGTCTGCCTGGGGCCCGACGCCATATACCACAGACAGACCGGGAGGTTACTCAATGGAAACCATCTAACTAAGAATCAACATCCTACACAGAGTACATTCTAGCGGAAGCAATTTTAAGGTTGCAAAACAAAAAACCCAGCCATAGGCATGAATGTCCACTACAAAACCCAATAGGAATGAACGTACAATACACAAGTACAATGGCCTTAAGGCCTTATATTTGTTTACTCAAATTATAGTGTTTTCCAAACCTCGGCACGCAGGCCGGTCACACATGAATAATAAAAGGAAACACTCAAAATTAGGCCTTCGAAGGGCCGGCTCAGCAACTTGGACTTTTGCCCGCTATTTACAGCTCGGCTCCGCAGCACCTGCAAGCAACAATCCACCGCAATGGTGGAAAACAAAAGCAACGGTCAGCTATGTTGACCAAATTATAACGATCCCGCCCCCAAACCCGGGGCGGCAAGGCTCCTTTCCCTGCACTTTGTTATCATAACCAAGCAGTATAGTGTAAACACATCATCACAGAGTGGGCACGCACGGCCACACACCCCGTGCTCTCAGGGCACATTCTCGGTGAATCGATCAACGTCACGTCAATTTAAGCCATAGACATCTCGGTCTCACCACCGTCACTTGGACGACCAATCTTGCGAGCATTTTTGTCTTCTCGGCATGGGTCACGTCAATTTAAGCCATAAACTATCGAAGACCCTCCATCTGTGCCAACGGCTCCCACCAAACGATATAGAGCGGGTACGGATCGGCCTGACCGGTTGCTCAAATCGCAACGTTAATTTAAGTCATATGCGCGGGTCAAACCTCCCCAAGTCCCGTTTCCATCACACACTTCATATAACCCGGTTTTGTTCAAGTTGGCTCCCAGGCCACCATGTTGGCAGAATCATGCATCTACCCAGTTTTCGGGTGCACCTTGGATTTAGTCCCCAAGGCTCCCTGTGGCAATCTACCGCGTAGAAAACCCAAAAAACAACCATTCGCGCGGAGTCATCTCCGGCCATTCATGCAATGCAACATCACCGATCCAGACCAACTTGTCCGGCTAGGCTTCACACATCATGCTTATGTCCGTTCTCGATTACGGACTCTACATGTACATAATGGGGACTATTCATGTCTACCCGAAGGAACGCCTTAAACTCACCGCAAACTCGTGAGAGCGGGCTTCCTATATAAAGGAAAAGAGGACTTCACATATCCTAGGATATGAATCGTTACCCTAGCATTTTTCCATGGCGCCATGGAAATCTATGCGGATGAAAAGCACCACGTTGTCCTCGCCTCCGTAGATCCGAAGTCAGCTTGTGATTTGGAGCTCCGAAGCTCCGCCGGTGACCGGATCTAGCCTCCTTCTTCTTCCTTACTCTCCCCTCTCTCTAAAACTTTAAAAAGAGATTGAGTAAGCGAAATGAGTGCTTTGAAACCCTATTCCCGGGTATAACCAAGCAGGAATAGCCCTCACCCGTTATATCCCAAAATAAGGAAACGGACGGCCACGATTCGGACTTGAAATCCAAGACCTGGGCCGAACATGGCTTGTGACACGCCCGTGTCTAGGGCCATGTTCCCAATTCGTCGTCGAAACCGATGTGTCCTGAAAAGGATACGGGCACCCGACACACCCATGTCAAACTCGACAAGCCCGTGTCATATAGTACACGGCCGTGTAGTGTGTCGTGTTACTCCATCGACACAGGATCGAAAACGTCTAAAAGGGACAATAGTACTCGACACACCCATGTCGCATTTTTACACGCTCGTGTGTACCCGACACGACCCATGTGTTGACCTCGTGTATCACCCCGCCATGGCCAGGCTTTATCCCATGAAGGACACGGCCTGGGACACGCCCGTGTCTCAGGCCGTGTTCGGTGTTCGATGATCGTAGACTCCAAATTCGTCGACCTCTCGGCCAGATTATTGACCCAAGCACGACACGCACCTGGGACATGCCCGTGTCCCAGGCCGTGTGACCCCTGCCAAGTTCCAAACTTGGCTCAAAATGCCACCGGTCTCTCTTTTGAGTTTCGGTGCGTTACAATAGGTATACTACTAAACAGAACAAACATATTTCTACTGACATCATTTTTTATTGCTGTAATAAGCCATGTCACGTTATTGCTGACTGCCCCCACAATAAGAAGGAGGGTGGAAGAAGAGAAGAAAATAAATCTTCTTACACTAAAAAGAGAACAGAAAAGAGCCTAATAGCCGAGAAGGGCAAGACTCTTAGCGACTCTGACTCATCTGAGTCGAGTGAAGAAGAGGAAGCATACTTCAGGCTAATGGCTCAGACTGATGATGAACAAGAACCCCAGTTCACTGGGAAGGTAAATTCTCACACTCATCTTTCTGAATTTGATGTTTCTGAACATGATCATGAGGACAGCTCTTCTGACGATGAGTCTGAACTCATGGCCTAGTATAAGGAGTTGATCAAGGCTTACGACAAATGTCGAAAAGTCATGAAAACTCAAGCCAAAGAGATAAAGTCTCTGAAGGCTGAAGAGAACACTCATAGAGGCATGTAGGACCATGTTGAGTGATGCCTCACTTCCGGAATACTTCTATGCTGAAGCCGTCAACACTGCATGCCACATACAAAATCGAGCACGCATAAACAAGAAACACAATAAGACACCTTACGAACTTCTAAAGGGCAGGAAACCGACTGTTGCATATTTTAGAATCTTTAGCTGTAAGTGCTTCATCCTTAATAATGGGAAGTATCACAATACCAAATTCACCGAAGAAAGTTTCGAAGATATTTTTGTAGGGTATAGTAGCCATAGTAAGACAAATAGGATATTTAATAGAAAAACTCTGGTTGTAGAAGAATTCATTCATGTTGTATTTGATGAGACGAGTTTGCTGTAAAGCAACTATTCTAGTGTGTTCATCGAAGATGCAAGTTCAAAGATGATAGAATTAAACTTGGATGAGCCGACTGAAGAAAAAAGGGTGAAAAGTTCATCAAGATCATCACTCCAACCCCGATTGGAAAGGTTGATGATCAAGATGAAGAAATCATCCAAGTTGATGAAGTCACTCCTATGGAAGAAGAAGCTCCAGATGAAAGGACCTTAGAGCTAAGACATCTGAAGGATCACCCAATGGACCAAATCATAGGAGATCCCCGGGATGGTGTCAGAACTCGTAGAGGTACAGCTAACGAGAATTTATATTTAAGTTTTCTCTCACAGGTTGAACCAAAGAAGTTTGAGCAAGCAAACTTAGACGCATCATGTGTAATGGTAATGGAAGAAGAACTAAATCAGTTCAAGCGTTGTGAAGTCTAGAAACTTGTTCCAAGACCCAAAGGTAAGAATGTCATCGAGACAAAGTGGGTCTTTAGGAACAAGATGGACGAGGATGGAACAATCATAAAGAACAAGGCCAGACTTATCACCAAAGGATATCGACAAGAAGAAGTAATCGACTTTAACCAGACATATGCTCCAGTGGCAAGACCGAAGGCAATCGGGTTGTTCCTAGAATATTCTGCTCTTATGGGCTTCACTATCTATCAGATGGACGTGAAGTCTGCCTTCCTTAATGGTGACATAAAGGAAGAGGTGTATGTGGAAAAACCTCCAGGTTTCGTTGAATCTAACTTTCCTAATTATGTTTATCTATTATCTAAAGCTTTATATGGTTTGAAACAAGCTCCTCGAGCTTGGTATGAGATGCTGTCTACCTTTCTTCTTGAGAACAAGTTCACAGGGGGAAAGATAGATAAGACATTATTTCTTAGGGAAATAAAAGACAAGATTTTGTTAGTGTAAATCTATGTCGACGACATTATCTTTAGCTCTACTGACAACAACCTCTGCAAGAAGTTTTCAAACTTATGTAAGGGAAGTTTGAAATGAGCAGTATGGGTGAGCTGAAGTATTTCTTAGGGCTTCAGGTGAAACAGTCTGAAGATGGAATTTTTATCTCGCAGACAAAGTTCACCAATGAGCTAATTAAGAAATTCGGAATGAAGAACGCAACCTCTATGAAGACTCCAATGAGTTCAGCTATTTCTCTGGACAAGGATGAGAAAGAGAAGCCTTTTGATGAAACTAAGTACAGAAGCATAATTGGATCTTTGCTCTACCTTACTGCCAGTAGACCTGACATAATGTTCTCAACATGTGTATATGCTATATTTCAAGTGAACTCTAAGGATTCTCACTATGCTGCTGCAAAGCCGATTTTGAGATACCTTAAAGGTACACCAAATCTTGGCTTATGGTACCCAAGAAGTAATGATAGCGAGCTAATTGGTTTCTCAGATGCAGATTTTGCAGGTAGCAAAGATGACAGAAAGAGCACTTTCGGGACTTGCCAATTCCTTGGAAGAAGACTCATTTCCTGGAGTAGTAAGAAGCAGAACTGTGTTGCAATTTCAATAGCTGAGTCAGAATATATCTCTGCAGGCAGTTGTTGTGCACAGTTGCTATGGATAAAGAATTAGCTGGAAGATTACATTCTCAATGTCCAAAACATCCCTTTTTTTGTTACTCCTCTAATGCAATTACAATAGCCAACAACCTAGTCTCTCACTGCCGGACAAAGCACATAGAGCTGTGTTACCATTTCATCCAGGAGCATGTGGAGCATGGGGACATAGATCAACAATATGTCCCAACTAACAGGCAGATTGCAGATATATTCACGAAGCCGCTGGACGAGACCAAGTTCACATTCTTCAAAATAGAACTTGGAATGCTCAACAAAGAAGATTAGAGAAGGTGGACTCACAACATAGCTCAGAGATCAAGGAATACATCAAAAGTTGAACTTTCTCAAAATTCTGACTTAATGACTTGAGTAAGAAGAAAGTCACTCGAGTACTTCTTTCAACTACTCGAGTACTCCGCAAGTCACTCGAGTAACACTACTCAAGTACTGAGTTCCCACTCGAGAAGTATGAAGATATCACTCGACTACCTTCATTATCTCACTCGTGTACTGTCGGTCCACTCGAGTATCAGGAAGACATTTTCTCAACTTCTATTCAAATTTCTTTATTCGCAACCCGAAGCTCATACCGACACTTTCAAAAGTATGTTAGATTAATTTCTTCCTTAATCATCGATAATTAGGGTTATATAAATAGAAAAATCCGGATTTCATTTTTTGTACGAATTCAAATCCCTCTCACTCGAGAAAATAGAAAGTCCTTTCGCCTTTCGCCGACTGTCGCAGAGATCGCGCCGTCTTCTTCCCCGCAGTAAATTTCTCTCAACTCTCTGGACAATGGCACCGCCTTCAAAGATTTGGATTGGTTCTGAACTTGTCACCGCCGGGATTGCCGAACTCTCCAACGATTTCAGAAATCTTCTCATTCTGCTCGACACCCCCGGCTTGACATTCATTCTCTAGTAGCCCTGTAAGATCCTATTTCCAGATGTTGAAGAATTCTTTCAAAACATAAAAGTACAGAGACATGGCAAGGTCCTCAAGCCTACAGTCAAGGGAATCAAGATAAAACTTACCAAAACCTCTGTCTCCAATCTTCTTCGGCTACCTGTAGATGATGAAGAAGAACATCTAAGTCATGAAGACTCTCACAGAGCCTGTATGTTCTGTGGACTATCACCAGAAGTTCTTACCATTCGTCGATCAGACCTCAAGCCAGAAAGAAAATTCCTGGGGGACATCATTAGGAAGATTCTCCTATGCAAGACTAGTTCTATAGGAGACATCTCACTTAATATGTTTGATATTATGACAGCCATCATCTGCAGAAAGAGATTTCAGTTTGGTATGTTGATTCTTGATAAGAAAAGGGAGAGCATCAAGGCTGCTAACTATGCCATGATCATCTCTTTGATGCTGCATGAGATCAATCCTGAAGTTTTTGATTTCTCCAAAGGCACAACCCTTCACCACATGAAGAAAGTATCCATCTCTTCTATTCAGAGATGGGAATTAAAGTTGTTGAATCCTGCCCACTCTGCTCTGGCTCATGAACATCCGGCTGCAGAGGACAGGACCCCATCTCCCTCTCCACCTCATATTGCCAGCACATCTGGTGCAGCTGCTGAGGGGGAGCCTGCTCCTTCTGTACAAGAAGAAAGGATACCTACCCCACCTGCAGTTGCCTCTCTCCCTCCAACCACTCAAGAAGAAACGCATTCAGATGCTCAGGTACAAGACACCATTCTCTCTACATAAGAAGCCATCAATCAGATGATTGAAGAATTAAGTACTGAAGAGCCTCTTCCTCCCCTTTCAAAAAGAACAATCTACAGAACCATCAAAGGAACCAACACCAGTACCATCACCTACTCCTACTCCATCTCCAAGATCCCCTGTTCACCAATCTCCTGCTGCTGAGAAAGAACAAGCTGAGACAAAACTGATTTCTGATGAGAAAGAGCAAACCCCAGAACTAGTTGAAGCTCCTCTGAAAAGCTTGGATTTCCTGATTCCCACCTTCATTGCTGAAGAAGGAGATTCTCTGATTCACACAACCAGAGCTAAGAGCTCAGTCATTATTGAAGAAGTTATTCCATGGACTGTTCCTCCTCCTCCAGCTCCACAGACTGCAAGTCCTCCTCCTACTACAACTCCAACTCCTGCTGTAAATGATCTTCTAAGTAAGATAGAACAGATGCTGCTCGACCAGAGAAAGTATTTTGATGACTCTCTCAAAGTTGTTCAAGATAAAGTTTCTGCTCTTGAAAAAGAGATGAGCATAGGATTTGCTAAAATTCAACACAATACTGATGATTTAAGACAGTTAGTTATTCAAGATAGGTGGCAAAGCTTTGGATCACACCATTACTAGTGTTGCCAAAGTGATGGAGCAATCTACTACTCTTGCTAGTAATCAGATTCAGTTAGAAAAGCTAGCCCAAGAGAACATGTTCAAAATCTGTGATGAAGTGGGCACTTTCAAAGAAGCTGCCATAGATGAACTCACTGTTGAAGTCAGAAAGGGGGAGACATTAGTCAAAGGATATTTAGAAACCTCAGATGCTGCCAAGCAAACTCTCTGGGAAGCAAAGCTAAAGGAAATTCATGATGATGTGCAGAATCAGATCCACAGTGTAAAATTACATACCTATGATACAGTTGTGTCGATGCATAACCAGATATTCCCTGATTTTCAAGCAGATCCAAACATTATTCGTCATCATCTGAATCTCCTAGCTCCTCTAGCTCCAGTTCTAGTTCCTCAGCCTACTTTCTCTCCAAGACCTGAAGGCTCTGAAGCCCCTCCTCCAGAATCTTATTCTCGGGTTTGGTAATGAGATCCATCAGATATATTCTTTCAAGCTCCTCCTGAGATTCACATCCCAAAGAAAAGGAAGTATGGTGATGGAGCTTCTGCCAGAAGATCCATTCCAGTTCTAAAGGCAGAGAAAAGGAAAGCTCCTGAATTTGCAGAGATTTGGACTCCTACATCAAAGTCACTTATTCTTGATACTCTAAAGTTAGTCTTGGACTTCAATGAGAATAGACATGATCATTACAGCTCCTAAGAATGGGACTTGTATGAGAAATCTATGACCAAGAGAAGACTCTATGATAGAGAGCGTGGAAGGAACAATCCTGCTGCACCTCCAAAACCTCCCAAGTACTACCCAAAGCTATACAACTATAAAAGGAGGCAACAAGAAAATAAGGATAGACAGCAACAACAACAACATCAAGCTTACGATTGAAGAAAGTTATAAGAGTGTGGATGAAAATTGTGTAGAAATGACTTTTTGGACAATTCTATTTATATACATTCTTAATTTTATTAATCTACTCTTTGCTCATAATCCTTATGCATGTTACTTTGTTTTCTCTCTTGTATATTTAGCTCTTTATTTGTTTATATAATTCAACTTAGTGTAGAAGGTTCTGACTTCTACAAATAGGGGGAGATTGTTGGGTATAATATCCACAATAACTTAGATTTGGTGAAGTCACCCTTGAACTAAGATGAATTAACTTGTATTTGATGTATTTTTTGAGTTATGTGTTTACAGGACTTAATTGCCAAGTGTAGACCAATGTCAGTGTACAATGGGTCACCAAACACAGGACCATATAATGCAATCCCTCATTGTGTGATCCATGGTGTTGACTCATGTGTGTCCTCTCTATTAGGATGCACTTTATTTTTCAAGCACTAGGATTGTTGGAGAAAGACATGTTGCTGATTCCATAGAAGAAAGGAAAATTTTCAGGAAATAATTTTATTCTAAGTATTTTACTCGAGAAGAACTTAAGTACTCAAGTAGAATTTCTGATAGTACTTGAGTAAGTTAAGTCTGACTTTTGAGTAAGGGAATGGTTCACGAGAAGTCTGAACATAGTTCTCGAGTGGCCAGTTTCATTACTCGAGTAGACCCCTTCTTATTCTCGAGTTAACAGATTCTCTATCTCAGAATTTTTCTAAGTCTTATACTCGAGTATTCAAGTTAACCACTTGAGTAGATAAGCTCTTTGTCTTGAGTGACAGAAGCAAAGTTCTCTAGTTATATTTACCTCACTCGAGTAGTATTGTTTATGTACTCGAGAAATCTGCTTACTTCTTGAGTTGTCTAGATCCAGTACTCGAGTAATCAGTTTTTATCTTCCAGAATTTTCTCCAAGTCTTTTTCTCAAGTAGTTCGTCTCCACATCTCGAGTGACCTTTCTAGTACTCGAGTAATTCTTATTTCACCCGAGTAATCGGTTTGTTCTGGATTTTCTGAATATCTTCTTCTCGAGCACTCTGTTATTATTTTCTCGAGAACCTGAAGTAGTACTCGGGTAACTCTTATTTCACCCGAGTAATGAAGACAATTTTTCAGAAAAATTCGCTAAGTCCTAAACTGATGGGATTTTCAAATGACTTGACGTGATTGGTCCACGTGGACATCATTAATGTTAATTATGACCGTTAGGGAGATCTTATATAAGGTCTTGTCATTTTGACTAACCCTAACAACAAGAAGCACTGAAAAGAAATATTCTAAGTACTCTGAATCCATTTTTCTCTTTCCTAAACGGAAGCCGCCTCCGATCCTCATCGTGCAAATTGCCTAAGGCTTTCGTTCAAGTCGATTCAAATCTGTCGACTTACAGATCGAGATTGTTCTTCAACTTCTTCATATTCTCTCGGATCGTGCGAGTCAAGAAGTTTCAGATCAGGATCTAGCCGAGTATCTTCTTCAATAATTTTTGATAAAGCCGCAAAGTTCGACAGGAAGACCTTGGCCAAAATTTTCAGATCTGAGAAATATTGTTGTTTGTATTTCATACTCTCAATTTATTATTGTAGGAGATTACTCTCCGAGTGTGTAGGAGCTTTGTTCTCCGAGTTGTAGGAAGTTTTCATCTTCCGAGTGTAGATCCGTATTGTGGATCGAGTTGTAGGAACTTTGTTCCGAGGCGTAGGATTAGTTTCAATCTAAGATAGTGGAGTAGCCGAGTCTAGTGCTTTGCTAGATTGGTGAGTGGAAAGTGGATGTACCAAAGGTTGGGGAACCACTATAAATCTCTATGTCCACTGTGATTGCTTGATTATTTTCTATGCATATATCGCTAATTTGTTATTCCGGAAAAAGATGCACAACTCACCTATTCACCCCCCTCTAGGTGATTTAGGTAGACAACTGAACACTTTCAGTTCTTTCATGGTATCAGAGCCCGGTTGTACTACTGCAGGGGTGTGTTGAGATTGATTTGCCAGCAGGACACGTGTATGTGGGACCGTGTTATGGCTTTCCCACCGCATTCCAGGTCTGGGTGTTGACCCCGATGGGTGCCCTAGGATGAAATATCCCTGCGGTCCTATTGTTGGGATTAATTTCACGTCGCATGCAACTTTCTCCCCTCCGTGTTCATGTACCCCGCCACCCTTCATCTCAAAACCTGGGTTTTGAAATGAACTGTTTGGTTGGTGGGTTCTTTCATGAGATGGACATGGCCGACTGCAGTCGAATGGAAAACAAGCATCCCTAACCAAATCTCCCGGGGTCCCACTTATCGGGTAAAGGCCGGGTAGGTTGTTGAGGCCCGAGGCTTGATCCCGGGACCTCATACCCACTGTACTGCAGTTGGGTATGAGAGGTTGGCTAAGGCACCTCTTATAAAGGAGGTCCCGGGATCAAGCCCCGGGCCCCAACAACCAACACGACCTTTACCCGATATGTGGGATCCCGGGAGATTTGGCTGCGGATGCTTGTTTTCCATTTGACTGTAGTCGGCCATGGACCGGTGAGTGTTGTTGTCTACCCCGGCCTAGTTTATAACAAAAGATTACCATCTTTTATTAGAAACCAGGCTGGGGGTCCCACACGGGTAAAGGCTCGGCCCTAGCCGACTGCAGTCTAACACATCCCTAACCAAATATCCATGCAAGGGTCCGAATTCACACACGGGAATATTGCACAGTAAATTGTTAAGAGCTGGTCTCGACCCCAGCACCTCCTTAATCAAACCCTTATTCAGGGACCAGATACCCAACTGTGCTGCAACATAGTTGAGTATCTGGTCCCTAAATAAGGGTTTGATAAAGGATGTGCTGGGATCGAGACCAGCTCTCAACAACCTACCGTGCAATATTCCCGTGTGTGAATTCATAGCCTTGCACGGAGATTTGGTTGGGGATGTGTTAGACTGTAGTCGACCAGGGTCGGGCCTTTACCCGTGTGGGACGCCCGGCCTGGTTTCTAATAAAAGCCTAAGTTATAAAGGCTGAGTGTAGGATCTGGTATAGATCTGAGTGGCAAGATCCAGTCTTGGATCTGTGTGTGGTAGGGCTGTGGTTTTATCCTGTGTTGCAGGGCATTTGTGCCTGTGGTAGGTGATCAGGTGATTACTGTATGGTTGGGCTTAGTGCTTGTGTTGAAGTTCTCAGTAGAGGCTGTGATCCGGTGGGATCGTGTTGTAATCTCTGAGGAGTCGAGTTATTGGAGAAGTGTCTTGTCTAACATTCTGTTAGAAAGGCGGGAGGAACAGTGGATTTACCCATATACTGGAGAACCACTATAAAGCTACTTTGTCATCTGGGTGATATTCTTGAAATCATCAACAGTCATATCATAACACACAACATAATCAGTTAAAGGCTTAAAGAATCTAAAAAGAATCAAAAGACCTTAATAACCTATTCACCCCCCTCTAGGTGATTAGTTATCCTTTTATTCAAAGACTTTCAATGACCATGTTGCCAACTTGCCGAGCTCGACGAGCTTAAGAACCAGTTTGCACCATAGGCGACCTCAGATAGCTAGACAACAAATTGGAGTTAGTCACACAAGACCAAGTCACAACAAGCTTCGTGGTCTCAGATCAACCTTCACCACCTGAACAAAACCGCGCCTCTGCCGAACAACACCAGTCCGCCAATCTTACAGACTACTCCATCAGACAGTGCGGGCTCCAGGCAAACCAGTCCACGCAACTATGCCAACCTCCACGGTCTAACATCCAAACATAGACCTGTCGGACACCGGCGAGCTCTAGAAAAGTCCACAACAACAACAATTCCAGACTCGGCGAACTCCATATAAGTCTGCCACTCCCGCGGTCAGCTAACCCTAATTGCTTGGTTTACAAAGGATGTTTGCTGAGCCATACCTCAAGAAATAATCGACACCTGCCAAAAGGTAGTTTGCCAAACCTATCTGCCAGGCCGCGGCAAAAACTGCAGTCTATGAGGTTTGCCCAGTTAGACCGCCCAACTCCACTTATTCTCCACTTCAACAATTTCAACACTCCCCCTTGAAGTGGGAAGTGGAAACCATCCTGAGCAATCCTCATAACTGAATAAACAGTCCCTTCAATAGTGGCTTCGTGATGATGTCTGTGACATTCTCCTCACTCTGCACATGCTCAATAATCAGAGACCCCTCCAGCACCTTCTATCGAACGAAGTGATGCTCGATCTCGATGTGCTTCGTCCACGCATGATAAACTGGATTATTGACCAGCTTAAGAGCACTCTCACTATCACCATAAAGCAGAGTAGGACTTCGCACCTCCTTATGGATGTCATCCACTAATATCCTAAGATAAATGGCTTCCTGAGAAGCTAAGGCCGAAGCCTTGTATTTCGCTTCTCTAGTGGAGACGGACACTGAATCCTTCTTTTACTACACCAAGAAATAACTGTCGATCCTGTGAAGAAGAAGTAAGCAGACGTTGACCTCCGATCAACTGTATCTCCTTCATAATCAACATTTGAATACCCATGTGGACTGAATCTCGTGTCCCTCTTATAAACTAGACCCATCTCTGAGGTAGACTTGACATACTTAAGAATTTTTTTAGGTTCCACCAAATGAGGTTTCAATGGCTCTGCTATATACCAACTAACCCTGCCTACTGCATAAGCCATATCTAGCCTAGTAATTATCAGATATATAAGACTCCCCACGAAATCCTGGAATACTAAAGGGTTTGAAAGAACCCTTTCCTCATCCCGCTGAAGTTTCAAACCGACCTCTAGAGGAGTAGAACTACTCTTCCCTTCCCGCATGCCGAATCGCTTGATAATTATTTCAGCATAGCCCCTCTGAGAAATGAGCACATCGTTCTTCTGCCTCTCCACCTCGAATCCAAGGAAATGGTGGAGCTCACCCAGATCCTTCATCTCAAACCTAATAGCTAGCTCAACCCTAGGCCTAACTACTTCCTCCTCCGAGTTCCCTGCGATGATCATGTCGTTAAAATACAACAAAACTAGTACCTAAAGCTCCCACTTTTCTCAACAAAAAGACTTGAATTCGATTCCGAAGCAAAGTAACCACAGAATTGGAGATATTATGCGATGTTCCTGAACAACGCCCGAGGCAACTGCTTTAGACAATATAGGTATTTTTTCTGCTTGCAGACTTGTCCAGGATGATCTTCAGAGACATAAATAGGTGGCTGCATCATGAAGATATACTTGTCAATCTCGCCGTAAATGAAAGCATTCTTTACATCTAGTTGTCAAATCTTTCATCCTTGACAAACCGCAAGGGAAATCAACACCTGAAATTAAGTCATCTTAGCCACTAGACTGAACGTCTCTTCATAGTCCTCACCATACTATTATGAGAACCCCCAAGATACAAGGTGAGCATTGTACCGCTCGATGCAACCTTCAGTATTCTTCTTGAGTTTGTAAACTCACTTGCATGTAACAGGAGTTATGTCATCGATCTTGGGTACAAGATCCCAAGTCTCGCTCTTTTTTACGGCGGTCATCTCCTCATCCATGACAACTTCCATCTCCTTTATATCAGTGGCATTCTCAAAGCTCGTTGGCTCCCGTTCATCCAAGGGACCTTCAAAGAAACATGCGACAAAACTCATCATGTTCCCATCCCTATACCAAGCTAGTGGAACAATTGTCCTCTTAGACCTCCGCAGGGCTTGCCCCTGATCCACCACTCCCGCTGCTTATTCAGATCCAACTCTAATCCTGGGCATACCAGGAGCATCGCTCCCCTTGCTTCTAGATCCAGAAGCCTCCGCCCTAGAGTTAAATACCACCGAAGCACCTGGTGACACAAGCATTCCTTGACCCCCGTTTGAACTGCTCTCCTATAGCTCTATAGATGAGTTACCCTGATACGACATAAGTTCGTCAAAGACAACATCGCTTGAGACGACAAATTTCTTTGTTGCAGGATCAATTCACTTCCAGCCCTTCTTCCGCTCATCATATCCGACGAAGACTAGCTTCCGTGATTTCGCATTTAGCTGCGTTCTGAGAGCATCTAAAACATGCACGAAGCAGGTAGATTCGAACTCCCAAATATTTACAAAACAAGGCTTCTCTTTTAACATTAACAAATGATGAGATTTCATGTTGTTTGGACTGAGATGCATCATGTTGATGACATACACCGCACAAGTCATTCCCTCCACCCAAATGGCTCTAGGAATGCATTTGGCATGAAGTCAGCACTTGCAGGTTCTCGTTAGATGACAGATCTTACATTCTACTATTCCGTTATGTTCTGGAGTATGAGCACAAGTAAGCTCACTCTGAATGCTGAACTTTCTATAGAAGTTAGAGAACTCATGTGAAGTGAACTCACCATCATTATCAGTTCTCAACTTCTTAATCCGTAGACCAAGCCGACCCTCCACGAGCTCTTTGAACTCCACGAACATCCTGAATGCTTCTGACTTCTCTTTCAAGAAGTACACCTGGAAAATTAATCAGCAAGAATAAGCAAATACCTACTACTGTCGAGACTGGGAGTGATGGTAGGTCCCATTATATCACCGTGGATGCATTTAAGTAGTGTTCTACACCTAGTCAGTGATATGTCAAATGGAAGACAATGTGCCTTACCATACTGACATCCCGCACAGACGTGACCGTGATCAAAAGATGAAAGACTAGGCAGACCATGATCCAGGCCTTTCACTGTCATAGCCTTCAGCTTGTCCATCCCAACATGCCCAAGTCTCTCATGTCAACTAGCAGTGCTATTGTTAGTCCTCATCTTGTCAACATAGGAACTTGTTGCCAACATGAACAAGTCCTTAACTCTCCTACCAACATGAGTAACTTCAGCTTTCATAGCTGGCATGTTCCTGAGAAACTTCACTTCTGTTGGGCCAAATAGAACGTGATATCCAGCATCAACGGCGTTGGTCACCGAGAAGGTATTTTTCTTCATCCCGGGCATGTGATACCGACTCCTTAAAGTGAGTGGCCCCTGATAACTGCCTAAAGAAACTGATCCCTCCTTCTCTACCGCATATACAGTATCATTGATAGTAATAATGACATCATTACCTTTGTATCCAGGTAGAGAAGAGAATTTGGACTCATCCCCGGTAAGGTGATGACCACACCCCGAGTCCACGATCCAGTCCTCCTGATAGTTGATGGAGGAGAGTGCTCGGACACAAGTGCCCGTCATGAAAGCACTCCTCCATCCCCCTTCATCAGTCTTAGACTCAGTCTCCTCCTTCCATACATTATGCCCCGGCTGAAGATTTATTCTGCAATCCCTGTGGATGTGACGAAGTTTGTTGCACATATAACACTGAGGTCTGCCCTGCTTCTTCCCGTCATCAAGCTTAGGAGACTTTCTCCTTTCCTGTTGTGATAAAAAAAACGGACCATCGCTAATAGGTATCTTCTTCTTCTTGTCTCACTTCTTATTCTTGCCAGAGAAGAGAGCCTCGTCATCTCCCCCAGAGATCGAGACTACAACCATCAACTTTTCCAAGCTTTCTTGTGAAATCAACAGATTCTCTAGCTCAAGTAGTGATGGTTGATTGGGCCAGCCTTGCACACAAGTCACAAAGGTAACACCGTCTTTCTGTAAGTTGCAGATGATGTGTCTCTTCAGCTTCAATTCTGAGATCAGATTTTTCGGGTCTAACGCAGTAATCTCAGAGCAGATGTTCTTCATCTTCAAGAAGAATTTAGAAACTAACATATCACCTTAAGTGGCTTTCGCCAACTCATTTTACAAGAATTAAAGCTGAGCTACGATCTTCTTGTTCAGTGTGCCATCCAGCTTTCAGCTGCTGACTGTCATTCAGTGATGTGGTCAAACAGCTCCGGTGAAATTACACGCTTCAAAGTGAATGTAGCCTTTGCATCAGTTAGCTTCCAAGCTTTCACCGCTTTAGCATTTCCACCAGTAGCGACTACTTCTTGTAGGTTGTCACCACCGATAACTTCCCAGAGATCCTCTCTAAAAAGATAACTCACCTTGCACATACACCATCTTTTGAAGTTGGTCTACGTCAGGAGTTCAATTCCAATCCCTCTTGCAAAACCAGCTTCCATTGCAACAACAGATTCACTTGATCTTCATGAAAGAAAAGCAACCTTAAATTGGTGAACTGCTACTCCTCAATACCCCACTGATACCAAGTTAAAATTTCACAAAATTGGGTGGAAGCCGAAAGAGGTTGCACAAACACACAACCATAACCGAAGCCAAGTAAAAATCAGTAACAACAGCAACACATGAGTTTCCAATTGAAAATTAACTTCTTTACAGAGCGAGATATACATTGCAAGACATGATTTACAATGTATCCAAGGGAAACAAAAAACTGTCACAAGAAGTTAACCGTGCAGATAGATAGCTGTAACCACACAAGTCGCCAGTCCACTAGCCGAATCCACCGAGACCGCTAAAGCCGCCTATCCGAGACTAACCAGGCAGACTGTTGTTATTGAAATGTTGAATGAACTTGAACAGAACCCGTTGGTAGATCGGTCAAAATTCTCTGCTTATCTGCAACTCGGAGGAAGAGATCAAGTCTCAGAAACCATGTCATGCTGATAACCGCTAACTGCTATCCGCGAACTGTTCAACACCAAGCTTCTAATAGTCTCCCAGCCTCTTGATGTTAGTTGCACAGCCTGCACAAAATAAGTCCCTTAATCACAGATGTTAGAAAGCCACCCAAAGCGATAGGACAACCGTCTGTCAACCCTATAGGCTAACATCACGTATCTGTATAGGTGCGGATACAAAACCAGTCCGCCGTTAAGATAGGCAACCAGCAAGAAGCGCAGACAACAATCTTGTCTACGAGAACATTCATATCGTAAAGCTTGAGGACACAGCTTCAATCCGCGCAAAGCATTGGCCCCACAACAACGACCATTTTACCAACTTGTCGAGCTCGGCAAGCTTAAGAACCAATCCACACCATAGGCAACCTTGGCGAGCAAGACAACAAATTGAACTTCGTTACACAAGACCAATTCACAAAAAGCTCTGCGGTCTCCAATCAACTCGCACTACCTGAACAAGACCACGCCTAAGCCGAACAACACCAATCCGTCAATCTTGCAGACTGCTCCATCAGACAGTGCGGCCTACAGGAAATCCAGTCCATGCAACTGTGCTAACCACAACGATCTAACATCCAGACCGCATGCACAGAGACCCGTCGGACACAGGCGAGCTCCGGAATAATTCGGAACAACAATTATGTCGGACTCGACGAAGTCTATATGAGTCTTCCACTCCCGCAATTAGCCAACCCTAATATCCTGGTTTACCAAGGATTCCAGTTGAGCCAGACCGCAAGAAATAATCGATACCTTCCAAAAGGAAGTTCGTCAAACCTGTCCGCTAGGCTGCGGTGGACACTGCAGTCTGTTAGTCCTACCTAGTCAGACTGCCAAACTCCACTTATTCTCCTAATTCAACCATTTCAACTATATATGTTAGCAGTCGTGCACATGAGACCCCGTGCGTGGGCGATAATATTATGCAGAAGCGGTAATATTCGGCATGGGCGGTGACATGCAGCATGGGCTGCGACATGTGGTGGAAGAGGCAACATACATAGGGGAGTAAATGCTACTAGGGGCGGCAACACTCAGCAGAGGCCACAACACTCGGCAGTGGCGATGACACTCAGGGGGAGCACACAGCGGGAGAGATGACACAAGGAAGAAGGTGGGCCTCACTCAGTGGGTGCGGCGACACTCGACGGGAGCGGTGATGCTCGGTGGGGGTGGCAACATTCACCCACTAATGAACTGTATGTAACATTATTGAAAGAATAGATTCCCAATAAAATGTTGTTTAATAGACATATATTAAATCAGAGGCTACAAATGTATATAACTAATTGACCAATGAGTAATATTACTATTTGTGTAAATAACAGTAACCACCATCCAAAGGAGATTTGTTGCGGGTTACTAGGCCTTTTCCCTTGTCTAGAGAATCAGAGGACCGCCTTAGCTCAGAACCGAGTTGGGCGTGCAATTAGTTAAACAAAATTGCAGCAATAGATAAGATTTGTTTTTGACGTGGAAACTCCAGAAAGGGTGAAAAACCATGTGGTTGGAACTGTGTCGAGCAAAAATACACTAGCTTCTTGGAATGTTACAGAAATTGGTTTGATCTAGGAGGACGACAGGCCGCTACTCCATTACAAGTACAGAAAAAAAGAGGAAAAATGGTTAAGCCCTTGGGGCCTCAATGGAAGCGCTTCGTTCTTGAGATGGCGTCGAGCTCACAGAACCTTGGTGGGAGCATTTGTAACACCCCCAAAGCCCACTTTGGGTTCAGGGTTTGGTGACACGGCCTGGGACACAGGCGTGTCCCAGGGCATGTCGTGCTCAGGTTGAGCAGTCGGTTGTGTGGTCGATGAAATTCGGTTGACGATCATCGCGTGCAGAGTACAGGGCATGTGACACGGGCGTTTCACAGGGCGTGTCCTCTGCGGGTTTCAGTGAGGGATGCGTGTGCTTGAGGACATGGGTGTGTCCTGGGGTACACAGCCTGGGACATGAGCATGTCCAATGGTCGTGTCCCGCTTAGGTGAGATGAAGTTATGCTGTGTGAAGTCCATGGATATTAGGCACTAGCGTGTCTGGCTTGACACGGGCGTGTAGGGTGTGACACGGGCGTTTCACACGGTCGTGTACTGTCTGGTTTTGAGTCGGTTGTCTGCTGCTTGAGGGACACGGCCTGTGACACGGGCGTGTCACAGGGCGTGTCAGGCCGTGTTCAGCCTATTTTTGGGCAAATCAGAGCCGTTCGTTGCCCTTAGCTTGGATCCAATGGCCCAGGCTCTTCCCTACTGAGATAAGGCTGAGAAGGAAGGGGGAAGAAGTATTTAAGACATTCTTCTTCCTCTTCTCATTCTCATTCTCAAAGAGAGAGAGAGGGAAATGGAAGGAAAGAAGGAAAGAGGAAACCAGCTGCTGAAGGAGCTGTGGAGCGCGGATTGAAGATCCAAGTTTGGATTCATGAAGGCAAAGCCAAGGCGGTGATTTCCATCGGGCTAGTTCATGGCTCCAAAGCGATCTTCAAGGGTAACAATCTCCTTCTTGGACATCAAAGTCCTTTCTTTATGCATATGCATGGAATCCTACACTAAGAGGTGGATGTCATAAGCGATTCCTTGGTTGAGTCTGCATCTTAAGCCGGAAGTGTGGAGTACGACATAGACATGCTGTGTGAAGCCCATCTAGACGGGTAGCCTGGATTGGTGATGATTGTGGGTAAACAGGAGAAGACTCTGTGGATTTAATGATGTGTAAGATTGTTGAGTACTGGCTTTGTTGTATGGATGTATGGATGTATGGATGTTGATTATGGATGTATGGATGCTTTGCGTAAGCTCCTGGTTGTGTTGAGAGGTCAATTGGTAGTAATGCCTAGGGAGCGCGAGATAAACCCGGCTTACTACACCACTAGGGTGGGTTGATCTGTATTAGTTGAGGGGTTGATTGGTGGCAATGCCTGGGGAGCCGAGTTAAACCCGGCTTGCTACACCACTAGGGTGGGTCGATCTGTGTTAGGATGGGAGGTCGATTGGTGGTAATGCCTAGGGAGCATAGATAAACCTGGCTTGCTACACCACTAGGGTGGGTCGATCTGCTCATGGTTATGCTGTGAGGTTAGTAACTCTGAGTTGGATGGACGGTATGTCGCCAACCTGCGAGATTAGTGGACTAGGACCGGACCGACCAACCAACAAGTTAAAAACCTCTGATCGGTGGTGGATAACGTGTATAACCGGTACACCAATAAGGTGCCCTGAGTGCACGGAGCGTCTGGTGGATACCGACATTTGTGATATGATTGTGTTTGGTAGCTTGATAGATTGATAGAGATTATGATGGCAATGCATACACAGAAGGAACCACTGCCCCGGGTAAGGGGTAGGGTTGTTATAATTGGTTAGCTAATGCTGACCGTTACTTTGTTTACCACTTTTGGGTGGATATTAATTGCATGTGCTGATGCTTGAATTGAATTGAGCGGTATGAAGGACTGTAGCAAAAGTCCCTTGAAGGTCGTGCGAAGCGTGTTTGGATTTCATGTGTGGCCGGCCTGTGTGCCGATGTAAGAAACTGTATATTTGTAAAGAGGAACCTGTAAGGTCTTAAGGCCATGAGTGTGTGTGTTGTATACATTCCTGATTATATATAGAAATGGGGAGTTTGTATATTAGTGGACATTCGCTATGCTGAGTTCATCTAACCTAAAATGTTGCGCTAGAATGTGTTGAGGTAGGATACAAGTAAATTTTGATTTCCACACGTAATTCCGCCGCTTGTCTGTGAAATATGAAATGGGGCCCCGGCGGGACTCACCGCTATATTCCATGTGACGAATGAAGGCGTTACAAAGTTGTATCAGAGCCAGCTTTGAGATTTTTGGGAGTGAAGGCGTTACAGCATTCTAGCTAGAAAATATTCTAAGTCCACGGGGCTTCAGGAAGTTGGGCTCTCGTTGATGTGGTGCTTAGATAGGAGCGCTCTCACAGAGGCGGTTGACGTCGCTTGAGGCATGAGTAATTCGTAGCGCAAGGAGAAGTGCGGAGCTAAGTCCTGAGCTGAGAATCGGCTTACATCCACTATCTTGCTGGAAAACCTCAGAGTTCTCTCTTTCCTCCAGATTTTCTTAGCTTGAAATGAGGGTCGGGGGCTATTTATAGTTTTTTGGAGGGGCGCATTGGTGATTGCACCGGGGAGTGATTTGTGTTTACAAATGGTGTCACTCTATTTTGATCACGCGGATCATCATAGTTAGCTAAATAACGGAAGTTCCCCCTTCACCCCAGGCAGTTCGGGCGGCCTGGGCAGGATGCCCGAAGGCGGCGATGGTGGCCAGAGTTGAAGGGGGAGGTCGGGGCTCAGAGGCTGCGACGAAGGCCGGCGGCAGCTGCGATGGCTGCTGACAGCAACGAGGGCAGCCGACACCGTCGGCTCGCGGGTGCGGCGCCAGCGCAGTGCGTGGCCGCGCGGGCGCGCCGGCACGCAGCTTGGTGGTTGTGCGGATGCGCACCCTAGAGGCCGAGCGGGCTAGTTGCGCACAGTTGCGTGGGTGGTAGCCACGTAGGCCGGCCGCGCATAGGTCACACGCGTACTGCCTGTGCGGGGCGCTGTCATATGTGCTTAGGCGCGGGCCCGATGGTCCCTCCCCATCTTCTCGTGTGCTTGCGGTGCTTGCGGTTCTTGGCGTGCTACCGGTCTAGTTGGGCTTTTTGTTCTTGGACCGACTCGACTTGGAAATTTCATGCTGTCCTGATCAAATGTCGCAAATTTTGCGAGTCATAATCCGCGAAGCGATCGTCGCGAAACTTTTTAAATTTGAGCACGCTGCCTCAGGGTTATAAACTTGAGATTGTTGTTGTGTGAGCCCCTTCTCGTTTGTGACGGGGATTGTCTCAGAGCTTTTGTGAGGATAGCTTGTCGCTGGAGTGTGACGAGGGAGGATGCTTGCCCCTAGCCTTGACTACGTGGGCTTGGCAGCCCGTTCATAGAGTCGTTGGTGATGTCCCTTTTTTGATCCCATTTTGGGGGATCCAGGTTTCGTCTAAGTGAGGATGTAGTTGAACCTTTGCTCATCTTGCCTGGGAGGACCAGGGTTTTTCCAGATGGAGGTGGCGCGGAATATTTGTTTGTTCGCAGCTTAGGAGAACCAAAGTAAGTCTAAGCGAAGTTGCATATGAACCTTTGTTCATCTTGCCTGAGAGGACTGGGGTCCGTCCGAATGGAGGTAGCACAAAACCTTTGTTTACTCACGACTTATGAGAATAGAGGTTCATCCAAGTGAAGATGCAGCTGATCCTTTGTCCATCTCGCCTGGGAGGTGTAGAAAGACCTTTGTCTATCTCGACTGGGAGGGTCCGGGTCCGTTTGGGTGGAGGTGGTGAAGAACCTTTATTTCTTCACAGCTTAGGAGAATCGGTGTTCGTTTAAGTGAAGGTTCAGGTGAACCTTTGTGAATATCTCATGGGAGGTGCAGAAAAGCCTTTGTCTATCTCGCATGGGAGGACCGGGGTCCATCCGAGTGGAGGTGGAGTAGAACCTTTATTCGTTCTCACCTCAAGAGAACCGTGGTTCGTCCAAGTGAAGGTGTAGATGAACCTTTGTCCATCTCGCCCGGGAGGTGCATAAAAAACGTTTTCTATCTCATTTGGGAGGACCGAGGTCTGTCCGGGTGGAGGTGGTGAATAACCTTTGCTCGTTCATGCCTCAATAGAACTAGGGTTTGTCCACGTGAAGGTGAAGATGAACCTTTGTCCATCTCGACCGGGTGGTGCAGACGAACCTTTGTCCATCTCGTCTGGGAGGACTGGGTCCGTCCAGGAGGTGCAGAAAGGCTCTCACCAATCTCTCCTGAGGTGCAGAAAGACATTCGCCAGTCTCGCCTGGGAGGTACAAAAACTTTTTCGCCAATCTCTCCTGGGACTTGCTATTGGATTAGAACAACATGGATTCCATTGATGTTGAAGAAGATACAGTAGTGGGGAGCCCCGGCTGCCCTCACTGCATTGGCTTATTGGTAGAAGAGGCGTAGATTCTGCGCGTTCCATGTTTGGGAGAGTGCTTTTCAATCTAGAGATATTAATTTGTAGATTTCGGGCTTTACAAATGCCATGACGACGCAGGGCCCTTCCCAAGTTGGAGAGAACTTGCCCTTATGAGGTCCTTTCCCTGCTTCTTCAAGGTTTCAAAGAATGAGGTCCCTAATATTGATAGGTTTGGCTTTACGCTCCTGTCGTAGAAGTGTGCAATGTGACCCTAATATGTGGCGATCCATTGTGCTTCATTTCTAACTTCTGGAGCAAGTCTAGGTTTCCCCTAAGGAGGGCCTCTTTCTCCGTTGGGTCGAAAGCTTGGACGCGAGGGCATGGGGCCCGGATGTCTATAGGTATAACCGCTTCTGATCCGTAGCAGAGATTGAAGGGTGTTTCCTCGGTGGGTGTCCTCGTCGTTGTTTAGTAATCCCACAGGATATTGGGGAGGGCATCCGCCCATTTCCCCCGAGCTTCTTGAAGGCGGGTCTTCGGTCCTTTTAGGATGGTGCGGTTGGTGACTTTGGTTTACCCGTTGGCCTGGGGATGTGACACGACCATACGATGGAGTTATATCTTCAGGTCCTTGCACATTTTGGTGAAGGCCTTTCCATTAAACTGTGTCCAGTTGTCGGTGATGATAGTGGCACGGATGTCGAAGCGACAGACGATGTTTTTCCAGACGAATCGTGTCTCATTCTCCTCATTAATCTTGGTCAACGGTCCTGCCTCTACCCACTTTGTGAAGTAGCCGACGACCAAAATGATGAACTTCCACTGCCCAGAGGCTGGCGGGAATGGGCTAAGTAGGTCGATTCCCCATTGGATGGAAATGAAAGCTTTCGCATTTTCGAATGAAGTCTAAGGCATCCTTTTTCACTGTGGGCCAGTAGAAGCCTTGTCGCGGGATTTTCAGGGCCAAAGCTTTTCCTCCTAAGTGTTCGCTGCATATGCCTTCATGCACCTCCCGTAGAGCGTAGTAGGCATCAGTGGGGAGCAAGCATTTTAGGTACGGTCCGGAGAACAAGTGTTTGTAGAGTTCATCAACAATAAGAGAGAACGAGGTTGCGCACATTCGAAGCCGTCTGGCCTCTACAGGGCCCGCTGGCAGTCGCCCGCTTTTGAGGAAGGCAATGATGGGGTCTATCTAGCAGGGTTCCCCTTTTGCGGTGGTGGCAATCACCCAGGTGCCCGAGATACAAGGAACGAATAAATTCTCGATTTGTCGGCATCGAGTTTGGTATCTTGTATTGGATTTGTCGAGCTTGGATAGTTCGTCTGCCCTGGCATTCTGTTCATGAGGAATGTGGAGGATCTGATGATACTTGATTTTCCCGAGGATGGTTTTGGATAGCTGGAGTTATTGTGCAAGCTATTAATTTTTTTCCTCAGAGTCTCCTTCAACTTGAGAGACCACTAGCTAAGAGTCGTTGTTGATGGTCAAGTTTTCTACCCATAATCGATCGCTAGGTGGAGGCCTGCTATCAGGACTTCATACTTTGCGACGTTTGTGGAAGGAAATTTCATTCGGGGCCCGTACTCAAGGGTGACCCCTCGGGGCTTATTAGTAGCAATCCTGCACCTGCCCCTACAGCGCCCGAGGCTCCATCGACATGCAGGGTCCACAGGCTTGGAGCCGGGTTGATGGAGCTGGGGATCGCTTCTGGCGGGAGCGTGCAATCTAATATAAAGTCTGTTAGGACTTGGGAATCAATGACAGGCCTTTATAGGAATTGGATATCGAACTCCCCCAGATCCACAGCCCATTTAACTAGCCTTCCTGACACCTCAGGCTTTTGCAAGATCGCTCGGAGTGGTAGCTGTGTGAGTACTTTGACAGTGTGGGCTTGAAAGTATGGGTGAAGCTTTCTATATAAGTATACCAGTGCTAGGGCAGTTTTGTCTGTCACGGGATACCTGCTTTTGGTATCGGACAAGGCCATGCTGAGATGGTAGACCAAGCGATGGAACCCCACCCCACCCCCACCCACACACACACACACCAGAGAGATTGCCAGGTATAGGAAGAGGGCTTCCCCTTTGACGGGCTTATAAAGCAGTGGGGGAGTGGCCAAATACTACTTGAGGTGTTTGGGAAGCTTGACACTCATCCGTCCACTATAAACTGGCATGGTGAGTTCCTCAAAGTGCTTTGAAGAAGGGGAAGTACTTGTCCCCTATCTGGGCCTCCTTGACATTGCATGGGGCGACATGTGTTCCAATGTCTGCTCTAATGTCTTGATGTTTTCTGAGTTGGCCTCTATCCCCCGATGCGTTATCATGAAGCCTCGGAACTTTCCTCCGGTGACCCCAAATGTGCATTTGGTGGGTTCAAGCGTAGCTTCAAACGGTGGAGGAGTTGGAAGCATTTGTCCAAGTCTTCTAGTTGACGGCCTCGCCAAATGTTTCTGACCACCATATCATCGACGTAAACTTTCATGGACCGCCCAATTAGTATTTTGAATACGTTATTCATTAAACTTTGGTTGGAAGACCCAGTGCTTTTTAACCTGAATGATATTATATTGTAGCAGTACACTCCATTGTCTGTGCAAAAAGCGATGTGCTCTTCATCTGCCGGGTTCATCCGGATTTGATTGTATCCAGAGTAGGCATCCATGATGCTAAGAAGTATGTGTCTGATGGTTGCGTCCACGGGCTATTCGATGTGGGGGAGGGGGAAGTTATCCTTTGGGCAGGCTTGGTTGAGGTTAATGTAGTCAGCACACGTCCTCCACTTACCCGAAGACTATTTTACCACAACCGCATTGGCGAGCCAAGTGGGGTAGGTTGTATCCCGAATGAATCACACTGCCAAAATCTTGTCTACCTCATCTTCGATGATGCGAAGCCTTTCTGCAGTGATGTTGCAGTTTTTCTAGATAATCGGCTTGCAAGCTTGGCTGATGTTTAGTGAGTGAGTGATGACTTGCGGGTCGACCATTGACTTGTCCAAGGGACTCCAAGCGAATACGTCTTGGTTGACGTGTAAGAAGTTCATGTACTCCCCTTGCTCCACTGGGGAAAAGAGTGACCTGAGTATCACTGTGCGGGAGGGATCCCTATCGCGGAACGAGATCTCGATTAGGCCTTCAAATGGAGTGGCCCTCTGTATTGATGTTTTGTCCTACAAATCGAAGTTTTTAATGGACTGGGTCGCCTTCTGTGATGGTTGAGCTTGGTTGAGGTAGTAGATTTGTGTCATTACATGATCTCCCCGAACAGTGATATTACCGTCGGGTGTGAGGAATTCATCGTCAGGTGCGGTATGGAGGGAATCACCCTGAATGCAGCTTGTAGGGGCATGCCGAAGATGTCGTTTTAGGCGGATTCACATTCCATGACCAGAAACCGGATATGGTGGGTTGCTTACCTCGGGTATTCTCCCATGGTCACTGGGAGGGAGACCACGCCCTACAAAGGGACCGACTGATTGTTAAATCTAAAGACGGGTCCGGTCGCGGGATGGAGAGACTTCTCGGAGCCCCATCTTCTGGAACGCGGCCATGGACAGGACGTCAATCGAGCCTCCATTATCGACGAACACCCTCTTGACCTTTAAGCTGGTCTCTCCTATTCTCATGCTGACGACTAGAGGATCTCAATGCGGCTTGCACACTCTTGTCATGTTTTTATCCCGCAACGAATGGTTCTATGTTTATGCGCCCATTTTTTGGGATGCCCCCTCGCTTCGACCTAAGGTGAAGACTTGTCTGACTAAGAAGGGAGGGGGGTCCAACGATCGTCTTCACCTCCATGCCTAAGATCATGCCCCTCGTGCCCTGCAGAGATTGACGTACGTGTTAGGTCTTCCGTCGCGTTGCTACTAGTTTGAGGTGCTCATGCGCGATAAACGTTGCATCCAAGGAGTTGTAGAGTTTTATGATCTCTTTCGCACAGATGGTGTGAAATTATTGCGGGTCACCAGGTCTTTTCCCCAATCCGGAGAATTATACCGCCTAAGCTCAGAGTCGAGTCGGTAGTGCAATCAGTTAAAGAAAATTGCAGTAATGGACAATAGATGTTTTTGATGTGGAAAGCCCAGAAATGGTGAAAAACCACTTGGTTGGAACTGTGTCGAGCCAAAATCCACTATCTTCTTGGAATGTTACAGAAATTGGTTAGATCTTGGATGGCGACAGGCTGCTATTCCGTTAAAAGTACAAAAAAGGAAAATATAGAAGACCTCAGAGCCTTGAGGGAAGCACTCCGGCATTGAGATGGCGCCGAGCTCACCGAACCTCGGTGGGAGCGTTCCGGATTGAAAATCTTCTTTGTCCACGAGGCTTCAGGAGGTTGCACACTCGTTGATGTGGAGCCTAGATCGGAGCAATCTCACAGTGGTGGTTGACGCCACTTGAGGCGTGAGGAATTCGTAGCTCAAGGAGAGGAGCAGAGCGAAGTCCTGAGTGGAGAGTCGGCTTAAGTCCACAATCTCGCTGAAACCTCAAAGCTCTCTCTTGCCTCCTGAGAGGATTGAAATGAAGACATGGGGGCCTATTTATAGTTTTTTAGAAGGGCGCGCCGATAATTGCACTAGGGAGTGATTTGTGCCGGCGAATGATGTCGATCTATTTTTTTCACGCGGATAATCATAATTAGCTAAATGAAGGAAGTGTGCCCATCCCTCTGGGGCAGTTCGGGCGGCCCGAGTAGGGTGCCCGGAGGCGGTGGTGGTGATGGGGGCGACCGGGGCTTGTAAAAATTTATGATTCGTGGAAAACGGCAAACCAGGCGCAGGAACACTCAACCAATCCGAGCCCAAGTAAACCAAATGACAATAGAAGAGCAAGAATCTTGTACTATAAAAAAATCTTTACAAAGCGAGGCATATATGGTGAGACATGATTCGCCGATGTACCTGAAGGAAGCAGAAAAAATATAAGGCAAAGAACTATCCACGCGGTCTCAAGGAAAAGCCACTGACCCAGTCGAGATGCCTATCGAGTCCGCTGAAGCCGCCTTGTCACAAGACTGCAACCAAGCGGCGCAGACAACACGTTATTCTGATGTTGAAAAGAACTCTGTCCGCTGATCTGCAAGCCGCCTGACCGCGAGGTCGCCTAGCTTCCAGATCTCACGAACTGGTGCTGCCAAACTGAACAAACCGCGAGAAACCGACAGTTTATTGAACAATGAAGGAGTTACAGAAGAGAAGACCGCCTGGTCGCAAGCTGCGACTAGCTACTAACTGCTGGTTGATAACCGCAGTGTCCACACTGCCCCTGACCGAAGTCAGAACCAAGACTCTGGCAACGCTACTAGAAAAACCTGTCTACAGCAACTACCTGAGCTCATTTACTGTTCATTTAGTGGTACGTTGATATGACAGGTGGGTCCTATTTATAGGCGTTGAGAGGGGTATGATCACCGTCCTAGCTGATAGGATCACCACCCTATCCCGCGACGAGCTCCAAGTGTATCCGCATAGCTGAAAATGCACAACTAGACTGCCGCGACAAGGCTAGACAGGCAGTTCTCCAAGGTCGCACCACCAAGGCTGGATACTGAGCCAATCCGCCTTGTCGCCAAAGCAATGCCAGACTTGATCGTCATAAAGCTAGACTCTACGAATACCTCCCCAGTCCGCCCATCTGCGGACACAACTCCAATATGCATACCCCGAGCCTACAACAAAAGCACACACGGCTGACATTTGTCGAACTCGGCAGACAAAGAGGTAGTCCACACAAACCGCGAGACCACCCAGACTAGGCACACCTGTACTTGGTACAAAAACCAGACTAAGTCCACGCAACCAGTCATCCCTGGTGAAGACACATACCAGTGGATACAAGGAGCAGTACGCACAAAACTGGTGGACACTAGAACCAGTCTGCACAAACCGGCAAACTATGTAGATAACATCTTGTCCATCTGGTTACCAACTGGGAACATACTACCAGCTGAACACAAGCCGAACTGGCAAGCCTCCAGCCTTGTTTGCATTGGCCGCACGAACTGGTCACCCAGACCGCCCAGGCTGCCACTTTCACTTCAAAAAATTCAACACACCCCCTTGAAGTGAGAAGTGGAAACTAGCCCCAACAGTCCTCGTAACCGAGTAAATGGCTCCTTCGATAGCAGCTTCATGAAGATGTCTACGATGTTGTCCTCGCTCCACACATGTCCTGTAACGTCTCGAATCGCACTAGGCCCCTCGTGCGTGTTTTGAGTCAAGAGAGCTGACTAGGGTCCATGGGGAGTGCTGACAACAGGGCAGCACATGTGAAAAGGCGGAGAAATTAGACAAGCTTGAGACACGGTAGAGACACGGGCGTGTCCCTACCCGTGTGCGTGTGCGTCGAGTTGAACTCGACGAGGCATGTCGAGATTGAGGAGCTGTGTCGACATCATGTGACACAGGTAGTGACACGGGCATGTCCCTACCCGTGTGTGTCCAGTTACACTCGACAGGGCGTGTCGAGACTGACGAGATGTGTCGACATCATGTGACATGGGTAGCGACACGGGCGTGTCCCTACCCGTGTGTGTCGAGTTACACTCGACAGGCCGTGTCGAGACTGACGAGCTGTGTCGACATCATGTGACACAGGTAGCGACACAGGCGTGTACCTACCCGTGTGTGTCGAGTTACACTCGACAGAGCGTGTCGAGATCGACGAACTAGGTGTCGAGTTCAACGAATTGTATGACACGGGTAGCGACACGGGCGTGTGCCTACCCGTGTGCCAGTGAGTCGAGTTGAGTTCGTCAAAATGTATCCCGAGAAGGACACGGCCAGGGAACACGGCCGTGTCATGTGGACATGGGTCGGGACACGGGTCGGGACATGGGCGTGTCCCTACCCGTGTCAAGTATTGAACCGACACGGAAACTGTCGTTGCCGTTTTACCGAAGCAGGACACGGGTAAGGACACGTGCGTGTCCCTACCCGTGTCACTTTTCATATATAAGGGAAGAGAAAACCCTAGCCGTTTTCATGCTCATTTCATTCCCTATTTCCTGTGAGAACTCCTGGTGAGAGAGAAAATTTTTGGAGCAAGTTCTACAGGAGAAAATCCGCTATCGTCGTGAAGGAGAAGATGCCGCCAAGGAGAATTACGAGATCCATGGCCGGAAATGGAGGAACCGCTGGAATCGATGTGAGTTTCCTACCCTCTACCTTGGTGCTAGATCTGTAGATATTTAGGCGAGACGTCGACTCAAAAGAGTCTTGACATGTGAGAAGATGCTTTCTCTAGGGTGAGGACAATCCGGGGCTTGTGCTCTTGGTTAGTGGTGTCTTCAACCTCTCTGATCTTCTATATGGAGATGGGTGATGATTTCATGAAGAGCAAAGGCCTCTTGAGTTTGAATGAGGGAGGAGATTTTCAGGAATGATTTGGGAAGATCTCCTTGAGGAGGAAGATGAACTGATGCCGTTCATTCTGCCTTAAGATGCGTGCAGAATCTATATTCTGCGCGCAGCGATCTTCGTGGCCATTTTAAGCATGATATGTACAGATATGGGCTTTCAGCTAAACAAAGTTGAAGCCCTTGAAAATACCTTTCCAACGAATGGTTTCACGACTTCAGGCGAAGTCTATAGCCACGGGAAAGTCTAAACGAAAATGGTGTTCAACAAATCCTGCATGCAGAAATTGTGTTCTGTACGCAGCGGACTTCAAGTCCGATTTCAAATAGGATAAAATCAAAACTGGGTTGAGGTCTGAATACGAAAGTTGTGGACCACGGAAATACCTTTCCATCATGGGGTTATACGTCTTCACCAGATTCATGTAGCTTCAGGAATCTCCGGTCGAAACTGCTGTCCAGATTCAATCTGCACCCAAATTCTGGACTTTTTATAAGATGGGTTTGGATTCAGTGGAAGTTTTATTGCAAGTTACTTGACTTGGATGAACTCTTATGATTAATCATTTGTTGCATGATTGACGAAGCTTATTAATTAGATTTCATATAATCAAATTGTGAAGCAATCTTATTTAAACGAATTGACTTGATAAGAATTGAAAGATTGTTATTTGTGCGCATCATATATAATATGTCGTTAACATATGGAAAGTGTGATGGATCTTTACACGCGCATCATGTTCATAATAGGTTAGTACTTTTGGGAAGATTTGTAAATCTTTATATGCGTAATATGTTATATTATGTTGTCATCATTTGGGAGTCATATAGAAGAATAAATCATGGCCATTAGTATGTTTGACTAATGAATTGAGTTTAGTAGTCCCATACTTAGAGCGTCGTCTCCCTACGGGTAGTATTGTAAAAGGATGTAAGCGCAGTGTTGACCGTCACTTGTTTGGTTTGTGTTGGGATAGAGTATGGATGAATGGTTGGGCTGTGTCCTCGTGCCTTCTTCCGAGGCCCCTTCCATGCCACGGTGGTGTGGAATTGCATGTGGTGTGAGTCGACACGCGGTGTCGTAATCCTGGGTTAAGGATAGTGTGTCAGGTCTACGGACTCGCCGATCATCACACCGACGGGAGTTGACAGTTAGACTTTGGGCAGTTGGGTTGTGTCCTCGGTGTTCACGTCCCGGGGCCCCTTCCGTGCCAAGTGAACTGTTAGGCTGTGTCCTCGTGCTTATTTCCGAGGACCCTTCCGGGTCACACAAGGCCAGTTCGGGCTGTGTTCTTGGTGCACATCTACCCAAGACCCCGCTGGGCCATAGTACGCATGGGCTCCTCTATTGTATTCTTAGCGTTGAGGCGTATGGAGGCCTAGGTGAAGTAGTGTGGATACCCGCCTAGTAGTAGAAGTGCCTGTTCTACTGTCACCGCCTGGCCACGGCAGCTGATGCCTGAGAGGTTAGCTACCTGCTCGAAAAGTGGGAATTGCAGTCAGTGTCGACATAGCGGTTGCATGGGTGTGCATGGGTGAGTCATTTCATAGCATACATAGCATTTCATAACATTACACAACAAGATCCTCATCGTATAAGTTTGTATGGGCACTCTTATACGATGAGTTACCCTTATATAACCCGATCATTAACTTATAAGTCTGTATGAGCATTCTTATAAGTTAAGTTACTTTCCTGCTGTTACTTATACTTGTTAGTTTAGTATAGCTCTTAAATAACTGCTGATTATGATATTGTTACTCTTACACTATTGTCACCTGCTTGTACCTCTTTTACTTGCATATATATATTACCCTTGTTCCTTCTCTCCGCCCGGTGCCGAGGAGTCGCCGGGGGAGCGGATGTGAAACCACTTAGTCGTTTCGACTAACGGTTGCTACGTCTTTCATTTTAGGAGGTCATGCCGCAGGTTGAGCAGCCACAAACTACGTAGCAGGACAGCCAGGCCAGGACGACAGGGGCTGAAGTGACGGCGCCGTCGATACCGTCAGTTACTGATGTTAGCATTTTGATACCCTGATGTAGCCTGTTTGGGCAATGTTTGGTTGTACTATGATATACTGTAGAAGCATATTTTAGCTTCTCCTTATGGATGTATTTGGAATTTATATAACTTAGTGTGGATTTTGACTTCTCTTGCTCATTATATTTGGTTGGGTTGGCATGTACAAATGATATTGTTGTAGCCGGCGGAATAGGAGTCTTGTGGTACAGGTTAGCCCGTGTGCTAATGCTACCGCAAGGCGGCTGTTCCGGGCCTAAGACACCCCTTCGTGCCGTGTTTTGGGATCAGGGAGGGGGGTCTTACAAATGGTATCAGTTTGCCACGATCCTCAACTAAAGAAGTCATTCAACAATGGTGCCACCACCGTTTGATTAGTCAGTTTGGGGACAAACTGACTTAGTGGAAGCAGTGGTGTGCCCATATGTAATTCACGCTAAGTATGTCCAACTTTGACCTTAAGATTAGCCAACCTGACCATACGTTTGCGTTTTATGTATAGATTCCAGCGCTCATTGAGCAGATGGGAGGCACTCCTACGCCCTCCTTACCCGCTCCCACTCAGTTCCAACAATCTGAGTTGGGGCAGACGCTCACTGCCAGCCTCGATGCTTTTAGGGCGCAACAGAGTCCGGTGCAACAACAGGATCCGGGTTCTAACTGGTTGAGCACCTTTCGGGCTCTCTCTCATCCCGCCTACATGGGGACGGAGTTAGCCGTACGTACAGAAGAATGGCTAGACACGGTTCTGGAGTTGATGGTTGGTATCCGTTGCCCGGCCAACATGGCAGTGACATTGGTGGTGTCCGTCTTGGACTCAAATGCTAAGAGGTGGTGGAAGTCCCTCATGGGCTCTACCTTCCAAGGTCGGATCTACACAGAGATAAGTTGGAGTGAATTCTCGGGTGTTTTCTTGGAGCACTTTATCCCTACATCGGCCCGAGATGAGCTTGAGCAGAGGTTTCTTCTACTAAAGCAGGGATCAAAGTCAGTTACAGAATACCAGTGGGAATTCCAGCATCTCGCAAGGTTTGCGGATTCTTACGAGTTGGATGACAGAGGTTATGCCAAGCGCTTCTACAAAGGGCTGCGAGATCCCCTAAGGCAGTCCCTTTTGTTTATAACGGATGGTAGCTTGGCGGAGATCATTGATATGACGAAAAGATTGGAGGCGGACCACCTGGGATGTAGTAAGAGGCCTGCGAAGGACGTGATGGAAGCCGGCCCAAGCAATAGAAGGAGGCGGGACTTCAGAGGAGGAAGAGGATATCAAAGAGGTGGAGGGCATGTCCACCGAAACTATAGGGTGGAGCATCCGGTTCTGCAGCCGCCTGCGTTGCCTCCACCCCCTTAGCCTCAGCAATTTCAACAACCTGAAGGGCATCGTGGGCTGGTGTGCTTCGAAGACAACCAGCCGGGACACATCCTACGTTTCTGCCTGCAGCTATATGGGAACGTACCTCCTGCTCTCCCTCCTGCTCTCCCTCCTTCTCTCCCTCCAGTAGCCCCACGAGGACGGGGATATATGCGTGGTTGAGGACGAGGACCGCGAGGAGGTAACCCCGGCCTTGCTAGGGATCAGGTGTATGCGCTTGACATGGCACAGGAACGGAAACCACAAGATGTGATTGCAGGTACGATTTAATTAATTAACATATTTTCATGGTCTAACTTTAATTGATTAAGACTTACTAGACACCTAGCAATAAGTTTTGGTTGTTGGTACTTAGGCACCGTGATTATTGGCGGGAAGACGACCTATGCATTGTTCGATACCGGTGCCTCACACTCCTTTGTGTCCGAGGATTTCATAAAAGACGTGGAGGGTGTACAGTACTTTACTGGCATAGCCCGATGAGTACGCCTTCCGGACGGCTCAGAGATGATCTCTACCGCCAAGTGCGAGTTGGAGTTATTTATTGATGGGAAAGCCTTTGATACGACAGCCACAGTTCTGAGAATGCCAGAGTTCGACATCATTTTGGGCATGCCATGGCTGGACTGGCACTTCACGAGGATCGACTGCGCAGAGAAGCGAATCTATTTGAGACATGGAGACTCTGACATCATCTTCCAAGGTATTGGCTTCGCGCCGTGTATGACATTATCTTCTGTTCAGGCTGTAAAAGCCCATATGAAGGGGGATGAGGTCTTTATGGTCTGGTTCGAGTTGAAGGAAGAAGCATTGGAGGTGAAGGATGTACGGGTAGTGCGGGATTTTCACGAGGTATTTCCTGAGAAGCTTCCAGGATTGCCCCCACATAGAGAGGTTGACCTCCAGGTTAATCTAGTACCAGGTGCCAAGCCTGTATCCAAGGCTCCGTACAGAATGGCCCCGAAAGAACTCGCAGAGTTTAGAGTTCAATTGCAAGAACTGGTGGAGTCAGGGTTCGTTCGCCCCAGTTCATCACCCTGGGGAGCTCCTGTACTGTTCGTGAAGAAGAAGGATGGAACCCTGCGGTTGTGCATAGATTATCGGGAACTCAATCGGTTGATGATGCGGAACACTTATCCACTACCTCAGATCGACGAGTTATTCGATCAATGAGTGGGAGCACATTGGTTTTCCAAACTGGATTTGCGCTCTGGATACTATCAGTTGAGGATTCGAGAAGGGGACATCCAGAAAATGGCCTTCAGTTCGAGATATGTTTTGTATGAGTTCACAGTAATGCCATTTGGGCTCACAAATGCCCCTTTGGCCTTCATGAGCTTGATGAACAAGGTGTTTGAACCATATTTGGACATCTTCGTCATTGTTTTCATCGACGACATCTTGGTCTACTCAAAGACGGAGAAGGAACATGTCGAGCACCTGACCTTGGTTTTGAAGAAATTGAAGGAGCATGCCTTGTACGCCAAGTTTAGCAAGTGTGAATTATGGCTTAAGGAGGTTGCCTTCTTGGGGCATGTGATCGGTGGAGCAGGATTAGCAGTGGATCCAGCAAAGGTACGAGCCGTGAATAAGTGGTCGCCCTTGAAGTCGGCGGCCGATGTGAGGAGTTTCCTTGGACTTGCCGGGTACTACCGCAAGTTTGTTAAAGGATTTTCAAAGGTTGCCCTTCCTCTTACCTCATTGACGAAGAAAGGTGTGCCATTTGAGTGGACTCCCCAATGTGAAGCGGCGTTCCAAGAGCTGAAGGATAGGCTTACCTCCGCCCCCATCCTTTCACTTCCATCTGGGAAGGAAGGAATTCAGGTTTACACCGACGCATCGTATCAAGGGATGGGAGCGGTACTGATGCAGCACGGGCACGTGATCGCATATGCTTCAGGACAGTTAAAGAGACATGAAATTAATTACTTGGTCCATGATTTGGAGTTGGGAGCAGTGGTTTTCACTTTGAAGGTCTGCAGGCACTATCTATATGACGTCCATTGCAAGATCTTTTCCGATCACAAAAACTTGAAGTATGTCCACACTTAGAAGGAGTTGAACCTGAGACAACGGCGGTGGTTGGAATTTCTATGCGACTATGAGTTCACCATGAAATACCACCCCGGGAAAGCGAACTCGGTAGCCGATTCCTTGAGTAGAAAAGTGCCAGGTTCTAGCCCAGAATCACGGTTGATGAGTATGGAGTTGGCTCGGATGATTGAGGAGATGGATATTACTTTGGTGTTCAAGGCTCCTTCCGAAGAGTTGATTGTCTCTTAGATATCTGCAAGGAGAAAATAACCAAACTAACAATTCAACAAGGCAAGTATACCTATCGAAATGCAGCTAGGGGACACAAGTGTCGCATTGAAATCCGGGAACAGTTGAGTAAGCTTACTCACACGAAATCTATTATTTTATCGACGGAAAAAATTAGGTTTTTTAGAAGAAAGCTAAACGTACTAAAGGAAGAGAACTACTTGCAATGAAAGAGAGCTACTTGCATGAAAAGATAATGAGAGCTAAAAGAGCGATTAAACTTAAGCTTAGTAACGATGAGGGGAAAATGCACTCGATCAGAAATCACCTCGGCAAGAGTGGTTAGAAAAATACGATAAATAAACCTAAGATAATTAGGGTAAAGGTCCTTGACCGTGGAGGTTCCATAAATATTGACACGCTTCTCTCGAAGGCCGTGCCTAACTGAGTTTAGGAAGGTCCGATCGACTCTCGCCTAATTCGGAGGCCTAAAACTCGCTTTACGCGGTGAACCCCGCTATTGGATTTTACTCCAATCCGGGAGATTTGAACGTCTGTCTCTCTCTAGGGGTGCGAACAACTCCCTTTACTCTTGAGTGCTCATTTCAAACTTTCGGCCTCTCGGCTAGCCCAGAATGAAAGCAAAGGTGGAGAGTATATATCGATGATATACCTCCATCCCATGATAAATCAAGAGTAATTCAAGACTAAACCCTAAAAAAGAAAAGGTAAGATTCAAAGCATCATAACTTAATCACTCGAACCTCGGATCATCAAGATCGAGTACATGGAGGACTAGTTAATCATGGTGAGGTGGAAGAGGGGGGATGAGTAGAAGAAGAATAATGAAAACAGAGCAGAAACGTAAAAGAAAACAACACTTTTTATTAATGGAAACATGGATCTTACAGCTTTAAAACCAGAGATTACAAGTGCATGGAAAGGTAAACTACACTATCATTAACATTATACTACAGAACGAAGCTAGGAACTAATACAGGAAAAGCATAAAGCTAGAGCTACGAACTAAAAATGAAAAGACATGCTTAAAAAGTTCAAAAATACAAAGGACAGAACCTCCCCTCTCCAAGCAAAAGGTGTCCCGAACCCTTAGAGTTGGGCTCTATTTATAGAATTTTTCGGGTCGGGTCACGCCCCCTTGTCACGCACTGGTCGGGCGTGACCCTGGGGCGTGTCACATTCGGCGCGACTTTTTCGGGCAGGAATTGAATTCTGACGAAGTAGTTGAGGTACACGCCCACAAGTCACGCCCTAGGAGGGCGTGTACCTGGGGTGTGTTCTTTGCGGCGTGACTTTGTTGAGCTGAAATTGAATGCTGGAGGTGACGGGCGGAATTTCTGCAGTACACGCCCATATGTCACGCCCGGGTCAGGCGTGACCCTAGGGCGTGACACTTTCGGTGCGACGGTGGAGCGGGAAAAACAAGCGCGTTGCGGCGATTCCTCGTAACCTGGGGACACGCCTCTAGAACACGCCCGTGTCGGATGTGACACGGGCGTGACCGAGGGCGTGTACATTAAGTTTCCACGGAATGCAGTTTCGGACCAATTGCTTCATTCCTTTGGGTTACACGCCCTAGGTACACGCCCTGGTAGGGCGTGACCTTGGGGCATGTCACAGCAAAATTCGGCTGAAAGCCGTGAAAACCTGCAAATAGCAGAAAAAATGCATTAGCGACAAAAATATATACAAAGGGGGATCAAAATAAGTACTTTACAAGACATGATTTGCTTTAAAACCCTGAAAATATCCTAATAAAATTGACTGCAAACCGTATTATCAAATTCCACAAAGCTTAAGTTTTGCTTGTCCCCAAGCAAAGATATAAAGACTAGGTAATCATAAAAAGTGACTAATTCAAAAAGTTTTAATCATACTTACACAAGTACTATGCGAAATTCTAGGTAGGGAGAATGTAAAATGTAAATCTAAAACAATTATTTTGGTATAGTTTAACTTTTATAAACTTTACTTAATAAAAATAAATCATCCAGAATTTTGACGAAATTCTTTAAATAGATTTGAGCAAGGCAATGAAAATGAAAAGAACGTATTGAGTTATTACTAGATCCAAGCAACGCATTATAATTATATCAATTAAATAACAAAAATCTAAGTTTAAATTCAAAACTAAAACTGATTTACTTTTCTTCTTTTCTTAGTTGTTAAATAAAATTAAAAAAAGGGCGTGAATCAAAAGGACTTAATAGGACCGAAACGTTTGGTTTAGGAATATGAATAGGAGTGGAATTCAAATATAAACATGGAGGCTTAAAAATCACACTAAATCAAAACAACGAGTTTCAAAAAAAATAAATTTATTTTAAACAAAATATGTATAAATAAATTTATTTTTTTTCTTTATGATTATTTATCTCTTTTATTATTATTATTATTATTTTCATTCATTTTTTCTCTTTTTTTTGTCAATACATTGCTTTTGAGTACACTTTTTTCAACAATTTCTCCAAAGATAACACAAAATTTCCTATCAAAAAAAATTAGCGTGATTAGATAGGTAGGAATTTGGGCTTTGGTGAAAATGAAATGCTGTGTGGAGTTATCAAATGAATTTGGAAAAAAAGCTCAAAAGCGGCTAACTAGTGGTAAAAGATTTTAGGTTGGCAGGAAAGCTCAAACGTAAACAAAAATGGCCTAAATCATTTTCACGCTTTTTTTAAATTTATTTAAAACATAGAGTCGATAAATTTCAAAAAGCAAGTTCGAGATAATAAAAGAAGATTGATGAAATTATCTTGAAAATAAAAATAATATGTGACTTGGATCGTTCATATCTACTACGTTATTCAAAATTTATTCTTACAAAAATCATCTAAAGACGAAAAGGAAAATAGTGGATGATAAAGTTTTAGAGAAAGTAAAGAAAATAAAGAACGGAAAACCATAATAGAAATGCACGTTTTAGAGAAATATTTTACCTTAACATGCTACCGTGAATTAGAAACACAGCATGGCCAATATTTTACTTGTGAAATATGATTAAAAAAATGATTAGAAAAATTATAATTAACTACGTTGTTTATAAAGAAGTTTGAGAAAAACAAAACATAAACATGGGGTACTTATTGAAATACCAAAATGCAGCTATATATATATATTTTTTTTTTTTTGAATTTTTTGAATTTTTGGATTTTTTGGATATTTACAAAAAGCAAAAAGGAGGAACTCATCCCCCAAGCTTAAAATCTACATTGTCCTCAATGGAGAAGGAGGTCAGAGGACGAGAGAAAAGTAAAGTACAGAAATGAAAGACAGAATTGAAAAACAGGTACTTCCCCGGTTGTATGTGGCAGGGAAAGCTGAGTGATGCCGCTCCTCCATGCCTGTGCTGTGGATCTTCAGGAAACGTCGTCGGGTGGACTTTGTCATGGAATCAGAACCGTTGGAGCAGGAGATCACAGAAGTTTCAGCTTGCCGGAGCCATTCGGGGCAAAATTTGTAAAATAAAGAAAACAGAAAAAGATAACTTGGGTTGCCTCCCAAGAGCGCCCTTTGTTTAAAGCGTCGTTTGAGCTCGACGCATCAAAATAAGATTGTCCCAAATATTGTTTTAAAAATAAAGTTTGAATAAAGTTTAAAGTTTTTGAGAAAAATAAAGTTCAGATTAATCAAATGTCAAGACCGAAAAGATAGAGTTAACAGGGTTGAGACTGACATCATCACAGAAATACAGTTTAAGACGCTGACCATTCACTTTGAAAGGACCCTTATCAGGGTGGCAAATTGAAACAGTACCATAAGAAAAGACTTCTAAAACAGTAAAAGGCCCCGACCAACGTGATTTTAATTTACCCGGGAATAAACGTAAACGAGAATTATAAAGAAGCACTTGGTCGCCCGGCTTAAAGATTTTTGGGTGCCTAAGATGTCGATCGTGTAAACGCTTCGTCCGCTCTTTATAAAGTCTGTTATTTTCATATGCGTAAGAGCGCCACTCGTCGAGTTCGTTAAGTTGAAATTTTCTAAAATCGCCGACGGAGTGGGGATCGAAGTTTAAAAATCGTAAGGCCCAAAAGGCGCGGTGCTCTAACTCTACGGGTAAATGACACGATTTTCCATAAACCAACCGATATGGCGTACATCCGAGGGCGGTTTTGTACGTTGTTCGGTAGGCCCATAGAGCATCGTCTAATTTGGCTGACCAGTCTTTTCTAGATGTTGAAACAGACTTTTCTAAAATTCTTTTTATTTCTCTATTGACTACTTCAACTTGTCCGTTAGTTTGGGGGTGGTAGGTAGTGGAAAGCTTATGAGTAACGCCATATTTAGTTAGGATTTTTGAAAATTGCGCGTTACAGAAATGGGAACCCCTATCACTAACGATAGCGTGCGGCGTGCTGAATCGAGAAAATAATTTTTTTAGGAAATTAACTACGACTCGGGCGTCATTCGTAGAAAGAGCTTGGGCTTCGGCCCAACGCGAAACATAATCAACGGCAACTAAAATGTACTTATTCCCGAAGCTAGAAGGAAAAGGGCCAACAAAATCAATCCCCCAGAGGTCGAAAACTTCGCACTCTAGGAAATAATTTTGTGGCATTTCATTTTTATTCGAAATATTTCCCGACCGTTGGCAACTATCACAGCTACTCACAAAGGCATGCGCGTCTTTAAACAGGGTGGGCCAGTAAAAACCCGTGCTTAACACTTTGTGAGCGGTGCGAGCAGCTTGATAGTGCCCACATGTCGGTCCTTCATGCAAATGTTTAATAATATCTAATCCTTCATCAAAAGAAACACACCTCCTGATCACTTGGTCGGCACAAATTCTGAAAAGATGCGGGTCCTCCCAAAAATAGTTTTTCAGCTCAGAAAAGAATTTCTTCTTTTGCTGAGATGAAAACTCTTTTGGGAGCACACGTGCCACTAGATAGTTGGCGATGCGGGCAAACCAAGGAGAAGTAGATGTGTTAATTATGAACAGCTTCTCATCAGGGAAATAGTAATGAAAAGAATTTTTGTCTAATTGTTCTATAAACGGGTTGTCTAGGCGCGAAAGGTGGTCGGCGGCCAAGTTCTCGGCACCTCGCTTATCACGGATCTCTAAGTCAAACTCCTGGAGGAGTAAGACCCAGCGAATCAAACGAGGCTTGGCATCCATTTTAGAGAGAAGATATTTGAGGGCCGAGTGGTCCGTAAAAACAATAATTTTCGAAAGAGTGATATAAGGGCGAAATTTGTCAAAAGTGAATACTACAGCTAAGAGCTCCTTCTCGGTTGTGGTGTAACTTTCCTGTGCAGATGTGAGTGTTTTACTAGCGTAATAAATGGGGTAGAAGTTTTTGGAAATACGTTGACCTAGTACGGCTCCCACCGCATAACTACTCGCATCACACATTATCTCAAATGGAAGATCCCACACCAGAGCTATTATGATTGGGGCATTAACTAATTTTTCTTTTATTAAATTGAAGGCAGCTAGGCAGAGGTCATCAAAGATGAATGGGGCGACTTTTTCTAAGAGATGGGTAAGGGGCTTGGTGATTTTGGAAAAGTGCTTTATGAAGCGGCGGTAGAAACCCGCATGACCCAGGAAACTTCTTATAGCTTTTATGTTCGTAGGTGGCGGCAGCTTCTCGATAACTTCTATTTTTGCAACGTCTACTTAAATACCCCTTTCAGAAATTTTATGTCCCAAAACTAACCCTTCCCTTACCATAAAATGACATTTTTCCCAATTTAAGGCAAGGTTAGTTTCTTCGCATCGCTCTAAGACTTTTTCAAGATTCTCTAAGCAACTATCGAAGGAATTCCCGAACACGGAGAAATCATCCATACAAACTTCCATAATGCTTTCTACGTACTTGTCAAAGATGGCGAGCATACATCGTTGGAATGTAGCTGGCGCATTGCACAATCCAAACGGCATTCTTCGGTAGGCGAAGGTGCCGAAGGGACAAGTAAACGTAGTTTTCTCCTGATCCTCGGGGGAGATGGGGATTTGAAGATACCCCGAGAGGCCATCAAGAAAACAATAAAAGCTATGTCCGGAAAGTCGTTCTAAAATCTGATCAATGAACGGCAAGGGGAAGTGATCCTTGCGGGTGGCGTCGTTCAACTTACGGTAATCTATACACATTCGCCATCCGGTCACCGTCCGAGTCGGGATTAATTCATTATTTTCATTACTTACGACCGTTATCCCTCCCTTCTTTGGTACTACCTGTACTGGGCTAACCCACTTACTGTCGAATATAGCATAGATAATTCCTGCGTCTAACAATTTCATAACCTCGCCCTTAACTACGTCTTTCATGTTTGGGTTTATACGGCGCTGAGGTTGTATTGAGTTATGTGAATTATCTTCCATTAAGATTTTATGAGTGCAAAAAGATGGGCTTATGCCCTTGATATCAGATATCTGCCAAGCAATAGCTTGGCGATGCTTTTGTAAAATTGAAAGAAGTTTATCCTTTTGTGCATCCATGAGGTAGGCCGAAATTATGACAGGCAGCTTGGAGTCCTTTTCTAAGAAAGCGTATCGAAGGTGCTCTGGTAGTTCTTTCAGTTCCAAGGTAGGGGGGTCATCATACGAGCTTTTGGAAATTTGTTCTTTTTCAAAAACTATGTCCTCGTACATTTTTTATATGTAAAATTAAAAGGGGTGTTGCTAGCGGCCATGGCGGCTTCGTGCAGCGATTCAGTTGGGAAAGTAGAAGAGGAACAGAAATCAAAAAATTCTTTTTCAAAATCAGAAAGGCGGGTGGAGGATTCTTCACTTAAATGTAGAGATTCAGTTGGAGGAGCAGGAGAGGAACAAAAATTGGAAAATTCTTCTTCAAAATCAGAGGTGTGAGAGAAGGATTCTTCACTTACGGTATCCATGAAAAAACAGGAGTCATCATTAGCTAGTGTGTTCTTCATCGAGTGGGTGATAGAGAAAGTTACCTCATCGTCGCCCACTCGAAGGAAGAGCTTACCATTGCTTACGTCAATGATAGCTCGGGAGGTGGCAAGGAAGGGTCGGCCAAGGATCAGGGGAACCTCGACGTCTTCTTCGATGTCCAAAATGACAAAGTCTACCGAGAAGATGAACTTGTCAACTTTGACTAGGACGTCCTCCACTATTCCTAACGGGTATTTGACTGATCTGTCGGCGAGCTGGATACTCATGTGTGTGGGGTTGAGACTACCAATTCCTAACTTTTTAAACAATGATAGGGGCATAAGATTAATACTCGCACCTAAGTTGGCTAAAGCGTGTTTGACAAAGAGATCACCAAAGACACACGGGATAGAGAAATTACACGGGTCACTGATTTTCTTCGGTACTCCGTTTGTCAAAACCGCCGAGCACTCGACATTTAACGTGACATGAGAATGGTTCTCTAACTTCTTCTTGTTGGTTAGGAGGTCCTTAAGGTATTTTGCGTACTTAGGCATCTGGGATATGGCTTCGTGGAAAGGCAGATTTATGTGGATTTGTTTAAACATTTCTAAAAAACGGGTGTATTGATCATCCTGTCGTTGTTTATTAAGTTCGGAAGGGTATGGCAGGGATGGATTATTTTTAAAGGTGGGTGGTGGAGTGAGTTGTTTTTCTAAAATAGGAGTGATAATTTCTTCGGCAGAGGGTGGAATTTTTAAAACGGGAACGGAGCTTTGATTTTTTAAAGCGGAAGCGGAGATTGCCTCGGGCTCTTCACTTATCGTAACGGGAACTTTCTTCCCACTCCGAAGAGTTATAGCTTTCGCTTGCTCTCTCGGGTTGGGCTCGGTATTGGAAGGAAGAGACCCTACGGGTCGCTCAGAAATCATTTTAGCGAGCTGTACTACCTGATTTTCTAAATTTTTAACACTTCCGGTTAAGGTTCTAATCGTAGCGTCATTAGCATTCATGTATTTTGAAAACATTTCCTCCAAATTTGGAGGTTTTGGAAAACTTTGAGGAGGTGGTGGTGGAGAAAAATCACTTTGCGGTGGCGGGCGCACATCATTCGATGGATTGCTCCACGAAAAATTCGGATGATTTCTTAACGCAGGATTATAACTATTCGGAAAATTAAAACCAGGAGGATGATAATTCGCAGCAGAAAAATTATTAAAAACAGTTCTAGGCATATTATTTACATAATCCAAATGTTCGGCGGGAGGAGTTGCAGATTCCCATACCTGAGGGGCGGAGGCAGCAGTCATCTCCGTAATTTTTTTGCTTAATATTTCAACTTGCAGTGCGAGTTGGGAGACGTTGTCCACTTCAAAGAGACATGCAGGTTTGTTTGGGCGGGTCCTAGGCACATTCCACTGGTAAGTGTTCATGGCCATGTCCTCAAACAGCTCAAGAGCTGCTTCCGGGGTCTTATGGTTTAAAGTACCGCCAGAAGCTGCGTCTATCATTTGCTTCGTGCTTTGATTTAGCCCATTATAGAACGTCTGCACCTGCAACCATACAAGCAGAGCTGATAGTACCGAAAGACGAACAGAACGCCGCACTCGACAAAACCACTCTCGCGTTTGGCTCGACGAACTAAACACGTCTCTGACACGCCCGTGACTCATAGGCCACGCCCGTGACAGAGGCGTGTACGAGCAGAAATTTTTTTTTTTTCTTTTGAATTTTTTTTATATTTTTTTTAAGATTCAACTAAACGATAATAAAACAAAAGTTACCGACTTGAAGAAACGCGTAGACTTGACGCTCAACTCCGTCGATCGTCACGCTGAAAAAGATGTCCTTCAAACCTGCAAAAATTTAAATAAAATTTAAAATAAAAAGAAAAGATAAGCATGGGGTGCCTCCCACAAGCGCTTTGTTTATTGTCGTTGAGCTCGACCAAAGCGGGGCACTCGTTTATGGGTTCGGGAGGTTAATTTCCTCCCGGTACTCATTAGTAGTATCGTCGGCGAGGAATATCTTCAATCGGTGCTCATTCACTTTAAATTCGCCTTGTTCCGGGTGCGAGATAAGCACTGTCCCATAGGGCCATACCTCTTTTACAATAAAAGGACCGGACCATCGGGACTTGAGTTTGCCCGGAAAAAGTCAGAGGCGCGAATTTTAGAGGAGAACTTGGTCTCCCGGGTTGAAATCTTTAGGGTGCTTAATTTTTTTATCATGATAAAATTTTGTGCGCTCCTTATAAAGTTTATTACTTTCATAGGCGAAGAAGCGCCACTCATCGAGCTCGTTAATTTGGAATTTCCGAAGCTCGGAGGACAAATTTTCATCTAGATTTAAAAATTTAAGCGCCCAAAAGGCGCGGTGCTCAAGCTCAACCGGTAAGTGACATGCTTTCTCATAGACCAATCGGTACGGCGTACAACCCATAGCGGTCTTGTACACGGTCCGATAAGCCCAAAGAGCATCATCAAGCTTGACCGACCAATCCTTTGTACTAGTAGAAATCGTTTTCTCTAAAATTCGTTTGATTTCACGGTTAACTACTTCTACCTGGCCACTTGTTTGAGGGTAATAGGGGGTGGCTAACCTATGTGTAACGTCGTATTTAGACAAAACCTTAGCGAATTGTGCGTTACAAAAGTGGGTGCCCCTATCACTAACTATTGCCCGCGGTGCTCCAAATCGTGAAAATAGTTTTTTTGAGAAATTGGGTCACGACTCAGGCGTCATTAGTGGGAAGGGCTATCTCTTCCGCCCACCGTGACACATAGTCTACCGCTACCAAAATATATTTGTTTACATGCGATGTTGGTAGCGGTCCAACAAAGTCGATCCCCCATAAATCAAAAACTTCTATTTCTAAAAATGTATTTAATGGCATTTCATCGCGGCGGGAAATATTACCTGAGCGTTGGCATTGTTCACAACGACTTACATGGGTGTGAGCATCCTTGAAGATGCTTGGCCAATAGAAGCCCGCTTCAAGTACCTTCCGAGCCGTCCGAATAGCTTTATAGTGCCCACCGGCTGGTCCCTCATGACAATGCTTTAGAATTTGTGCACCTTCCTCATGAGAAACACACCTCCGCACTACTTGGTCCGCGCAAACACGAAAAAGGAAGGGATCCTCCCAAAAATAATTTTTCAAATCAGAAAAGAATTTCTTCTTTTCTTGATAAGAAAAACTATTCGGGAGGAATCTCGCAACAAGATAATTCGCGAAATCGGCGAACCAAGGAGTGGGGAGGGTGATTACCTTATGAATGGCGAGAAGGCGCTCCTCGGGGAAAGTGTCGCCAATGTCCTCCTCCATGAGCTCCCCCGAATTGGGGTTCTCCAACCGCGAAAGATGGTCAGCCGCCAAGTTCTCCGCTCCTCTCTTGTCACGAATCTCCAAATCAAATTCTTGGAGTAGTAAGATCCACCTAATCAATCGCGGCTTTGCATCTGTTTTTGCTAGTAAATATCTCAAAGCCGAATGATCAGTAAAAACAATAATTTTAGACAAGGTGAGATATGAGCGGAATTTATCAAATGCGAAAATTACGGCTAATAATTCTTTTTCTGTGGTCGTGTAATTTTCCTGTGTGGCGGTTAATGTTTTGTTTTCATAATAGATAGGATGAAAGTTTTTATTTATGCGTTGTCCTAACACCGCACCAACGGCAAAACTACTAGCGTCGCACATTATCTCAAATGGAAACTCCCAATTGGGAGCGATCATGATAGGAGTGTTAATCAATTTGTCTTTAATAAGAGAAAAAAGCACGCAAACAATTTTCGTCAAAAATGAACGGCGCGTCTTTTTCTAACAAGTGGGTTAGGGGCTTAGTTATTTTAGAAAAATCTTTAATAAACCGGCAATAGAAACCGGCATGCCCCAAAAAACTACGAACGGCCTTAACATTTGAAGGGGGAGGTAGCTTTTCTATAGTTTCAATTTTTGCTTTATCCACCTCTATGCCCTTACTAGAAATTTTATGGCCTAAGACCAAACCCTCCCGTACCATAAAATGGCACTTCTCCCAGTTCAAAACTAGGTTCGTGTTCTCATATCTTTGGAGTACACGGGAAAGGTTTGCCAAACATAAATCAAACGAATCTCCAAAAACGGAGAAATCGTCCATGAAAACCTCCATGATATCCTCCACTAATTCGTCAAAGATCGCTAGCATACACCTTTGAAAGGTTGCCGGCGCGTTGCACAAACCAAAAGGCATCCTTCGATAAGCGAAGGTGCCAAACGGACAAGTGAAGGTTGTTTTATCTTGGTCCTCGCGCGCGATTGAGATTTGAAAATATCCTGAGAGACCATCAAGAAAACAATAAAATGAGTGCCCGGATAGCCGTTCAAGTATTTGGTCAATAAACGGCAAAGGAAAATGATCCTTACGGGTTGCATCATTTAATTTACGGTAATCGATGCACACCCGCCATCCGGTAACGGTTTGAGTAGGAACTAACTCGTGTTTATCATTAGGCACTACCGTTAACCCTCCCTTCTTGGGCACCACTTGTACCGGGCTCACCCAAGAGCTATCCGAAATTGGATAGATGATACCCGCATCTAATAATTTTATTACCTCGGCCTTGACTACCTCCTTCATGTTAGGATTTAGCCGGCGTTGAGGTTGAATGGTTTTGTGAGCGTGTTCTTCTAAAACAATTTTATGGGTGCAAAAGGAGGGATTAATCCCTCTCAAATCCGTGATCTTCCACGCAATTGCGCGGAGATGAAGTTTTAAAGTATGAGATAATTTATTTTTTTCTTCATCGGTCAAGTAGGCCGACACAATAACCGGAAGTTTTGAATCCTCCGCTAAAAATAAATACTCTAAATGATCAGGCAATTGTTTTAGTTCTAGAGCGGTAGGTTCATCATAAGAAGTTTTCAAACGATCACTACCAATTTCTAAAAGTTCAAAAATAGGTGCGTGTGTGATCGAGAGATTATCACTATTTTCATGAGCAATTAAATCTAAATGTTCTAAATCGGCATCATGATCAATAGAAGATAAAGATGTTTCAGAAAAAAGAAAAGAGTCTTCTTTAGGAGAAGCTCCAAATAATAACATGAGTCGTCATTTGAGAGCGAGTTTTTCATAGACGTGTCAATAGTAAAGGTAACGTATTCATCTCCGACTCTAAGGAGAAGTTTCCCATTACTAACGTCTATAATTGCGCGCGAGGTGGCAAGAAAAGGGTGACCGAGAATGAGTGGGACCTAGGTGTCCTCTTCGATGTCAAAGATGACGAAATCTACCAGAAAGATAAATTTATCAACTTTGACAAGAACATCCTCTATGATCCCCATAGGGATCTTGACAGACCGATCAACCAATTGAATGCACATTCTTGGGGGTTTAGGTTCTCCTAATCCCAACTTCTTAAATAAAGAATAAGGCATTAAATTGATTGAGGCGCCTAGATCGGCTAACGCACGTTTTACTAATAAATCACCAAACAAACAGGGAATAGAGAAACTACCCGGATCGGGTAATTTCTTAGGTAATTTATTAAGTAAAACTGCCGAACACTCTGCGTTCAATTGAACCGTGGAGATATCCTCAAGTTTCTTTTTATTGGATAAAAGATCCTTGAGGTACTTGGCGTATTTCGGCATTTGTGCTATTATTTCACAAAACGGTAGATTTATTTGGATTTGTTTAAACATGTCCAAAAATTTACCGTGATGTTCATCCACCCGGTCTTTTTGCATTCTAGAAGGATAGGGAAGAGGTGGTTGATAAGCTTTTGGTTTATTAAAAATAGAAGGCTTTAGCGGAGGAGAAGATGAAGAAATTATTACCTCCGTATCAACCGGAATTGGAGAAGTATCAACTGGATTTGGAGAAGTGGTTACCTCCTTCCCGCTCCGTAGGGTGATGGCTTTGGCATGCTCCTTTGGGTTGGGCTCTGTATTGCCCGGTAGCGCTCCTTGTTGACGATCGGAGAGCATTTTAGCGATTTGCCCAATTTGTGTCTCCAAACTTCGAAGAGATCCGGTGAGATTCCGGATGTTGGCATCATTTGTAGTCGTATATTTAGTGAACAATTCCTCGAGATTGGGAGCTTTGGGAGCTTGTGGCGGAAAATAACTAGGTGGGATTGTGTTTGGCGGGCGAGCCGCGTTCCCCGGATTACTCCAAGAGAAGTTGGGGTGATTCCTTATACCCGGGTGATAGGTATTGCCAAAATTGTTACCCGGATTATAAGGTCGCCGATTCGGATTACCCATGTAATCCACATGCTCGGCAATAGTAGAAGGCTCCCAATATTGGGGCTCACAGGTAGATTTGGACGAGGAAGCAAACATCTCGTTCATCTGTTTTTGCAGTTGCTCAACCTGTAGAGACAAACTTGAAACCGTATCGATTTCATTCATCCCGGCCGGTTTAGGTGGTTTAGACCGAGGTGTAGTCCATTGATAGGTATTCAAAGCCATACCTTCTATAAGCTCTTGGGCGGCCGCCGGTGTTTTGTTATTAAGCGTTCCACCGGCGGCGGCATCGATATGTTGCCTAGTTTGAGAATTTAGGCCGTTATAGAAGGTTTGGATTTGTAACCAATCCGGAATTGCATGATGAGGACATCGACGAAGCAATTCCTTGAAACGCTCCCAAGTATCATATAACGTTTCCGAATCAAGTTGGGAGAAATAAGTAATATCATTGCGCAATTTAGCTGTTTTAGCCGGCGGAAAGTATTTCGTAAGAAATCTTTCCGTCATTTGAGCCCAAGTTGTGATGGATCCTCTTGGTAGAGAACCCAACCACTGCTTGTCTTTAGTGCGCAATGTAAATGGAAATAACCTTAGCTGAATGGCATCATCGGATACACCATTAATTTTAAAAGTATCGCATATTTCTAAGAAATTTGAAATATGCGCGTTTGGATCTTCATCTTGAAGCCCATCAAATTGTACATATTGTTGTACCATTTGGATGATGCTTGGCTTCAACTCAAAATTATTGGGGTCAATAGCGGGGCGAACAATACTAGATTGAGCCTCGTCCAAGTTTGGACGGGCATAATAGGACATATTCCTTTGTTCAACCGCATTTGGCTCACCCATATTGGAAGAAGAAGAAGAGGGAGATCTAGGAGAATGAGAAGAAGAACTAAATGAAGAAGGAGAAGAAGAAGACGGTGACGGAGAGAGGATTAATGAAGGATTAGGAGTGTCTCCTAAGGATTCCGTATCTTGAAAATTCGGAACTCGAAATCGTAAGCGGTGCCGAAGGGTTCGCTCGATTTCTGGATCCAAATCAAAAAGAGGCGACGGATTCCCTCGGGTCATACACCAAAGCAAGACAAAATAAATTTTTTTTTATTATTTTGATTTTGATATTTTTAAGAAGAAAATGATAAAATTAATAGATCCTTGCTTTCAAAATATCAACAAAAAAAAATCCCCGGCAACGGCGCCAAAAACTTGATGAAGATTTTATAAGTTTTGAAAAATATCCAAGCTAAACTCTCAACTAGGCAAGTGCACCTATCGAAATTTAGTATAGGAAATATCGTATTTAAACTCGGGGATCGTTGAGTATTTGTACTCACAAGGAAGAACTATTATTTTATCGATCGGAAAATTGGTTTTTGCGAAAAAGAAAACAAACGTTAAATTAAGAGGAGAAATTCGATGAATAAAAGGCTAGCACTTGATATGGAATCTCTTTGGTCTAGAATAAAATCCACGAAATTAAAGAGCACAAGCATCTAAATTATTAACTTCGACCGCGGAGGTTCCAAAGCTACGAAGCGCCTCTCTCGAGAATATGCACTCGACTAACCTTAGGTAGATCGATTAAGACCTCTCGGCCAGTCGAAAGACCTAAGCTTGCTTTAGGTGGTGAACCTCACTAATGGAGTTGACTCCAAGGCGGAAGAATTTTGCGCTCCTCTCTCGAGGGGTGCAAGAAACTCTCTTTATCCTTGAGTGATCTACTCGTATCCACAACCTCTCGGTAAATCTAGGATACGAATCTAAGCTCGAATAAACATAATTTGCAACTTATGAATTCGAAAAAAATTTAAATCAAAGATAAATAGAAGCATATAAAATAGAATGCTTGCTAATTTTAGACAAAAATAAGAATTTTATTCCATTCCAAAGTTCATCATGATCAAGTGCTAATTGAAAATTAGCTACTCATCATGATGGGAGAATTACAAGAGAGATTGAAGGGAGACATGATTATAAAATTACTTGGAAATAATGACTACACTATGAATTGAAAATGCAGGAAAAACAGTAAAGAAAATAGAATTAAGCTCCCCCAAAAATCTCCCCCCTGAGCATTTGAAGTTGTCTGGAATTTATAGAAAAAGTTTGTTGGGTGGTCACACCCCTAGGTCACGCCCGTGACCTAGGGCGTGTCGGTCTCGGAACCGTCGTCTTCAAGTCCTCTGAACGTTGGCGCGAAACCGCCAAAAGTCGTTAATTGGCGGGTCACGCCCCTAGGTCACGCCCGTGACCTAGGGCGTGTCTTGACGGTTGTACAAAAACGGCGGGAAGCAGAAACGGCGGGAATAACTCCGGCCGTTGTTGGAAGGGTCACGCCCATAATCACGCCCGTGATCTTAGGCGTGTCTTGAGAAAACTCTCAGCGCCTGAAACTGCAGCATTAATTCGGCACGTCGGGCTGTCACGGGGTTAGTTACGCCCGTGCCAAATTTGTCACGCCCGTGACCTGTTGTGCAAATAGAAACTGCCATTGGCTGGAAGTCTGGACAAAGTACTGGATGTCACGCCTGGCGTACACGCCCGTGTGATCAGTGTCACGCCCGTGACTTGTGGGCGTGTACTTTTAATTGACGTGGCAGATAGCTCTTCCACGCGCCGGTTTCACGCCAGTATGTCACGCCCGTGACCTTGTCGGTCACGCCCAGTGACTTTGGCGTGTACATTTGAAATTTTCCTGCTTTTGTCCAGTTTTATCTCTTGGTCAACCCTATAGACTCCAAATTGAAATTTGCAGCCCAGATTGCCCTGAAATAAGAAATTAGAAAATTTCAATAATAAAATTACAAAATATAATTATAAACTAATTAATTATTAAATAAAAATAATATAAAAACATGGACAAAATTAGAGTTATCAAATACCCCCATACTTACTCGTTTGTTCGTCCCGAGCAAACAACTTTACATGGAGAGTAGAAAAATTTTAAATGCTAGAAGAGAAAAGTGAATCTAAGGAGTAAAATGCGAAGTCTTATGCCTATGCTTGTAGCTATTTTGGTAGAAAAACTCACTCAGCATACAAGTTAGTTTTTTTTTCTTAAAATGTGTTTCCATTATTATTTTTAGTTTTAAAATGAAAATCCAGTAAATCTTAAAATTATATTCGGGGAGAGTGTAACGTGTGTACTAAGATAACATTGCACGAACAAAGATAAAGATACCCTCCAAAGAAATCCATCAATGTCGATGGCCATAGGCTTGCCCTTTCACATTCTCGCCACGGCACAAGTTTAACTTATAAACATAAATCAGAAGGACTTAATTAGGTAGAAATGTAGGCTTAGGTTTTTGGTGAGGATGGTGGAAGATAAAAACGATGGCTAGTCACACCAAAACCTAGAGAAAGCTTGCACACAAAAATTTACTATGGCTTTAAGAACGCAGCCAAAATCCTAATCCTTTTTTTATACTTTTTTCTTCAACTCTCACATCAAGTCGAAGATTTCCTTCTACCTCTTCATTTTTTTACAGCAAAATTTTTTTCTCTCTTTTTTTTTCTTTTTTTTTATTTTGAAGAGGAAATGAAAATCAACTCTCTTTTTTTTATATAAGAAAAGAGCCACCAACAATAAAAAGTCTCCTAATCACTCACAAATCGTATTTGTATATCTATGTGCAAGCTTGGTTTTAAGTGTGCAATTAGGTTGCTTTTTAGGCTTTGGTAAAATACTTTGTGGAGCTAAAACAAAAAGATAAGGTAATAGGCTCAAAAGTGGCTTAACAAAGATAAGATTTTAGGTAAGGGTGCAAAGTCTCAAACTGGCCAAAAGATGTGCCTAAATCATATCTATGCTAATGAGTTTAACTTATTCAAAGTTTTGAGAATAGTTAGAGGGCAAGTTCTAGACATCGAGAAAAAATATCTCTTTCTTGATCCGTGAAATATCTCTCTAGAAAACTTCTACTTACTCACCTAAAGTTATTTTTAGATTTTACCGGTTTTCAAAGTGAAAGTAAAATAAAACATTTCCACGCATTTAGAAAAATGAAAATCTAATTATATGCTAAATATTTAAATCTACATAAAATTCTACTTACACGTGCACTTGACTAGAAACACAGTATGTCCAACAGTTTTACTCCAAAATTCAAATTTCAATTTAAACATCAAAATATTCTAAACACTATGTAAAAGTTGAATACTAAGGATTTTGTAAGTGAATAAATATAGAAATAAAGATTTCTCTAATGTAAACATTTACCCTAAATTTTTTTGGTTTTTTTTTTGTTTTTTTTTGTATTTTTGTAAAGTAAGTAAAAACAAAATTGCACAAAAGAAATAAAATTCTTTTTTTTTAGAAAATTAGTATGATTTTGTTTTTTTATGTTTTGCTTGAGAAATATCCCCTCATACTTAAACAAGACATTGTCCCCAATGAAAAATAAATAAATAAAGAGAAAAGATAGGAGACTTCCCTGAAGCGGGTCATGTAGCACCAAAATGTACCTGGAAGATAAAGCTGAAGCAAAACAGATTATTTTTATTTTACGAAAAAAGAAAAGATACATGACAAAGGAAATTAAAATGATAAAAAGAAAAGATATAATGGGGCGGACTACAATCCCAAAGAAAAAGAAAGCAGGCTAATCCTCATCGCTATGCTGCCTCGGCTCCTGATAGTGCGTCCGGAGGTCTGAAAACTCACGCTCAATACGTGCCATGGAGGAGGCTTGATTTGCCGCTAGCATGGTAAATCGACTGTCAAACTCACAAATCGAGCGTCAAAATCGGCCTGCATCGTATCTAAGCGTGTGTGAAGAGACGCAAACTGACGATCCCAATAGCTCTGAGGGCCGGGCTCGGAAGAAGGGTCCTGCGGTGGTGGAGGAATCTGGGGAGAGTGAATAGTGCCACTGGGACCGGCACCGTAATCAAGGTCAAGATCTCCACCACCGACTGCGGGGGGAATAGCCTCAAACTCTCCATCACGTCGTCGCGCTAGGCCGAGGGCCTGAAGGGTTTGGAACTGGATGACTTGCGGCGTCTGGACGCAGCTGAGGCGTGGAAGAGCATCCCAAATTCCGAGCTGCTTCGCGAGGAAAGTGATGAAGTTCCCGCCGTGCACTGCTCCCAACCTCGCATTTTCGGCCTGGTGCCGAAAGAAAATTGCGAGCAGATAACCAAGGTTGAGGGGGACCCGGTAAAACATACTATATAAATATAGTAAGTCTGCCCGAGTCACCACCCCGTGGCTATCGCCGCGACCAGAAATAGTGAAGGTAAGGAGGTTGTGGAGAATACGTAAGGCGGGAGAAATGAGTTGGCTGCCTTTGGATTTCTTTGGGGTGTAGGGGGCGGTGTCACTACTGATTTCTGCCCAAAAGGCGAGAAGGTTGACATCGGTCGGGAAATCAGTAATTAAATCGAGATAGGCGGGAGATTGGGAAAAAGCCTCCGAGCAGAAGCCCATGATGACATTGAGCTGACGGATGGTGAGCTGATGCACCATCCCACCTATGCGAAAGACGATGAAGTCATCATTGGCCGCCCAGCGAAACTCGAATGAAGCCAAGAACTCAACGGTGAGTTCAAGAAAGGCATGCTCGGAAATAGAGAAGAGGGAACTCCATCCAGGGGTGGATAGAAATCCTCGTACCAAATCCGCAGCTCCAAATGTGGCGAGGATCGCCCAATCTAAAATACGGAACACGCCAAGGGGTTTGGCGCGTAGGCGCTCGCTGCGCTCCTGCTAGGTTTGGTTTTGAAATAGGAGCATGGCTTCTGCTGCGGCGGGATCTGCGGGGTGCTCGGAGGAGGAAGCGGTGGAGCGAGGGTGGTGGGGAGGCATTTTGGAAGAAGGGAGAAGAAGGATGGATTTGGGTTAGCAAAGGGAGAAGAGAAGGGTTGGATGGTGTGGAGGAAGAAGAGGGGAAAATCCCTATTTATAGGGTTTTCGGGATGGTCACGCCCACCGGTCACGCCCGTGACATGGGGCGTGACAAGCACTGGACAAAAAGAAAAGGAATCCGAGGTTGCCAGCCTCGAATTCGCTGGTCACGCCACAGAGTTACGCCCGTGACTCTGGGCGTGTAAGGCGTGCCCGATGCAGGAATCCAATGCGCTGGCATTGGATTCCAAGACCACGCCCCAGGTCACGCCCGTGACATGGGGCGCGTCTCTTTAAAAAAAATAACTAAAGGAATCTGAGGCGTTGACCCGGGGTCACGCCTCGGATTCGATGACACGGCTCAGGGTCACGCCCGTGACCCTGGGGCGTGTATCTGAAACGAGAATAAAAAAAAAATTTGTTTTGCTCTTTTTTTTCGGGCGAGTCACGACCGTGACTTGTCAGCATCACGGGCGTGACACTAACTGTCACGGCCATGACTGGGCAGGAAGTGAAATTTTCCAGCTTCACTTTGTCGAACGAAGTTTCGGGCTAGACACGCCTGTGACCAATGATGGTCACGCCCGTGATAGTACCGAAAGACGAACGGAACGCCGCGCTCGACGAAACCACTCTCGGGTTTCGCTCGATGAACTAAACACGTCTCTGATACGCCCGTGACCCATAGGTCACGCCCGTGACAGAGGCGTGTACGAGCAGAAAATTTTTTTTTTCTTTTGATTTTTTTTATATTTTTTTAAGATTCAACTAAACGATAATAAAACAAAAGTTACCGACTTGAAGAAACGCGTAGACTTGACGCTCAACTCCGTCGATCGTCAAGCTGAAAAAGATGTCCTTCAAACCTGCAAAAATTTAAATAAAATTAAAAATAAAAAGAAAAGATAAGCATGTGGTGGCTCCCACAAGCGCTTTGTTTATTGTCGTTGAGCTCGACCAAAGCGGGGCACTCGTTTATGGGTTCGGGAGGTTAATTTCCTCCCGGTACTCATTAGTAGTATCGTCGGCGAGGAATATCTTCAACCGGTGCCCATTTACTTTAAATTCGCCTTGTTTCGGGTGCAAGATAAGCACTGTCCCATAGGGCCACACCTCTTTTACAATAAAAGGACCGGACCATCGGGACTTGAGTTTTCCCGGAAAAAGTCGGAGGCGCGAATTATAGAGGAGAACTTGGTCTCCAGGGTTAAAATCTTTAGGGTGCTTAATTTTTTTATCATGATAAAATTTTATGCGCTCCTTATAAAGTTTATTACTTTCATAGGCGAAGGAGCACCACTCATCGAGCTCATTAATTTGGAATTTCCGAAGCTCGGAGGACAAATTTTCATCTAGATTTAAAAATTTAAGCGCCCAAAAGGCGCGGTGCTCAAGCTCAACCGGTAAGTGACATGCTTTCCTATAGACCAATCGGTACGGCGTACAACCGATAGCGGTCTTGTACGCGGTCCGATAAGCCCAAAGAGCATCATCAAGCTTGACCGACCAATCCTTTCTACTAGTAGAAACCGTTTTCTCTAAAATTAGTTTGATTTCACGGTTAACTACTTCTACCTGGCCACTTGTTTGAGGGTGATAGGGGGTGGCTAACCTATGTGTAACGCCGTATTTAGACAAAACCTTAGCGAATTGTGCGTTACAAAAGTAGGTGCCCCTATCACTAACTATTGCCCGCGGTGCTCCAAATCGTGAAAATAGTTTTTCGAGAAATTGGGTCACGACTCGGGCGTCATTAGTGGGAAGGGCTTGCGCTTCCGCCCACCGTGACACATAGTCGACCGCTACCAAAATATATTTATTTCCATGCGATGTTGGTAGCGGTCCAACAAAGTCGATCTCCCATAAATCAAAAACTTCTATTTCTAAAAATGTATTTAATGGCATTTCATCACAGCGGGAAATATTACCTGAGCGTTGGCATTGTTCACAACGACTTACATGGGTGTGAGAATCCTTGAAGATGCTTGGCCAATAGAAGCCCTCTTCAAGTACCTTCCGAGCCTTCCGTTTAGCTTTATAGTGCCCACCGGCGGGTCCCTCATGACAATGCTTTAGAATTTGTGCGCCTTCCTCATGAAAAACACACCTCCGCACTACTTGGTCCGCGCAAACACGAAAAAGGAAGGGATCCTTCCAAAACTATTTTTCAAATCAGAAAAGAATTTCTTCTTTTCTTGATAAGAAAAACCATTCGGGAGGAATCTCGCAACAAGATAATTTGCGAAATCGGCGAACCAAGGAGTGGGGAGGGTGATTACCTTATGAATGCCGAGAAGGCGCTCCTCGGGGAAAGTGTCGTCAATGTCCTCCTCCATGAGCTCCCCCGAATTGGGGTTCTCCAACCGCGAAAGATGGTCAGCCGCCAAGTTCTCCGCTCCTCTCTTATCGCGAATCTCCAAATCAAATTCTTGGAGTAGTAAGATCCACCTAATCAATCGCGGCTTTGCATCTGTTTTTGCTAGTAAATATCTCAAAGCCGAATGATCAGTAAAAATAATAATTTTAGACAAGGTGAGATATGAGCGGAATTTATCAAATGCGAAAATTACGGCTAATAATTCTTTTTCGATGGTCGTGTAATTTTCCTGTGCGGCGGTTAATGTTTTGCTTGCATAATAGATAGGATGAAAGTTTTTATTTATGCGTTGTCCTAACACCGCACCAACGGCAAAACTACTAGCGTCGCACATTATCTCAAATGGAAACTCCAAATTGGGAGCGATCATGATAGGAGCGTTAATCAATTTGTCTTTAATAAGAGAAAAAGCACACAAACAATTTTCGTCAAAAATGAACGGAGCATCTTTGTCTAACAAGTGGGTTAGGGGCTTAGTTATTTTAGAAAAATCTTTAATAAACAGGCGATAGAAATCGGCATGCCCCAAAAAACTACGAACGGCCTTAACATTTGAAGGGGGAGGTAGCTTTTCTATAGTTTCAATTTTTGCTTTATCTACCTCTATGCCCTTACTAGAAATTTTATGGCCTAAGACGAAACCCTCCTATACCATAAAATGGCACTTCTCCCAGTTCAAAACTAGGTTCGTGTCCTCACATTTTTGGAGTACACGGGAAAGGTTTGCCAAACATAAATCAAACGAATCTCCAAAAACGGAGAAATCGTCCATGAAAACCTCCATGATATCCTCCACTAATTCGTCAAAGATCGCTAGCATACACCTTTGAAAGGTTGTCGGCGCGTTGCACAAACCAAAAGGCATCCTTCGATAAGAGAAGGAGCCAAACGGACAAGTGAAGGTTGTTTTCTCTTGGTCCTCGGGCGCGATTGGGATTTGAAAATATCCCGAGAGACCATCAAGAAAATAATAAAATGAGTGCCCGGATAGCCGTTCAAGTATTTGGTCAATAAACGGCAAAGGAAAATGATCCTTACGGGTTGCATCATTTAATTTACGGTAATCGATAAACACCCGCCATCCGGTAACGGTTCGAGTAGGAACTAACTCGTGTTTATCATTAGGCACTACCGTTAACCCTCCCTTCTTGGGCACCACTTGGACCGGGCTCACCCAAGAGCTATCCGAAATTGGATAGATGATACCCGCATCTAAAAATTTTATTACCTCGGCCTTGACTACCTCCTTCATGTTAGGATTTAGCCGGCGTTGAGGTTGAATGGTTTTGTGAGCGTGTTCTTCTAAAAAAATTTTATGGGTGCAAAAGGAGGGATTAATCCCTCTCAAATCCGTGATCTTCCACGCAATTGCGCGGCGATGAAGTTCTAAAGTATGAGATAATTTAATTTTTTCTTCATCGGTCAAGCAGGCCGACACAATAACCGGAAGTTTTGAATCCTCCGCTAAAAATAAATACTCTAAATGATCAGGCAATTGTTTTAGTTCTAGCGCGGGAGGTTCATCATAAGAAGTTTTCAAACGATCACTATCAATTTGTAAAAGTTCAAAAATAGATGCGTGCGTGATCGAGAGATTATCACTATTTTCATGAGCAATTAAATCTAAATGTTCTAAATCGGCATCATGATCAATAGAAGATAAAGATGTTTCAGAAAAAAGAAAAGAGTCTTCTTCAGGAGAAGCCTCCAAATAATAACATGAGTCGTCATTTGAGAGCGAGTTTTTCATAGACGTGTCAATAGTAAAGGTAACTTCTTCATCTCCGACTCTAAGGAGAAGTTTCCCATTACTAACGTCTATAATTGCGCGCGAGGTGGCAAGAAAAGGGCGACCGAGAATGAGTGGGACCTCGGTGTCCTCTTTGATGTCAAAGATGACGAAATCTACCGGAAAGATAAATTTGTCAACTTTGACAAGCACATCCTCTATGATCCCCATAGGGAGCTTGACAGACCGATCCGCCAATTGAATGCACATTCTTGTGGGTTTAGGTTCTCCTAATCCCAACTTCTTAAATAAAGAATAAGGCATTAAATTGATTGAGGCGCCTAGATCGGCTAACGCACGTTTTAATAATAAATCACCAAACAAACAGGGAATAGAGAAACTACCCGGATCGGGTAATTTCTTAGGTAATTTATTAAGTAAAACTGCCGAACACTCCGCGTTCAATTGAACCGTGGAGATATCCTCAAGTTTCTTTTTATTGGATAAAAGATACTTGAGGTACTTGGCGTATTTCGGCATTTGTGCTATTATTTCACAAAATGGTAGATTTATTTGGATTTGTTTAAACATGTCCAAAAATTTACCGTGATATTCATCCACCCGGTCTTTTTTGCATTCTAGAAGGATAGGGAAGAGGTGGTTGATAAGCTTTTGGTTTATTAAAAATAGAAGGCTTTGGCGGAGGAGAAGATGAAGAAATTATTACCTCTATATCAACCGTAATTGGAGAAGTATCAACCGGATTTGGAGAAGTGGTTACCTCCTTCCCGCTCCGTAGGGTGATGGCTTTGGCATGCTCCTTTGGGTTGGGCTCTGTATTGCCCGGTAGCGCTCCTTGTTGACGATCGGAGAGCATTTTAGCGATTTGCCCAATTTGTGTCTCCAAACTTCGAAGAGATCCGGTGAGATTCCGGATGTTGGCATCATTTGTAGTCGTATATTTGGTGAACAATTCCTCGAGATTGGGAGCTTTGGGAGCTTGTGGCGGAAAATAACTAGGTGGGATTGTGTTTGGCGGGCGAGCCGCGTTCCCCGGATTACTCCAAGAGAAGTTGGGGTGATTCCTTATACCCGGGTGATAGGTATTGCCAAAATTATTACACGGATTATAAGGTGGCCGATTCGGATTACTCATGTAATCCACATGCTCGGCAATAGTAGAAGGCTCCCAATATTGGGGCTCACGGGTAGATTTGGACGAGGAAGCAGACATCTCGTTCATCTGTTTTTGCAGTTGCTCAACCTGTAGAGACAAACTTGAAACCGTATCGATTTCATACATCCCGGCCGGTTTAGGTGGTTTAGACCGAGGTGTACTCCATTGATAGGTATTCAAAGCCATAACTTCTATAAGCTCTTGGGCGGCCGCCGGTGTATTGTTATTAAGCGTTCCACCGGCGGCGGCATCGATATGTTGCCTAGTTTGAGAATTTAGGCCGTTATAGAAGGTTTGGATTTGTAACCAATCCGGAATTGCATGATGAGGACATCGACGAAGCAATTCCTTGAAACGATCCCAAGTATCATATAACGTTTCCGAATCAAGTTGGGAGAAATAAGTAATATCATTGCGCAATTTAGCCGTTTTAGCCGGCGAAAAGTATTTCGTAAGAAATCTTTCCGTCATTTGAGCCCAAGTTGTGATGGATCCTCTTGGTATAGAACCCAACCACTGCTTGGCTTTAGTGCGCAATGTAAATGGAAATAACCTTAGCCGAATGGCATCATCGGATACACCATTAATTTTAAAAGTATCGCATATTTCTAAGAAATTTGAAATATGCGTGTTTGGATCTTCATCTTGAAGCCCATCAAATTGTACATATTGTTGTATCATTTGGATGATGTTTGGCTTCAACTCAAAATTATTGGGGGCAATAGCGGGGCGACCAATACTAGATTGAGCCTCGTCCAAGTTTGGACGGGCATAATAGGACATAGTCCTTTGTTCAACCGCATTTGGCTCACCCATATTGGAAGAATAAGAAGAGGGAGATCTAGGAGAATGAGAAGAAGAACTAAATGAATAAGGAGAAGAAGAAGGCAGTGACGGAGAGAGGATTAATGAAGGATTAGGAGTGTCTCCTAAGGATTTCGTATCTTGAAAATTCGGAACTCGAAATCGTAAGCGGTGCCGAAGGGTTCGCTCGATTTCCGGATCCAAATCAAAAAGAGGCGACGGATTCCCTTGGGTCATACACCAAAGCAAGACAAAATAAAAAAAATTTTGATTTTGATTTTGATATTTTTAAGAAGAAAATGATAAAATTAATAGATCCTTGCTTTCAAAATATCAACAAAAAAAAAATCCCCGGCAACGGCGCCAAAAACTTGATGAAGATTTTATAAGTTTTGAAAAATATCCAAACTAAACTCTCAACTAGGCAAGTGCACCTATCGAAATTTAGTATAGGAAATATCGTATTTAAACTCGGGGACCGTTGAGTATTTGTACTCACAAGGAAGAACTATTATTTTATTGATCGAAAAATTGGTTTTTGCGAAAACGAAAACAAACGTTAAATTAAGAGGAGAAATTCGATGAATAAAAGGCTAGCACTTGATCTGAAATCCCTTTGGGCTAGAATAAAATCCACGAAATTAAAGAGCGCAAGCATCTAAATTATTAACTTCGACCGCGGAGGTTCCAAAGCTACGAAGCGCCTCTCTCGAGAATACGCACTCGACTAACCTTAGGTAGATCGATTAAGACCTCTCGGCCAGTCGAAAGACCTAAGCTTGCTTTAGGCGGTGAACCTCACTAATGGAGTTGACTCCAAGGCGGAAGAATTTTGCATTCCTCTCTCGAGGGGTGCAAGAAACTCTCTTTATCCTTGAGTGATCTACTCGTATCCACAACCTCTCGGTAAATCTAGGATACGAATCTAAGCTCGAATAAACATAATTTGCAACTTATGAATTCGAAAAAAATTTAAATCAAAGATAAATAAAAGCATATAAAATAGAATGCTTGCTAATTTGAGACAAAAATAAGAATTTTATTCCATTCCAAAGTTCATCATGATCAAATGCTAATTGAAAATTAGCTACTCATCATGATGGGAGAATTACAAGAAAGATTGAAGAGAGACATGATTATAAAATTACTTGGAAATAAAGACTACACTATGAATTGAAAATGCAGGAAAAACAGTAAAGAAAATAGAATTAAGCTCCCCCAAAAATCTCCCCCCTGAGCATCTGAAGCTGTCTGGAATTTATAGAAAACGTTTGTTGGGTGGTCACGCCCCTAGGTCACGCCCGTGACGTAGGGCGTGTCGGTCTCGGAACCGTCATCTTCAAGTCCTCTGAACGTTGGCGTGAAACCGCCAAAAGTCGTTAATTGGCGGGTCACGCCCCTAGGTCACGCCCGTGACCTAGGGCATGTCTTGACGGTTGTAGAAAAACGGCGGGAAGCAGAAACAGCGGGAATAACTCCGACCGTTGTTGGAAGGGCCACGCCCATAGTCACGCCCGTGACCTTGGGCGTGTCTTGAGAAAACTCTCAGCGCCTGAAACTGAAGCATTAAGTCGGCAGGCCGGGCTGTCACGGGGTTAGTCAAGCCCGTGCCAAATTTGTCACGCCCGTGACCTGTTGTGCAAATAGAAACTGCCGTTGGCTGGAAGTCTGGACAAAGTACTGGATGTCACGCCTGGCGTACACGCCCGTGTGATCAGTGTCATGCCCGTGACTTGTGGGCGTGTACTTTTAATTGACGTGGCAGATAGCTCTTCCACGCGCCGGTTTCACGGCAGTATGTCACGCCCGTGACCTTGTCGGTCACGGCCGTGACTTTGGTGTGTACATTTAAAATTTTCCTGCTTTTGTCCAGTTTTGTCTCCTGGTCAACCCTATAGACTCCAAATTGAAATTTGCAGCCCAGATTGCCCTGAAATAAGAAATTAGAAAAATTCAATAATAAAATTACAAAATATAATTATAAACTAATTAATTATTAAAAAAAAATTATATAAAAACATGGACAAAATTAGAGTTATCAATTGGGCAGGGACAACCCCAAAGTACTTGAGAACCAACTTGACCTCTGGCCAAAGAGGAAGACGTATCCCCGCCTCGAAGTGCGAGACGGGGAAGGCCAGCTCATTGGGGTAGAAGGTGTTGATGCATTCGCCAACCTTGGGCGGGCGGGATAAGTAACCGTCAGCGAGATACTCGCTGGCGAAGCGAGCGTACTCTTCCTCTGGCAGTCTGCCGAGAGGGAAGTCGTGGTCCACGAACCGCTTTCCGCAGCGGCTACGCCCCTCGCCTTCTTCCACCTTATTCTTTTCCATGGCAGGTGAGAAGACAATAAAAGGGAAGAGAACGGCTCAGAGAGAGCGGGACGCAAGATGAGTGAGGAAGTGGAGAGAGACGGGAGCTGCAACCAGAGAGACGGCTTAGAATAATAAAAGCAGAGGAATGTCTGGGTTTGAGATATTTATAAGGAATGAGGGAGAGAGGGAATTAAGCGAGAAAGTCAAGCGGCGGGAAATGAAGAGGCACCCCGACGATTCGTCTCTCTCTCTCTCTCTGTCTCTCTCTTTTCCTCTCTCTCTCTCTCTAGAACCCAAGGGGCGGGGGCGCCGCAGCGGTCTTTCCGAGATAAAAGCCATCATTATTGAAAAAAGGGCCAATCAGGGTAATGATGAAGAACAACATGATATGACAGGTACAGTACCGAAATAATAAAATATTTCATCCCGTAGATGTAGGCATCTCGCCCAACATTTTTATACAATGCATCAGTAATTAAAAAGTTAAATCAGCAGCGATAATATAGGAGGGCCTGGAGAAGGCGAGATGGACCCACGACAGCTTAGTTCCTGATCCATTTCAAGCGACCATCCTGACCTCCCGCCAAGGGAGGGAGGCCAGGAAGATGAAAAGTGCGAGCGGCGACCACGCCGCGGCGCGCGAGACGGAGGTGTTCGTCCGTCTCGTTCAGGATGGCCTGGGGGTCCGTCCCGTCCATTACGCCATCAGCTTCCCTCTCGGCGGCAAGGCGGTGGCACTCGGTCTCTAGCCAGTCCATACGCCGGTCAGAGGCCTGCTTCTCTAGCTTCATCTCGCGGATTATGTGCGTGTACTTCCGGAACATCATATCCGTCCTCCTCTTCAGCTCTAGAGTATCCATGGGATCGCCCAAGTAGTCCTCGATCTCGTTAGGGTGTGGAAGGGGCGAGAGGGGAGGAGACGCGGGAGCGTCTTCAGTGTCAGAATCAAATTGGATACCTGCATAGAAGGCGAGAAATCATAAGCAAGGATGAGCTCGCATGGGTCAGAGAAAAGAAGGCGAATTGAAGGAAAAAGCGAGAAGATAGCTCTTACTGGGTATGCGAGGGTTCACCACAACCCGCGAGAGGTCTTCTTTCCGCGAGAGAGGGGGGGAAGATGCCTCAGGCGAGTCGGTGTGCTGATGAGCTTGGTCAATACTATCAGGGAGATTGGCGGGCATCGGGGAATCAGCAAAGCTTCCCTAGAAAAGTATGGTCAATAGGCGGGACAATAAGAATGAGAGAGAGTGGAAAAATACCCGTTTATCTCCAGGAGAAGGTAGAGGATTGTCTGTTGAAGGGGCAGAGGAGGTCGCACCCGCCGAGAGGGGAGGGCAGGCGGCCTTCATCTTTTTCAGGTGAGAGGACGGAGGGTCTGAGGGAGGAATACGCCACAGGTCCGGGAATAGGGCATCCGTGTTGGTTTTATTTTGCCTTCGCACCATCGCGAGGCGCTCGCGAAAGCTCTGGCTGTGAGACATTCTGAAGGAGGAAGAAATGGAGACAAAAGGGTCCCTAATGAAGACTGGGATCTCATATTTATAGGCCCCATAGGGGGGTCCCACCAAAGATTCTCATGAGTGAGTCCTGGCATCGCGAGCCGTGGTTGGACTTATCTTTCCGAGGTTAAGGCAACCTCGAAAAGAGCGGGGATTGTGTACAACCTTGGGCTCACGAGAGGAGATCCAGCAAGCGAGAAAGGGGGACTAGCAAGATGGGAGGATGCCCACCTGCAAGAGGCGAGAGGTGGACAGCCCTCTGAAGTAGGTGAGACCTCTTAGTAAGCGAGAACTCCTAGGGGGCGAGATGGCCCATAGGGCGAGAGGCCGGCGAGACGGACAGGGCGGTCGTTTCGCCCGTCAGTTCCTTCCCCACTCGCCACATGTGAGAAGGGATGTCTTTACCTTTTTTACCCTCGAGGGGGATTTTACTTTTGTGCCCCAGGTAGTTTTCCATTTCTACCCCGGAGGGTCTGCGTATATCTCTCCAGAACAGCGGAGTTTGGTTGTTGGCAGACCCAGCCCGGGGTGTTTTGGTCATTTCAGGTTAATTCAGAAGTGATATTTGCAGATCAGATTCAGAGGCCTATAAATAGACCGACAAGGTGCCTGAGAAAGGGGTTGAACCTTTCCACTATCTTCCTCACAGGCACCTAGCTCAGCACTGGCTAGGGAGGGGAAGATCTGAAGTTATTCCGGGAAAGAGGTGGGACCTCCGAGCTGAGACCCCTCGGTCTGTTTTAAGGTCTCTGAATCTCGTCAGGAGGGTAGTGCAGGGAGAGTACGTGTGGGCTTCATCCTGTTTCGAACTTTAGGAGGGACCAGAAAGCTGGTTCCAACACTGTAGTTTTATATTTCCTGCATGTTTAATTTTTGTTTTCATTTACTTCTTGGGTTGAATGGTTTGGATTGGGCCTCTTGATGAATGGCAAAGATTCTTTGTAAAGAACCTTATATTTAGGTTGTTGATGAAATGCAAAAGGAGATGAGATTTGGACAAAAGAAAAAAAGGTCGTGAGCTTTCTTCCTAGGGTTCGCTCCGTGCGGAGCAGCGTGACGCTATCGCCGCCCTCCTCTCGCTCGGCATGTGACTCGCTGCCTCCATCCGTCGGTGTGACTCCGGTAATTTCTCCTCGGTGGTGTGACTCCACCCCTTTCCCGCGTGCATTGCATTGACGCCCCTCACCGGTTCTGCCCCGTCCGGCCCGATCCAGCAACCGCGATTCGTTCTGCTCAAACTCCGGCCTGCCCGCTTGGTTTCGAATGCCGCTCCACCGCTGGGAGCTCCGTAAGGCAACATTATTGAAGTGTTGGAGAAACTCAACCGCTCGGTGTGTCTCCGGTGGAGTCGTAGTAGAGCGATTCGCCTCGTGTCAACCTCCTCGAGCGTGGGTAACGAGTTTCCTTCCTCCTCTCGTGTATGATTCATTCCTATTATTTCATATGAAGGAAATAGTGGTGTTATTTTCTAATCCTAGATTGCATCGTTGTTTTCTCCGGAACATATGTTGGTAAAACTCTTGATTTATTTAGCGTTCTGAGGATTTGATTTTTCATCACTTTTCTTTTGTTGGGAGAGATCAACCACCTTGCGGATCGATTTGTTTTTGGTGGATCTCCTTTGGTAGAACACAACCATTCGGATCATGTAGGTCCATTTCGCCTGAGCAAATATTGGCTTATAGCCCTTATTTAATCTCTAGAGGATTGGCGATCCTTCGAGTTAGCATGCGATTGATAATAATGCAATTTGGTGTGGATACATATTAGTTATGCTAGAGAGTGAGTTTTGAGTTTTCCGATCATCTAAGTTGTGTCAGTGGGACTAGCCTGCATGAAAAACCATCTCCACTTACACAGTAGATAAGCTCGTCACTTTATGTGAGATTCAAAATTTAACACATACTTAGTTTCACAAACCAACAAAGAGACGATTACTGTTAAGGAGTAAACTCAAAGAAATCACATGCGTTCTTGGAAAGATCCAAGACTAGATTTGGACATTTGGAACACTTCAAAATCACCAAATCTACACGCCATAGATTCAGGAACTTCTGAAACAATGAATATTGTCGGCAACCTCCCTCTGATACCACTGTTGGGTTTTGGGGGATGGCACAACACTTGTGTACGCGGCGAAAAAAGAACAAGAAAAACCCAAACGAGTTCGGATCTAGCAATATTCATGAAACAAGAAGTAAAGCATGTTGTAATAAAAATTACATTTAAGGGATTGAGTCATAACTCAACCTAGATGCTCTAGAAAAATTAGGTCGGCCACACAGCAGCTAGAGTCTTGAGTGCAGAAAGTATATCTGTGCCTCTATAGTAATCCACGCGATCGGGAGAACTCATAGTAACTTGTCACACAATCGCTAGGTCGGGAGAGGACACTCAGCGTCTCCACAAACTGATAGATATGTTGTAGGAGAGGCAGCGACGACACTCACCAGTGTCACAACCCGCATTTTCTCCGAATTTGAGAATTATCAGAGTATGAGAAAACACGTGTCGTGATGCCACGTCGAGCATGGGATAACTGTCGACGTTCAGGCGAACACCATCTAACTAGACTATGAACTTTCATAAGTTTAATGATTAGAAAAAATCAGTTATATTTTAAAGGTCGTATCCCTCAGCTCAGTGGATCACCAAGTCCACAGTTTAAAAACTATACTTATACGCAGCGGAAAATACTTTATTTATATTTGACACCCTATGAGAGTGCATAAGTGACCCCCGAGGTCAACTTATACTATGCAAGACTTTAGATTTATTTTATATTATAAGTAAGAAAATGATCCTTTTTACGTTGTTTGGAAAGTAGTGTATGAGTTTTATAAACATTTTGATCATGAGATATACTTATAATAGTGTTTTTAGGTTTAAAAGTAACTAGCAACCTTGCATAAATCTTCCCAAGAGCAAATAGACTATCTTTAGAAAGGTAGCAGTAAAAGAAACATATCTAGTATCATAAGCAAAAACCACCAGCAGGCGTCAATAACCTGACACGAACCCACTGGCGATCATGTATGTCTGTAAGAAAAACAGAAAACTACCTCACAAGACCAAGAAACTGATCTCTACAGTAAAAGAGATCACCAGCAACAGCACAGCAAAACTAGCCACCTACTCGGCTACTAATCAGAACCTGAGGCATTCAGAGAAAAAATGAATACCTCAGCAAGTAAACAAGAAAAATCTGAATTAGAGCATAATATCAAAATGGAATGAAAGAGAGTCAGTAAACATGACAGTAAAAGCAAATGTTGTCCAAAGTAAGCCAAAGTACACCAAGTACAAGAAAACAACAACAAGCACTACTCAAATCCTACAGAGGCTACAAGGCAAAAGAGAAGAGAACTTTCCACAATAAGCTTCATTCTACAAGGAAGAAACACCTAACAATCCTAATTTGTGAGTTAATGACAGTAGTAAACAACATGGACCTGGGTTGGTGACCAAAAACAGTCCCCCAAACAAAACAGTTCCAAATAAAAATTCACTGTATCAGGACAAGGCCACCACATACCCAGCCCGTACCTGGGATTAAAAGGTGGTGGCCACGGCAATACCCAGCCCGTACCTGGGATTAAAAGGTTGCAGCCACGGCTCGCACACAAAACCATCCCACTCCTTTAGAGTGTCAAAACACCACTACTTGCCATAACCCACGATTCGGCCTTCAAACAAAATAAAGGAAGCAACGAATGGCCGACAAGACATCCCCACCTAGGAGGTAATCACTCGGGAAGAAAAGAAAATGAAAGAAAAGTTTGGTTAAGGCAAAAAAAATAAACGTCGAACTCAGATCACAGGTAATCGTCGATCTCAAGCCACAGGAAATCGTCGATCTCAAGCCACAGGACATCGTCGATCTCAAGCCACAGGAAATCGTCGAACCCAGTTCGACGATTTTTTTGTGTGGAACTCAGGTCACATAAAATCGTCGAACTCAGTTCAACGATTTTCGTCAAAATCAGTTCGACGACTTTCGTCGAACTCAGGACGCAGGCAATCGTCGAACTCAGTTCGCAGGCAATTGTCGAACTCAGTTCGACGATTTTCGATGAACACAGGACACAGGAAATCGTCGAACTCAGTTCGACGATCCTCATCGAACTCAGGCAACCAGAGATCGTCGATCTCAGTTCGACGATTTCCGTCAAACTCAAATCGAAGATTTCATCATACCCTCCTCAACTCTCCAGACCACTACTACAAGCCCACAATCACTCTAATCCTCAAGACTATGTAAAGGAAAAGAATTTTTGCTAACATTAAAATCTAATGATACCTAACTTACTGGGCAACGACTACCAACATGAAGGTCAAATCCAACACTCATCTACACAACTCCCAGCACTCAAACTGGGCAAACCTTAACAGCAGGGGAATATTAAGATTTAGGCTAAAATACTACCCAATCCGAGATCTAATAAGGAACAACTTGATAAAAAAAACAGGACTACAACAGCCCAGCCGAAAAACTTGAAGTTTCAAAACTTGAGAAAGTAAAAGAAAAATGCAAGGAGCATTCATGATTCAAGATCCGATGATTTTGATGGGAAAACAGTGCAAATTAAATGATCTCAGTAAAATGTATGATAACTGCAAATGTGAACATAAAAGGAGAAAAACTTGCCAAGGGTAGGAGCACCACTTGCCTCAATTCCAGCGAAGCTTGGTCGGCCCCTTCCTCCCACTCGGCACCAGCAGCACAGAACAAGACAAAAATTTCGTCGGAGTGTAGGTCTAGGCGAGAGCAATCCAAATACGCCTTCGAAATCGAATTCCGCCCGCTAAAACTCCGGGAATCGGCGGCGGAAGGCAAGGGCAGCCCGCCGGTTTTCCTCTCTTGCACAGGGACGACGGTTGTATTCCGAAAAGACAAAGAACATCCGCAGTGGCTTTTCTAAATAAGGCTATATATAGATAGCGGCTAAATCCCAAATATTTTCTATTCTTAACCAAACCAAACGCTGCCAGCCCCCTATTCACCGTAACTGCTACCATCTAAACAAAATATCCATATATAATATATAATATCGCATTAATATAAATAAAATACAAAACGACGCGAAACCCGAACATCCTCGGAATTCGACTAAATTTGCAATGTAGCTAAATACTCAGGCTACGAACACAACGGCGAAGTCAAAATCAACTTTCGATGAACAAAACTTGGGTTATCACTACCCGAAGCCAAAACACAAGCATCCCCTGAGAGGCCTCACCAGTCACCAAAACAGACCCGACTTGCTAGGGAATCTTGCCAAATAGGCTACCAACAACCACACAAGGAACCTAAAGAGCTAAGACCATGCTCTAACAAACGGCACAAGCTGGAAACACGTCAACGTAATGCCAAACGAGAATTAAATAATCGTAAAAAAATCGGGGGCGTTACAGTCACTCCCCCTAAAAGAAAGTTTCGTCCCGAAACTTTACATACACAACTTCTACCATAGAAGGAAAGTAACAAAACAAGAGCTACTAGAAAGAAAATGTGACAATCAAATCAAGGGAACAGATGAGGGTGAGCCTCCCTCATAGTCGACTCTAGCTCCTAAGTCGGGCTTCCAAATCCTGATTCTTCCATAGAACTTTCACCATTGGGATAGACTTTGTCCGCAGCACCCGATCTTGAGTATCCAAGATGCGGACCGGCACCTCAACATATGAAAGATTAGGCTCCAACTGGGGCACAACATCCAATACTTGCCCACTGCTTCGTACACACTTCCGTAATTGGCTTACATGAAATACATTATGAACTCCTGGGAAATTTGCTGGCAAATCCAATCTATATGCTGACACGCCAATCCGCTCAACAATCTTAAACGGGCCCACATACCTCGGATCCAATTTCTAATTCCTACCGAACCACTTAACACCAACCATCGGGGAAACCTTAAGAAACACAAAGTCCCCTACAGAAAACTCCGAGTCAGACCTACACCGGTTGGCGTTCTTCTCATATCTCTCCTGAGCTATACGAAGCTTTTCTCGAATAAGCTTCACTGTGACTTCCATTTCCTCGAGCGCATCCGGACTCATCACAGGCTTCTCACTGACCTCGGTCCAAAACAAGGGAGTTCTACAACGCCTCCCATACAAAGCTTCAAACGGAGCCATTTGCAAGCTCTCCTGGTAAATGTTGTTGTATGCAAATTCCATAAGCCGCAAACGCTCATCCCATGCTCCACCGTAGTCCAAGATGTAGCACCTGATCATATCCTCAACTATATTTTTCACTCGCGCAGTCTGACCATTGGTCTGAGGGTGGTAAGCTGTAGATTACCTCAAATCTGTAGCCAAACCCTCTTGCAGACTCCTCAAGAAGCGAGATGTAAAACGGGTGTCTCGATACGAAATGATGCTAATTGGCACACCACGTAATCTGATGACCTCGTTCAAGTATAGCTCTGTTATCTTCTTCATCAGGTAATCTATCTTATATGGTACGAAGTGCGCACACTTCGTAAATCGGTCCACGATCACCCAAACTGAATCAAATCCCCTTAGAGATCTTGGTAAGCCCGTAATGAAGTCCATAGAAATACTCTCCCACTTCCAAGTCGAGATCTCCAACGGAGTCAACTTGCCACCAGGTCTTCTATGATTGGCCTTCACACGCTTGCATGTGTGGCACTCAGCAACAAATCGGGCTATATCACCCTTCATCCCATACCACCAGGCAATCTGCTTCAATTCATGATACATCTTTGTAGATCCTGGATGGTAGGCAACACTGCATCCATGAGCCTCTCTGCAAATCATACCCTTGATGTCTCCAACAGCGGGGATGCAAAACCTGCCGTGATACTTCAAAGTAACCGCATCATCGATAGAAAAATCCGGCAACTCCCCTCTCTCAGTCCTGAGGTATAAGTGCAGAAGATCCGGATCATCCTTCTGGTGCAACCTGGTAAGTGAAATCCAAAACGGCTCTGCCACTGCCAAACTACTCTGCACGTCACAGCGTCCCACGGAGATATCCATCAGGAGAAACTCTTCCACTAAACGATCGGCGGTGAGATTAAAGATCTTCCCCGTCTTCCAGCTCAGGGCGTCGGCCACCACATTGCCCTTGCCCGAATGATACGGTATCTCCACATCATAATCGGCCACATAGTCTAGCCACCGCCATTGGTGCATATTCAACTCCTGAGTGAACACGTACTTTAGAATTTTATGATCTGTGAAGATCTTGCACTGAGCACCATAAAGTAGATGCCTCCACTGCTTTAGCGCATAAATCACCGCTGCAAACTCAAGGTCATGCGTAGGGTAATTTCTCTCATGAGTCTTTAGTTGCCTTGACCCATACGCAATCACTTTCCCAGCCTACATCAAAACGCAACCCAGACCAACATGCGAAGCAGCCACATACACATCATACTCCATTCCTTCAGTAGGTAGGGTCAGAACGGGAGCAGTGCACAATCTGTTCTTTAGTTCCAGGAAGGCTGCTTCGCACTTCTCGCTCCAAACAAAGGTCGTGTTCTTCTGAGTCAATCTGGTCAAAGGTATAGCCAGGGTAGAGAAACCCTCCACGAACCTCCTGTAGTAGCCGGCCAACCCTAGGAAGCATCTAATCTCCTTGGGCGTGCCCGGCCTGCTCCAATCCATCACTACTGCGATCTTTTCTGGGTCGACCGAGATCCCATCCTTATTCATCACGTGGCCCAGAAACGAGACCTGAGGCAACCAAAATTCGCACTTGCTTAGTTTGGCGAATAACTTATGGTTCCTCAACTTCGATAGAACCAAGCGCAGATGCTGCTCATGCTCCTCAGCACTGCGAGAGTAGATAAACACATCATCGATGAATACCACCACGAACTTGTCTAGAAAGTCCTTGAACACCTGGTTCATCATATCTATGAAAGCTGATGGTGCGTTAGTCAAACCAAACGACATCACTAGAAACTCGAAGTGTCCATGCCTCGATCTAAACGCAGTCCGTGGAATATCTGCCTCACAGATCCTGAGCTGATGATAGCCAGAACGAAGATCGATCTTGGAAAACACTGTGCTACCACACAACTGATCAAATAAGTCATCGATCCTCGGCAGAGGGTACTTGTTCTTAATGGTGACTTTGTTCATCTCCCTATAATCGATGCACAGCCTCATCGACCCATCCTCATTCTTCACAAATATAACAGGAGCACCCCAAGGCGACGAACTCGGCCTGATAAAGCCTTTTGCCAACAACTCGTCCAACTAGACTCGCAACTCCTCCAACTCACGAGCGGCCATCTGATACGGCGCCTTAGCAATAGGACGCGTACCTGGTTCCAAATCAATCACAAACTCAACATCTTGCTCGAGGGGAAGACCATGAAGGTCATCAGGAAAAACATCAGAGAAATCACTTACAACAGGAATCTCCTCCAAGCGCGGTACACTAACAGCATTCCCAACCACCGAGACTAAACAAGCAAAACAATCAAAACGAAACAGCTTCTGAGCACATACCGCAGAAATGACAGGGGAATCCTAGCACGGATCAGCATACACACTTCCAGGCTGACCGCTGTCCTTGATGAAGTCCAAGCGCTTCCCTTTGCACTGAATAACAGCATCATACTTAGACAACCAGTCCATGCCCAGAATAACATCGAAGTCCTCTAGATCAATCATCTTCAAGTCTGCCTTCGCAAGAAAGTCCCCCAACAAAACAGGGCAATCCAAAATGCCCAAATCTGATACCACAGATTCACCAGAAGGGAACTTGATGCGGAAGGTATCACGAACTTGATCTAGAATCAACTGATAACGCTCTATAAAAGTTCTAGCCACGAACGTATGGGTAGCGCCGGAGTCGAACAGAACACGCGTCTAGCGGTTCTTCACCTTAAATTTCCCTATAGGAGTATATATAAGCAACTAAGGAACTACCAAAACAACACAATAACCATTCCAGAAAATAAAACTTTCAGTCTAGGAAAACAACTAACCTGAGATGACCTAAGTCGAAGCTTGAGCCTCCTCGGAAGAGATCAAGTTCAGCTTTCCTTTGCCCTTGTCCACATACTAAGGCGGACATAAAGCCTGAAGTGGAACTCCCTGAAGAATAGGCTGGACCTGAGGACACCTTGTCTTGATATGGCCCTTCTGTCCACACTGATAGCAAACTTTATCCTTGGACCAGCACTGGGCAGCATCATACTCGGGTTGCTTGCAAACAGAACAGGAAACATCCTTCCTAGGAACACCTTGTATAGCATGAACATGCTCCTTCTTCTGAGCTCCCGCCTTATTGAAACACCTCTTAGCAGGGTGGCCTAACCGGCCATAGAAGCTACACACTACCTTGCTATTCTTTCCCGAAGCAACATCGAGTACCTGGGGGTTCTTCTCTTTAGCAGATTTCCTCTTGTCCTTCCTCATGTGCTGGCATATGTTCTTTGCGGTCTCAATTGCCTCCACTTTCAGAGCATCCTCCACTACCCCTGCATAAGTCTCTGATCCATAAGCACTGGCCAACTGCTGAACCTCGCTCCTCAAGCCACCAAGGAACCGCCTTACTCGATCTGCTTCAAAACTCACCAAACCAGGGGAAAACCGGCTCAACTTGCTGAACTCTATCTCGTACTCGCTGACCGTGAGTTGCCTCTGCTTCAGGTGGAGGAAGTCGTTTATTAGTCGGTCACGCTTGACTGACGGCAAGAACTTCCTCAATAGCATCTCCTTGAATAATCCCCAAGAGTAACCAGCCACCAAGATCTCCTTTTCCCTTAGCCACCAGCTCTTAGCCAAACCCTTTAGCTGAAAGGCGGCTATCATCATTCTCTGATCATCTGCAATACCGGAGTACGAGAAGATATCCTCCATGGAGATCAGCAATCATCTATGACCATGAAATCTGCCTTCCCATCATATGTAGGAGGGCTAAGTCTCTGAAACTGTGAGATAAAGGCCATCCCTGCCGGCACCACCACTGGAGGTCTCAGGGGAGCAGGAGGGGGAGAAGAAGCTGACCCCCCTGCAGGGGCTTACACCCCCTGAGTCTGTCCTGCAACCACTGCCACCAGAGACTGGATCTGGGCCTGCATCTCCACCATCTTCCTGGTCAAGGAATCGTTGCTCTGCCGTAGGCTCTCGATCACCGCATTACTCTGCGCTCCTGAAGACTCACCCTCAGACAGGGGATTCGACCTAGTCGAAGGACGTTTCGCCATCCTAAAACCATAAAAACTGAGGTCGGATCCTAGTACAACAGTTAAAACAAACTACCAATACAGACAATACATACATAAATATGAACTTTAACTGCTATACTTGCTCTGGGATTTTATTTTATTTTTACAAAAGTGATGCTATGCTTAACCTAGGATGGTTAACCACCATCAACTAACTCTTATTCCTAGATCGGGAATGCATGAATTTATATTCTTTTTCTGATTTAAAACCATGTGTGTACATATGTCATCCTGCAAATCTTTAGCTTGGCGCGTTGTACTTATGCAATGCTATGCTATGCATGATTGTGCTATGCATTCTAAAAAGGCCCTAATGCATGTCATGAGTGGCCTATGCATGAAAATGTTATGCATCTCATACTGCATAACATTCTCATGCAACAAAAAAGAAACGTGCTAGTCGCATTCATGTGGTGAGGTTATGCATCCCATACTACATAACCCTCACATGTTGCCCCTATGGTGGATCCATATACAGACACATATTATGCATCCCATACTACATAATATGCCCCGTATACTTCATGTTATGCTATGAGTGTAGTGTTCGTGCTACAGCCAAGACGTGCTGATGACATATCGGTGTGTCTATGATATGATGCTAAACATCTAATACCTACAAGGAAAGGTTGCCTGACAAATTGTCAAGCAACCTCCCTCCGATACCAACTATCACAACCCGCATTTTCTCCGAATTTGAGAAGTATCAGAGTATGAGAAAATACGAGTCGTGATGCCATGTCGAGCAGGGGATAACTGTCAACGTTCAGGCGAACACCATCTAACTAGACTATGAAATTACATAAGTTTAATGATTAGAAAAATTAGTTATATTTTAAAGGCCGTATCCCTCGGCTCAGTGGATCACCTAGTCCACAGTTTAAAAACTATACTTATACGCAGCGGAAAATACTTTATTTATATTTGACACCCTATGAGAGTGCATAAGTGACCCCCGAGGTCAACTTATACTATGCAAGACTCTAGATTTATTTTATATTATAAGTAGGAAAATGATCTTTTTATGTTACTTGGAAAGTAGTGTATGAGCTTTATAAACATGTCGATCATGAGATTTACTTATTATAGTGTTTTTAGGTTTAAAAATAACTAGCAACCTAGCATAAATCTTCCCAAGAGCAAGTAGACAATCTCCAGAAAGGTAGCAGTAAAAGAAACATATCTAGTATCATAAGGTAAAACTACCAGTGGGCGCCAACAAACTGACACGAACCCACTGGCAAGTATGTATGTCTATAAGAAAACAGAAAAACTACCACACAACAGCAAAAGAAAGATCCCGACAACTCAAGGGATCACCAGCAACACCACAGCAAAACTAGCCGCCTACCCGGCTACTAATCCGAATATGAGGCATTCAGAAAAGAAAAGAACAACTCAACAAGTAAAACAAGGAAATTATAATTAAGAAAATGATCCTTTTTATGTTGCTTGGAAAGTATTGTATGAGTTTTATAAACTTGCTGATCATGAGATATACTTATAATAGTGTTTTTAGGTTTAAAAGTAACTAGCAACCTAGCATAAATCTTCCTAAGAGCAAATAGACTATCTCCAGAAAGGTAGCAGTAAAAGAAACATATCTAGTATCATAAGCAAAAAACCACCAGCGGGCGTCAACAACCTGACACGAACCCACTGGCGAGCATGTATGTCTATAAGAAAAACAGAAAACTACCTCACAATACCAAGAAACTGATCTGTGAGTTAATGGCAGTAAAACCAAATGTTGTCCAAAGTAAGCCAAAGTACACCAAGTACAAGGAAACAACAACAAGCCCTACTCAAATCTTGTAGAGGCTACAAGGCAAAAGAGAAGAGAACTTGCCACAATAAGGTGCATTCTACAAGGAAAAAACACCTAACAATCCTAATTTGTGAGTTAATGGCAGTAGTAAACAACATGGACTTGGGTTGGTGACCAAAAACAGTCCCCCAAACAAAACAGTTCCAACTAAAAATTCACTATATCAGCACAAGGCCACCACATACCCAGCCCATACCTGGGATTAAAAGGTGGAGGCCACGGCAATACCCAGCCCGTACCTGGGATTAAAAGGTGGCGGCCACGGCTCTCACACAAAACCATCCCACTCCTTTAGAGTGTCAAAACACCACTACCTGTCATAACCCACGATTCAGCCTTCAAACAAAATAAAGGAAGAAACGAATGACCGACAAGACATCCCCACCTAGGAGGTAATCACTCGGGAAGAAACGAAAGTATATCTGTGCCTCTATAGTAATCCACGCGATCGGAAGAACCCATAGTAACTTGTCACACAATCGCTAGGTCGGGAGAGGACACTCAGCGTCTCCACAAACTGATAGATATGTTGTAGGAGAGGCAGCGACGACACTCACCGGTGTCACAACCCGCATTTTCTCCGAATTTGAGAATTATCAGAGTATGAGAAAACACGCGTCGTGATGCCACGTCGAGCATGGGATAACTGTCGACGTTCAGGCGAACACCATCTAACTAGACTATGAACTTTCATAAGTTTAATGATTAGAAAAAATCAGTTATATTTTAAAGGTCGTATCCCTCAGCTCAGTGGATCACCTAGTCCACAGTTTAAAAACTATACTTATACGCAGCGGAAAATACTTTATTTATATTTGACACCCTATGAGAGTGCATAAGTGACCCCCGAGGTCAACTTATACTATGCAAGACTTTATATTTATTTTATATTATAAGTAAGAAAATGATCCTTTTTACGTTGTTTGGAAAGTAGTGTATGAGTTTTATAAACATTTTGATCATGAGATATACTTATAATAGTGTTTTTAGGTTTAAACGTAACTAGCAACCTTGCATAAATCTTCACAAGAGCAAATAGACTATCTTTAGAAAGGTAGCAGTAAAAGAAACATATCTAGTATCATAAGCAAAAACCACCAGTAGGCGTCAACAACCTGACACGAACCCACTGGCGATCATGTATGTCTATAAGAAAAACAGAAAACTACCTCACAAGACCAAGAAACTGATCTCTACAGTAAAAGAGATCACCAGCAACAGCACAGCAAAACTAGCCGCCTACTCGGCTACTAATCAGAACCTGAGGCATTCAGAGAAAAAAAGAATACCTCAGCAAGTAAACAAGAAAAATCTGAATTAGAGCATAATATCAAAATGGAATGAAAGAGAGTAAGTAAACATGACAGTAAAAGCAAATGCTGTCCAAAGTAAGCCAAAGTACACCAAGTACAAGGAAACAACAACAAGCACTACTCAAATCCTGCAGAGGCTACAAGGCAAAAGAGAAGAGAACTTTCCACAATAAGCTTCATTCTACAAGGAAGAAACACCTAACAATCCTAATTTGTGAGTTAATGACAGTAGTAAACAACATGGACCTGGGTTGGTGACCAAAAACAGTCCCCCAAACAAAACAGTTCCAAATAAAAATTCACTGTATCAGGACAAGGCCACCACATACCCAGCCCGTACCTGGGATTAAAAGGTGGTGGCCACGGCAATACCCAGCCCGTACCTGGGATTAAAAGGTTGCAGCCACGGCTCGCACACAAAACCATCCCACTCCTTTAGAGTGTCAAAACACCACTACCTGCCATAACCCACGATTCGGCCTTCAAACAAAATAAAGGAAGCAACGAATGGCCGACAAGACATCCCCACCTAGGAGGTAATCACTCGGGAAGAAAAGAAAATGAAAGAAAAGTTCGGTTAAGGCAAAAAAAATAAACGTCGAACTCAGATCACAGGTAATCGTCGATCTCAAGCCACGGGAAATCGTCGATCTCAAGCCACAGGACATCATCGATCTCACGCCACAGGAAATCGTCAAACCTAGTTCGACGATTTTTTTGTGTGTGTAACTCAGGTCACATAAAATCGTCGAACTCAGTTCGACGATTTTCGTCAAAATCAGTTCGACGACTTTCGTCGAACTCAGGACGCAGGCAATAGTCGAACTCAGTTCGCAGGCAATTGTCGAACTCAGTTCGACGATTTCGTCGAACACAGGACACGGGAAATCGTCGAACTCAGTTCAACGATCCTCATCGAACTCAGGCAACCGGAGATCGTCGATCTCAGTTCGACGATTTTCGTCAAACTCAAATCGAAGATTTCATCATACCCTCCTCAACTCTCCAGACCACTACTACAAGCCCATAATCACTCTAATCCTCAAGACTATGTAAAGGAAAAGAATTTCTGCTAACATTAAAATCTAATGATACCTAACTTACTGGGCAACGACTACCAACATGAAGGTCAAATCCAACACTCATCTACACAACTCCCAGCACTCAAACTGGGCAAACCTTAACAGCAGGGGAATATTAAGATTTAGGCTAAAATACTACCCAATCCGAGATCTAATAAGGAACAACTTGATAAAAAAAATAGGACTACAATAGCCCAGCCGAAAAACTTGAAGTTTCAGAACTTGAGAAAGTAAAAGAAAAACGCAAGGAGCATTCATGATTCAAGATCCGATGATTTTGATGGGAAAACAGGGCAAATTAAATGATCTCAGGAAAATATATGATAACTGCAAATGTGAACATAAAACGAGAAAAACTTGCCAAGGGTAGGAGCACCACTTGCCTCAAATTCCAGCGAAGCTTGGTCGGCCCCTTCCTCCCACTCGGCACGAGCAGCACAGAACAAGAAAAAAATTTCGTCGGAGTGTAGGTCTAGGCGAGAGCAATCCAAATACGCCTTCGAAATCGAATTCCGCCCGCTAAAACTCCGGGAATCGGCGGTGGAAGGCAAGGGCGGCCCGCCGGTTTTCCTCTCTTGCATAGGGACGACGGTTGTATTCCGAAAAGACAAAGAACATCCGCAGTGGCTTTTCTAAATAAGGCTATATATAGATAGCGGCTAAATCCCAAATATTTTCTATTCTTAACCAAACCAAATGCTGCCAGCCCCCTATTCACCGTAACTGCTACCATCTAAACAAAATATTCATATATAATATATAATATCGCATTAATATAAATAAAATACAAAACGACGCGAAACCCGAACATCCTCGGAATTCGACTAAATTTGCACTGTAGCTAAATACTCACGCTACGAACGCAACGGCGAAGTCAAAATCAACTTTCGATGAACAAAACTTGGGTTATCACTACCCGAAGCCAAAACACAAGCATCCCCTGAGAGGGCTCACCGGTCACCAAAACAGACCCGACTTGCTAGGGAATCTTGCCAAATAGGCTACCAACAACCACACAAGGAACATAAAGAGCTAAGACCACGCTCTAACAAACGGCACAAGCTGGAAACACGTCAACGTAATGCCAAACGAGAAATAAATAATCGTAGAAAAATCGGGGGCGTTACAGTCACTCCCCCTAAAAGAAAGTTTCGTCCCGAAACTTTACATACACAACTTCTACCATAGAAGGAAAGTAACAAAACAAGAGCTACTAGAAAGAAAACGTACCAATCAAATCAAGGGAACAGATGAGGGTGAGCCTCCCTCATAGCCGACTCTAGCTCCCAAGTCGGGCTTCCAAATCCTGATTCTTCCATAGAACTTTCACCATTGGGATAGACTTTGTCCGCAGCACCCGATCTTGAGTATCCAAGATGCGGACCGGCACCTCAACATATGAAAGATTAGGCTCCAACTGGGGCACAACATCCAATACTTGCCCACTGCTTCGTACACACTTCCGTAATTGGCTTACATGAAATACATTATGAACTCCTGGGAAATTTGCTGGCAAATCTAATCTATATGCTGACACGCCAATCCGCTCAACAATCTTAAATGGGCCCACATACCTCGGATCCAATTTCCGATTCCTACCGAACCTCTTAACACCAACCATCGGGGAAACCTTAAGAAACACAAAGTCCCCTACAGAAAACTCCGAGTCAGACCTATGCCGGTTGGCGTTCTTCTCATATCTCTCCTGAGCTATACGAAGCTTTTCTCGAATAAGCTTCACTGCGACTTCCATTTCCTCGAGCGCATCCGGACTCATCACAGGCTTCTCACCGACCTCGGTCCAAAACAAGGGAGTTCTACAACGCCTCCCATACAAAGCTTCAAACGGAGCCATTTGCAAGCTCTCCTGGTAAATGTTGTTGTATGCAAATTCCATAAGCCGCAAAAGCTCATCCCACGCTCCACCATAGTCCAAGATGTAGCACCTGATCATATCCTCAACTATCTTTTTCACTCGCACAGTCTGACCATTGGTCTGAGGGTGGTAAGCTGTAGATTACCTCAAATCTGTAGCCAAACCCTCTTGCAGACTCCTCAAGAAGCGAGATGTAAAATGGGTGTCTCGATCCGAAATGATGCTAATTGGCACACCGCGTAATCTGATGACCTCGTTCAAGTACAGGTCTGTTATCTTCTTCATCAGGTAATCTATCTTATATGGTACGAAGTGCGCACACTTCGTCAATCGGTCCACGATCACCCAAACTGAATCAAATCCCCTTGGAGATCTCGGTAAGCCTGTAATGAAGTCCATAGAAATACTCTCCCACTTCCAAGTCGAGATCTCCAACGGAGTCAACTTGCCACCAGGTCTTCTATGATTGGCCTTCACACGCTTGCAAGTGTGGCACTCAGCAACAAATCGGGCTATATCACCCTTCATCCCATACCACCAGGCAATCTGCTTCAATTCATGATACATCTTTGTAGATCCTGGATGGTAGGCAACACTGCATCCATGAGCCTCTCTGCAAATCATACCCTTGATGTCTCCAACAGCGGGGATGCAAAACCTGCCGCAGTACTTCAAAGTACCAGCATCATCGATAGAAAAATCCGGCAACTCCCCTCTCTCAGTCCTGAGGTATAAGTGCAGAAGATCCGGATCATCCTTCTGGTGCAACCTGGTAAGTGAAATCCAAAACGGCTCTGCCACTGCCAAACTACTCTGCACGTCACAGCGTCCCACGGAGATATCCATCAGGAGGAACTCTTCCACTAAACGATCGGCGGTGAGATTAAAGATCTTCCCCGTCTTCCAGCTCAGGGCGTCGGCCACCACATTGCCCTTGCCCGAATGATATTGTATCTCCACATCATAATCGGCCACATAGTCTAGCCACCGCCATTGGCGCAGATTCAACTCCTTCTGAGTGAACACGTACTTTAGAATTTTATGATCTGTGAAGATCTTGCACTGAGCACCATAAAGTAGATGCCTCCACTGCTTTAGCGCATAAATCACCGCTGCAAACTCAAGGTCATGCGTAGGGTAATTTCTCTCATGAGTCTTTAGTTGCCTTGACCCATACGCAATCACTTTCCCAGCCTACATCAAAACGCAACCCAGACCAACATGCGAAGCAGCCACATACACATCATACTCCATTCCTTCAGTAGGTAGGGTCAGAACGGGAGCAGTGCACAATCTGTTCTTTAGTTCCAGGAAGGCTGCTTCGCACTTCTCGCTCCAAACAAAGGTCGTGTTCTTCTGAGTCAATCTGGTCAAAGGTGCAGCCAGGGTAGAGAAACCCTCCACGAACCTCCTGTAGTAGCCGACCAACCCTAGGAAGCATCTAATCTCCTTGGGCGTGCCCGGCCTGCTCCAATCCATCACTACTGCGATCTTTTCTGGGTCGACCGAGATCCCATCCTTATTCATCACATGGCCCAGAAACGAGACCTGAGGCAACCAAAATTCGCACTTGCTTAGTTTGGCGAATAACTTATGGTTCCTCAACTCCGATAGAACGAAGCGCAGATGTTGCTCATGCTCCTCAGCACTGCGAGAGTAGATAAACACATCATCGATGAATACCACCATGAACTTGTATAGAAAGTCCTTGAACACCTGGTTCATCATATCTATGAAAGCTGATGGTGCGTTAGTCAAACCAAACGACATCACTAGAAACTCGAAGTGTCCATGCCTCGATCTAAACGCAGTCCGTGGAATATCTGCCTCACGGATCCTGAGCTGATGATAGCCAGAACGAAGATCGATCTTGGAAAACACTGTGCTACCACGCAACTAATCAAATAGGTCATCGATCCTCGGCAGAGGGTACCTGTTCTTAATGGTGACTTTGTTCATCTCCCTATAATCGATGCACAGCCTCATCGACCCATCCTCATTCTTCACAAATATAACAGGAGCACCCCAAGGCGACGAACTCGGCCTGATAAAGCCTTTTGCCAATAACTCATCCAACTAGACTCGCAAGTCCTCCAACTCACGAGGGGCCATCCGATACGGCACCTTAGCAATAGGACGCATACCTGGTTCCAAATCAATCACAAACTCAACATCCTGCTCGAGGAGAAGACCATGAAGGTCATCAGGAAAAACATCAAAGAAATCACTTACAACAGGAATCTCCTCCAAGCGCGGTACACTAACAGCATTCCCAACCACCGAGACTAAACAAGCAAAACAATCAGAACGAAACAGCTTCTGAGCACATACCGCAGAAATGACAGGGGAATCCTAGCACGGATCAGCATACACACTTCCAGGCTGACCGATGTCCTTGATGAAGTCCAAGCGCTTCCCTTTGCACTGAATAACAGCATCATACTTAGACAACCAGTCCATGCCCAGAATAACATCGAAGTCCTCTAGATCAATCATCTTCAAGTCTGCCTTCACAAGAAAGTCCCCCAACAAAACAGGGCAATCCAAAATGCCCAAATCTGATACCACAGATTCACCAGAAGGGAACTTGATGCGGAAGGTATCACGAACTTGATCTAGAATCAACCGATAACGCTCTACAAAAGTTCTAGCCACGAACGTATGGGTAGCGCCGGAGTCAAACAGAACATGTGTCTAGCGGTTCTTCACCTTAAATTTCCCTATAGGAGTATATATAAGCAACTAAGGAACTACCAAAACAACACTATAACCATTCCAGAAAATAAAACTTTCAGTCTAGGAAAACAACTAACCTGAGATGACCTAAGTCGAAGCTTGAGCCTCCTCGGAAGAGATCAAGTTCAGCTTTCCTTTGCCCTTGTCCACACACTGAGGCGGACATAAAGCCTGAAGTGGAACTCCCTGAAGAATAGGCTAGACCTGAGGACACCTTGTCTTGATATGGCCCTTCTGTCCAAACTGATAGCAAACTTTATCCTTGGACCAGCACTGGGCAGCATCATACTCGGGTTGCTTGCAAACAGAACAGGAAACATCCTTCCTAGGAACACCTTGTATAGCATGAACATGCTCCTTCTTCTGAGCTCCCGCCTTATTGAAACACCTCTTAGCAGGGTGGCCTAACCGGCCATAGAAGCTACACACTACCTTGCTCTTCTTTCCCGAAGCAACATCGAGTACCTGGGGGTTCTTCTCTTTAGCAGACTTCCTCTTGTCCTTCCTCATGTGCTGGCATCTGTTCTTTGCGGTCTCAATTGCCTCCACTTTCAGAGCATCCTACACTACCCCTGCATAAGTCTCTGATCCATAAGCACTGGCCAACTGCTGAACCTCGCTCCTCAAGCCACCAAGGAACCGCCTTACTCGATCTGCTTCAAAACTCACCAAACCAGGGGAAAACCGGCTCAACTTGCTGAACTCTATCTCATACTCGCTGACCGTGAGTTGCCTCTGCTTCAGGTGGAGGAAGTCGTTTATTAGTCGGTCACGCTTGACTGACGGCAAGAACTTCCTCAATAGAATCTCCTTGAATAATCCCCAAGAGTAACCAGCCACCAAGCTCTCCTTTTCCCTTAGCCAACAGCTCTTAGCCAAACCCTTTAGCTGAAAGGTGGCTATCATCATTCTCTGATCATCTGCAATACCGGAGTACGAGAAGATATCCTCCATGGAGATCAGCCAATCATCTATGACCATGAAATCTGCCTTCCCATCATATTTAGGAGGGCTAAGTCTTTGAAACTGTGAGATAAAGGCCATCTCTGCCGGCACCACCACTGGAGGTCTCAGGGGAGCAGGAGGGGGAGGAGCAGCTGACCCCCCTGCAAGGGCTTGCACCCCCTGAGTTTGTCCTGCAACCACTGCCACCAGAGACTGGATCTGGGCCTGCATCTCCACCATCTTCCTGGTCAAGGAATCATTGTTCTACCGCAGGCTCTCGATCACCGCATTACTCTGCGCTCCTGAAGACTCACCCTCAGACAGGGGATTCGACCTAGTCGAAGGACGTTTCGCCATCCTAAAACCATAAAAACTGAGGTCGGAACCTAGTACAACAGTTAAAACAAACTACCAATACAGACAATACATACATAAATATGAACTTTTAACTGCTATACTTGCTCTGGGATTTTATTTTATTTTTACAAAAGTGATGCTATGCTTAACCTAGGATGGTTAACCACCATCAACTAACTCTTGTTCCTAGATCGGGAATGCATGAATTTATATTCTTTTTCTGATTTAAAACCATGTGTGTACATATGTCATCCTGTAAATCTTTAGCTTGGCGCGTTGTACTTATGCAATGTTATGTTATACATGATTGTGCTATGCATTCTAAAAAGGCCCTAATGCATGTCATGAGTGGCCTACGCATGAAAATGTTATGCATCTCATACTGCATAACATTCTCATGCAACAAAAAAGAAACGTGCTAGTCGCATTCATGTGGTGAGGTTATGCATCCCATACTACATAACCCTCACATGTTGCCCCAATGGTGGATCCATATACAGACACATATTATGCATCCCATACTACATAATATGCCCCGTATACTTCATGTTATGCTATGAGTGTAGTGTTCGTGCTCCAGCCAAGACGTGCTGATGACATATCGGTGTGTCTATGATATGATGCTAAACATCTAATACCTACAAGGAAAGGTTGCTTGACAAATTGTCAAGCAACCTCCCTCCGATACCAACTATCACAACCCACATTTTCTCCGAATTTGAGAAGTATCAGAGTATGAGAAAACACGAGTTGTGATGCCATGCCGAGCAGGGGATAACTGTCAACATTCAGGCAAACACCATCTAACTAGACTATGAAATTACATAAGTTTAATGATTAGAAAAATCAGTTATATTTTAAAGGCCGTATCCCTCGGCTCAGTGGATCACCTAGTCCACAGTTTAAAAACTATACTTATACGCAGCGGAAAATACTTTATTTATATTTGACACCCTATGAGAGTGCATAAGTGACCCCCGAGGTCACCTTATACTATGCAAGACTCTAGATTTATTTTATATTATAAGTAGGAAAACGATCTTTTTATGTTACTTGGAAAGTAGTGTATGAGCTTTATAAACATGCCGATCATGAGATTTACTTATTATAGTATTTTTAGGTTTAAAAATAACTAGCAACCTAGCATAAATCTTCCCAAGAGCAAGTAGACAATCTCCAAAAAGGTAGCAGTAAAAGAAACATATCTAGTATCATAAGGTAAAACTACCAGTGGGCGCCAACAAACTGACACGAACCCACTGGCAAGTATGTATGTCTATAATAAAACAGAAAAACTACCTCACAACAGCAAAAGAAAGATCCCGACAACTCAAGGGATCACCAGCAACACCACAGCAAAACTAGCCGCCTACCTGGCTACTAATCCGAATATGAGGCATTCAAAAAAGAAAAGAACAACTCAACAAGTAAAACAAGGAAATTATAATTAAGAAAATGATCCTTTTTATGTTGCTTGGAAAGTATTGTATGAGTTTTATAAACTTGCTGATCATGAGATATACTTATAATAGTGTTTTTAGGTTTAAAAGTAACTAGCAACCTAGCATAAATCTTCCTAAGAGCAAATAGACTATCTCCAAAAAGGTAGCAGTAAAAGAAACATATCTAGTATCATAAGCAAAAACCACCAGCGGGCGTCAACAACATGACACGAACCCACTGGCGAGCATGTATGTCTATAAGAAAAACAGAAAACTACCTCACAATACCAAGAAACTGATCTGTAAGTTAATGGCAGTAAAACCAAATGTTGTCCAAAGTAAGCCAAAGTACACCAAGTACAAGGAAACAACAACAAGCCCTACTCAAATCCTGTAGAGGCTACAAGGCAAAAGAGAAGAGAACTTGCCACAATAAGCTGCATTCTACAAGGAAGAAACACCTAACAATCCTAATTTGTGAGTTAATGGCAGTAGTAAACAACATGGACTTGGGTTGGTGACCAAAAACAGTCCCCCAAACAAAACAGTTCCAACTAAAAATTCACTATATCAGCACAAGGCCACCACATACCCAGCCCGTACCTGGGATTAAAAGGTGGAGGCCACGGCAATACCCAGCTCGTACCTGGGATTAAAAGGTGGCGGCCACGGCTCTCACACAAAACCATCTCACTCCTTTAGAGTGTCAAAACACCACTACCTGTCATAACCCACGATTCAGCCTTCAAACAAAATAAAGGAAGAAACGAATGACCGACAAGACATCCCCACCTAGGAGGTAATCACTCGGGAAGAAACGAAAATGAAAGAAAAGTTCGGTTAAGGCAAAAAAAATAAACGTCTAACTCAGATCACAGGTAATCGTCGATCTCAAGCCACAGGAAATCGTCGATCTCAAGCCACAGGACATTGTCGATCTCAAGCCACAGGAAATGGTCGAACCCAGTTCGACGATTTTTTTTTTGGTGGTACTCAGGTCACATAAAATCGTCGAACTCAGTTCGACGACTTTCGTCGAACTCAGTTCGACGACTTTCGTCGAACTCAGGACACAGGCAAACGTCAAACTCGGTTCGCAGGCAATCGTCAAACTCAGTTCGACGATTTTCGTCGAACATAGGACACAAGAAATCATTGAACTCAGTTTGACGATAATCGTCGAACTCAGTTCGACGATCCTCGTCGAACTCAGTTCGACGATCCTCGTCGAACTTAGGCAACCGGAGATCGTCAATCTCAGTTCGACGATTTCCGTCAAACTCAGATCGACGATTTCATCATACCCTCCTCAACTCTCCAGACCACTACTACAAGCCCAGAATCACTCTAATCCTTAATACTATGGAAAGGAAAAGAATTTCTGCTAACATTAAAATCTAATGCTACCTAACTTACTAGCAACGACTACCAACATGAAGGTCAAATCCAACACTCGTCTACAAAACTCCCAGCACCCGAACTGGGCAAACCTTAACAGCAGGGGAAGATTAATATTTAAGCTAAAATATTACCCAATCCGAGATCTAATAAGGAACAATTTGATTAAAAAAAATAGGACTACAACAGCGCAGCCGAAAAACTTGAAGTTTCAGAACTTGAGAAAGTAAAAGAAAAACGCAAGGAGCATTCATGATTCAAGATCCGATGATTTTGATGGGAAAACAGGGCAAATTAAATGATCTCAGGAAAATGTATGATAACTGCAAATGTGAACATAAAAGGAGAAAAACTTGGCAAGGGTAGGAGCACCACTTGCCTCAAATTCCAGCGAAGTTTGGTCAGCCCCTTCCTCCCACTCGGCACCAGCAGCACAGAACAAGACGAAAATTTCATCTGAGTGTAGGTCTAGGCGAGAGCAATCCAAATCCGCCTTCGAAATCGAATTCCGCCCGCTAAAACTCCGGGAATCAGCGGTGGAAGGCAAGGGCAGCCCGCCGGTTTTCCTCTCTTGCACAGGGACGGCGGTTGTATTCCGAAAAGACAAAGAACATTCATAGTGGCTTTTCTAAATAAGGCTATATATAGATAGCGGCTAAATCCCAAATATTTTTTATTCTTAGCCAAACCAAACGCTGTCAGCCCCCTATTCACCGTAATTGCTACCATCTAAACAAAATATCCATATATAATATATAATATCACATTAATATAAATAAAATACAAAACGACGCGAAACCCGAACATCCTCAGAATTTGACGAAATTTGCACCATAGGTAAATACCCACGCTACGAACGCAAGGCGAAGTCGAAATCAACTTTTCAAGAACAAAACTTAGGTTATCACTACCCGAAGCCAAAACACAAGCATCCCCCGAGAGGCCTCACCGATCACCAAAACAGACCCGGCTTGTTAGGGAATCTTGCCAAATAGGCTACCAACAACGACACAAGGAACCTAAAGAGCTAAGACCACGCTCTATCAAACGGCACAGGCCGGAAATGCGTCAACGTAACGCCAAACGAGAATTAAATAATCACAGAAAAATCAGGGGCGTTACCACCGGGATCAGAATCGGCGACAGGATTGGCGGAACACTTTCGTCGGGTTTTTAGGTTTTCTTTTTATCGCACGGCATCAGCTCGTGTGCTGAAAGAAAAGAACCATCCATAGAAAATCCTAAAGCATCCTATTTATATCTCAGGAGATAGATTCAGCAAGTCAATATTTGACTCAGCATGGGCATTCGTCGAACTCAGCTCAACGAACAATTCGTCGAACTCAGCTCAACGAAATCTGCGCCAAAGGCCAGAATGTCGAACTTGATTCGTCGAACTCAGCTTGACGAAATCTACGCTAAAGGCCAGAATGTCGAACTTCATTCGTCGAACTCAGCTCGACGAAATCTGCGCTAAAGGCCAGAACGTCGAACTTCATTCATCGAACTCAGCTCGATGAAATCTGCGCCAAAGGCCAGAACGTCGAACTGCATTCGTCGAACTCAGCTTGACATATTCTACGCCAAAATCCAGCACGTTGAACTTCATTAATCGAACGACATTGAGTGAATACAATATACTCAACGCCTAAGAGCCAAATTCTCCAGGTAAACCCTTTACTCGACGAAGGCGTTGAGTGGACTCGACGCACTCAATGTTTAAGTGCGACAATCAACGCACTCAATGCACTCAACGCCAACATTCGCAGAGTTAACACTTAACCCGCAAAAGCATTGACTAGACTCAACGCTCTCAATGCTTTCAGCATAATGGCGTTGAGTGAGCTAAACACACTCAATGCTTAATGCCTTAGAATCTTTCAACCTCCATGGAATTGAATAAACTAAACACACTCAACGCCTTCAGCCCCATAGAGTTGAGTGAGCTAAACACACTCAATGCCAAATGCATTAGAATATTTTCAGCCCCTTTTTCAATATCCTTCAACTCATCATATGAGCTAAATAGTACATATCCAATCTCTCAATTTCTCCTCAATCTTATGTGCGACCATGATAGGCTCATACTGAGTTGGCAGTGAGGCTACATGCTTGATCACTTCCAGATCACTATGGTTGCACCAACATAGACCACTGCGTCTTGAGATCAGACCACTCGGTCTCCTCAGGTTCCAACAGTGAGTATATCAAGAAACACTCCAATGCTAAAATTATGGACACTACTAGATAGTCAAAAAAGAATGGTAGGACTGGGGATAATAATGAATCATATATTCTTTATGAGAGTGCAAGACAAGGAATGGTGAGCTTTGTTAAAGCATCAGTCACCAAAGTATCAGAAAGTGAAAAGAAGCAAAACAAGAAAAGGATATTCTTCCTGACAATTTACTAAAATCTATAAATGAATTGTCTGTAAATATTCTGAGCATAGGATATACACTTAATTCTACTTAACACAATGCAGAAGCTGAAATTCAAAGGTTGTTCAATGTCTACCAGTACATACAAAGTCATCCAGATAAAGCAAGAGGATTTCATTTTGAATTTGTTGAAAAGATATCAAAGAAATTGTACATTGCTCTTTCAACTCATCTTACTGACAAGGAAAAGAAGTAACATTCTACTGTAGAATTAAAGGTTTATCTCACATATTCAATTTCCTTATAATATGTTCTTTATCATCTTGATTTATTATGAGTTATGTTTTTACAAAAATTATTGTTGTACTATAGTAAAATCACTTTTGCAAGTTTGTAAATTTTGTTAAGTTAAATAGAGGAAGATTGTTGGGAAAAATCCATATGATTTAGCTTAACAAATTATGTTTAGTGATTTTATATCCTAAGTTAATTACCCATGTTGTATAGTGAGGGTAATGTAGTCTTAAAAGTCCTAGGGTGTCATTAAAATAAAGGACATATATAAGGCAAACTGAATTAAAGAGAAAATCAAGATATTGCCAACTTGCATCGACTAGATCTCGACGCAACGTCGACTAGAATTCGACGCTTTTTCGAATAGAAGTCAAAGCATTTTATTTTGGAGAAGTCGACGGCACTTAAAGATCAATTCAACACATGCTTCAACATGTTATCGACGAAACGTCGACTATAGAGATTTTTTATACAGGCAGTTAGAAATCGATGTTGCTTCAACTAGAAGTCGACGTTACGTCGACCAGATTTCTTAATAGAGATTATTTTGAGGCTTCAATCTGACTCAAATTATAAGGGGGTTTCAAGAAGACGTTAGCATTTATCGATATATATATATCAGAAGATACAGAGATTTTTAATGACTGATTATCACAAACAGAAATCATTATCATTGTAGGGATAGATATTCATTCATCAGCACCAGACGATCAAGAAAGAAATATCAGATCGTGAATTTGATAGAGAAAGTTTGGAAGATCATCATCAACACTTGAATGTTTCTATTATCAGTCGATTGATTTCAAGCTTCCTGAATCTAATAAGAGAATTAGTACTTCTTATTCTCAAGAAGAAATTGAATCAGATTCAATGAAAGGATAGAAAGATCATCTGGAGATTGGGCTCCTAATCTTTGATATTTGTACATTCAAAGATTCGTCAGATATTCCAGTGATCATCAACAACAGTCCTCAGAAATCTATTGAGACGACACCAAGAGAAGAATCATTCTAACTTCTATCTTCTCTTGTTTTGTTTTACTTATATATATATATATAAGAAGATACAGAGATTTTTAATGACTGATTATCACAAACAAAAATCATTATCATTGTAGTGATAGATATTCATTCATCAACATCAGACGATCAAGAAAGAAATATTAGATCGTGAATTTGATGGAGAAAGTTTGGAAGATCATCATCAACACTTGAATCTTTCTTTTATCAGTCGATTGATTTCAAGTTTCCTGAACCTAATAAGAGAATTAGTACTTCTTATTCTCAAGAAGAAATTGAATCAGATTCAATGAAAGGATAGAAAGATCATCTGGAGATTGGGCTCATAATCTTTGATATTTGTACATTCAAAGATTCATCAGATATTCCAATGATCATCAACAACAATCCTCAGAAATCTATTGAGAGGACACCAAGAGAAGACTCATTCTAACTTCTATCTTCTCTTATTTTGTTTTACTTTTGTAATTATGAAAAGAGTTTTGTGAATCCCTCATCAAAGGATTTTGTAATAGGTTGTAAGAGTCTCCTGAAGAAAGACTCATTATGTAATTGGTTCAAGATCTTCTTATCAAAAGATCTGGTATGGTTCTAAGAGTCTACTGATCAAAAGACTCAGACACTGTGATAGTGGATTCCTATCAAGGAAGTGAAAGAGTGGATGTACCTAGGTTGAAGGGGAACCACTATATTTCTTATATCATTTGTGATTGCTTTCTTTATTTTAATTATCTGTGATCTGTGCTGTGAAATTATATATTTGCATCTGATTCTAGATATTGGTTTATGTGATTGCAAATTTTGAGATTATAATTAAGTATTGTTTTACAATTTTAATTCTTTCCCCCCCCCCAACCCGCTCTAGAGAAAACTCTGAGGTTTATTGTAACCGATCTCCCATTTCAGAATATGTTGTTGACATATGGCAAAGGCCAACTAAGATTCACGATAATGACATGTCCTAAAATATGGGTGGTTATGAGAGCATGTTCCCTAGAACTGATTATGTTCACAACACGATGTTTGTATGGTAGGCCGACGATTGGGCCTAAGAGAAGTGGGGTGGCTTTTATTTGATGGCCACCTCTGCATGAAATATATCATGTTGTAAGGAAACTGACATGAAGCGACTTCTCGCATGCTAGAGCTGATTTAGAACCCATAGCCCCTTATTATTATGTGCACTGTGTAACACCTCCTCTGTAATGTTCGTATAATATGGGTCCGGCCGGTACCCCACAACATACAGATGCCACAACTTAATCATTAAAAGATGGTATAAGTCTACCCAACTCAAAATTCAGAATAAAACAGCAGAAACAAACAAACAAAACTAGAAGTTATCCACCAAAGCAGGAGTATCAAAATGGCCTTAAGGCCTTACAAAACAAGAGTACAAAACTGAATAACAATCCTAACAACGTGCAAAAGCACTCCTAGGCTACCTCGACATGCAAGCTGGATTACAACTCAAGGATCATATCAAAGCATCAAAATATAAGCAGATAAAGGTTCACTTCATGAGGCTTACTCCTTTTTGGTCGGAGATCTTGCTCCTGCTTGCGATCCTTGTCCTGTAAAAATTGGTTGTGACGAGGGTCAGCAAAGGCCGAGCTCAATTGTCTAACCAACACAACTCCTCTCGGCCGTCCCTAACGGACCCCGGGGTACTCCATCACCCTGCAGGTCAGCACTTCGTATGCAATAAATAATAACATGTAAAGCTATAAACAGGTTTGGATGTCCCAAGCAACAAACTAGTTTCTAAGTTGAGCAAGTAATAAAGGGGCCTACAATACAGCATGAATGCAATCCTATGTATCACCTAAGGCACCCTAAAGCATATGCTTCCAACACATCATCATCGAATCGGGTTCTTTCGATTTCAACATCAGCATTCAAGCCGCAAACACATGGGTACTATAATTTCCCCCAACGGCATACAAGCCGCCACCCAAAACTCTTGCCAAGGCCCCACCCGCTCGTGGGTCTCAAAACCCGGGCCTGCCTGCAAACTCTAACTTCTCACGTCAGGGTTCCGACATTCAAACAAACAAACCGATGTTAAGAACCCTTGCTAGACCCCACCCGTTCGCGACGACCCAAGCCCGGCTCCAAAATCAGGACCAAGTCCACCGAAGGAGACCCAGCAGGACCTAGCTGGCATCGTCTGGGCTTATCATAAGCTTGGAGTTCTCATTAGTTCCATAGAAGGGGACTTGTCTCATTGGGACACTCTTCGCACATGACCTTACAATGTCGCAGGCTATCCAGCCGACCATAGAGACAAACCACGCCTTGTCACATCACAATCCCATGCCTTTCTGACCCTATTCCAACACTTGTACCGTACCATCCCCGTGCCCCCGCGTGTACTCTAATTTCCACTCGGTCGATTCCGGTCACACGTACTCACACGAGAAAGGGGGAAAACATCATCACAGACGACATCTTGCCGCTAACGGATGTCTACAAAATCCTTAAGGCTCGCAATGCAACATCACCGAGTTGGACTAACGATCGCGACTATGACTTAACCCACAATGCCTAATCCACTAACAGAGCGGATCTCTAATGCAATATCACACCGGGGACGGAGACAATCGACCCGGTGGCTCCTCTTGAACCATGGCAACCTGAATCCCTCTCACTTGAGAGATCCGGCACCTAGAATGCTTGAAAGAAAACAAGAAAGGTGTAGATGTCATGCACACATCCTAAAACCGAGAGGAGAAGTGTCGTTACCATTCACTCCTCTTTCAAGCCATGAAACCCTTGTCTTGCATGGATGAAAACGAGCGCCTTCGCGTCCCCTTCACGGATCTGGCCTCGGAATGACGATCGGAGCTCTGAAGCTCTGTTAATGGCGGAGAAAGCTCCTCTCTTCCTCCTCCTAACTTTCTCTCTCTCAAACCCTAAGTCAACTCCAAAATGAGAATAAATGAGGGAGAGAACCGTTTAGCCCTACTAAAGAACTTTGGGCAGATGATCCTGGGGTCCAGGATCAACTTTGATGTTAAATCAAACGGCTAAGATATCGATCTACGAAACCCCACATTTCAGCAATTTAGTCGAACTGCTCGGAATTCATCGAACGACCGGAGTTCGACGAAAGGCCCTAAGTTCGATGAATGGCCCTCAGCTCGATGAATGGCCCTCAGCTCGACTGTCGATGGCCAGTGTTCGAATTTCGTCGAACGGCCAGAGTTCGACATTCGTCGAACGGGCAGAGTTCAACTTTCGTCAATCGGCCAGAGTTCCACTTTCCTCGAACGGCCTTCGACGATCCCACAATTTCGTCGAACAGCTCTTGTTCCTCAAATTTGGGGTGTTACAACTCCTCCCTTTTACAATAATTTTGTCCACAAAATTAATCTTCATACAGGAAGACAGCAAGAAATTTGTTGCAATAAATTTAAACATTATTACAACAACTTAACACAAACCATTTTCATTCAGGCAAACAACAAGAAAAATGTTGCAGCATCTTAAAACACTATTGCAACATATTGAACACTGTTCCAATCAACATTATACAAACAACTCGGTATAATATTCATGCATGGTTTGCTCTCGCTCCTAAGAGATCTCGTCCTGCCCGCAGTTGTCCCAACGCACCTTTACGAGCTTCACCTCTTTGTTCTGCAACTGTCGAACTACTCAATCCTCTATGCCCACCAGACGGACTTTTGTCCTAAAGTCCTCTTCTATCGGCACCATCACCGGCTCGATCACCACACTAGCCTCCACCAATGCTTTCCTCAAGACGGAGACATGGAAAACATCGTGTAATCCACTCAGCTCCGTGGACAACGCCAACCGGTAAGCTGCTTCTCCAATACGTTCTATAACCTCGAACAGTCCCAAAAACCTCGGACTCAACTTCTTGAGTCGGTGAATCCGTGAAATGCCTTTGAATGGCTTGATCTTGAGATAGACCCAGTCGCCTACCGCAAACTCCACATTCCTATGGCAAGCATTAAAATACTTTTCTTGCCAGTCCTGGGCAACCTTCATGTGCTCCTAAATGGTTCGCACCAACTTGCATGCATCAGTCACCACTTCTTTTCCCAAAAGTTTGGTGTCTCCCGCCTCTATCCAAGACATTGGCATTCGACATCGCCTACCATACAAAGCTTCGTATGGCGTCATCTTTATACTTGTCTGGTAACTGTTGTTATAGGAGAACTCCACCATAAATAAGTGATCTTCCCAGTTCTTACCGAAGTCAAGAGTACAAATCCTCACCATATCCTCCATACTACGATTCGTTCTTTCGGTTTACCCATCGGTTTGAGGATGGAACGTCGTACTGAACTTGAGCTTCATGCCCAGACTCTTATGAACCAACCTCCAGTATTTGGACGTGAAACGTCCATCGCGATCATTAACTATACTCTTAGGAATCTCATGTGGTCGCAAAATGTTGCGAACATACAACTTTACCAACTTCTCCACGCTGTCCTCTTTCCAACTTGGGATGAAATGAGCCACTTTGGTCAAGCGATCCATGATCACCAAAATCGCGGCGTTACCCTGCTGTGATCGAGGTAAGTCATGCACAAAATTCATGCAGATGTCATCAAATTTCCATTCCGGGATCAGAAGAGGCTTCAGGAACCCGCCCGGCTTTTGACACTCGGCCTTCACTAAGGCGCAAGTTTGTCACCGACTCATGTACAAAGCTATGTCCTGCTTCAGTCCAGGCCACCAAAAGGATTTCTTCATATCCAAGTACATCTTTGTACTGCTCGGGTGAATGGAGTACTTTGCGAAATGAGCCTCAAACATAAACTCCTCGCAGAGCTTGCCGAACTGCGGGACACATATCCTTCCGTCCTTCCTCAAAATCCCATCAATCATCTCTCAGGAGCTACCCTCGCCCTTTTGAGCTTCCACCACAAGCGGCTGAAACTCTTCATCCAAACTACTCGCTTCCCGAATTCGATCAGATAAGTCATTTTGCAACACGATCCAGTTCAATCGAGTCATGCTTGACTCACCTCTTGCTACGCACTCAATGTTAAGGAACTCATAGTCCCTCATCAACCGTTCATCATGAGCTTCATTCCAACTCCCTTGACAAGAGTATTTTCTACTCAAGGCATCTGCCACCACGTTGGCTTTGCCTGGTGTATATTGAATCGCCACTTCGTAGTCTCCAAGGAACTCCCATCTGCGCTGCCACATATTCAAGTCCTTTTGATATAGAAGATACATCAGGCTTTGTGGTCCATGAAGATCTCCACATTCGCACCATACACATAGTGTCGCCACAACTTCAACGCAAAAATTCTCGCGGCCAATTCCAAGTCATGGACAGGGTAACTCCTCTCATGAGGCTTCAACTTCCTAAACCCAAAAGCTATCACGCTGCCATGTTGCACCAACACGCAACCCAAACCGCACTGTGATACATCACTGAAAATCTGAAATCCTTCAGTCCCTTTAGGCAGACTTAGGCTTGGAGCTGTCATCAGCCTTTCCTTTAGGGTGTCAAATGCCTGATTGCACTCCTGAGTCCACACAAACTTCTGGTACTTACGAGTTAGAGAAGTGAGGGGTAGAGCTATCCACGAAAAGTTTTCCACAAACCTTCTATAGTACCCGGCTAGTCCAAGGAAACTTCGGACTTCAGCCACGGTTCTCAAAATCGGCCAATCCCTGATGGCTTCAACTTTTGCCGGATCTACCGCGACCTCATCAACACTAATCATATGGCCCAAAAATGTCATCTTCTCTACCCAAAACTCGCACTTCGAGAACTTTGCATAAAACTGGTTCTCTCTCAACACCTGCAAGACTACTCTTAAGTGAGTCTCATGCTCCACCTCCGATTTGGAGTAAACTAGAATGTCGTCAATAAATATAACTACAAAAGAGTCCAAGTATTCCTGAAATACTCGATTCATCAAATCCATGAATACTGATGGTGCATTCGTCAACTCGAACGATATCACCGAGAACTCGAAATGACCATACCTTGTACCAAAAGCTGTCTTGGGTATGTACTGATCTTAAATCCGCAACTGATAGTATCCTGACTTCAAGTCTAACTTAGAATACACCATTGACCCCACCAACTGGTCGAACAGGTCATCTATCCGAAGAATCAGATACTTGTTCTTGACAGACAGTTTATTCAACTCCTGGTAGTCTATGCACAACCGCATACTACCGTCTTTCTTCTTCACAAACAATACTGGAGCGCTCCATGGTGAGGAACTGGGTCTAATATACCCCTGCTCCAACAGTTCCTATAACTGTACTTTGAGTTCGGCCAACTCTTTTGGTGTCATCCTAAAAGGAGGACGTGACACCGGCCTAGCCTCTGGCACTAACTCAATCGAGAAATCAATCTCCTGTCGAGGAGGTGCTCCAGGAAGCTCATCAGGAAACACATCCTCGAACTCTGCCACTACCGGCACTTCCCCAAGTGAGAACCTGTAAAGGCGAACCTCCAACAATTCTACAAGAGCTACTCCTCCCTGGATAACTGCCGGCACCAACTGAATGGCCGAAATCAGGGAATAGGCCACTCTACTAAGGCCCTCAAACTTAACTTTTGTCTGCCCTTCGCTACTCAGGGTCACCACCTTAGATAGGCAGTCAATACTGGCACGCTCCTCTGCAAGCCAGTCCATTCCCAATATTAAATCGAACTCAACCAACGGTAGAACCGGCACTACCAATGTGAAGTCAACTCCGTCCAAATTCCAACAAATGCGCCCCTTCGCCCCTGTAGTCATGGATGACCCATTGGGGATGCACAACTTCAGCTCTGCGTCTGCCGAGAATGGCCCAACTCCAATCCTCCGGATACATCTTTCCGCAAGGAAGGAGTGCGACACTCCTGTATCAAACAATACCCTAGCGGGGTACCTAGAAACTAACACAAAGACTAAAACATAGGCAACATACATAAATGATCTTGAAAGTCTAAAGTAAAAGATTAACTCAAACTTTCATATCTGTCACCACATCGGGTTGGCGGATCGCTTCCTGCTGCCCAAGGTTATACGCCCTTGGCTGCACTGATTAGAAACGAGAAGCGCTAGACTCCGCCATCTTTCCTTTCTTTATTGCGCTGGGCCCAGAGCGCACCGACTGTTCTTGTCTGGGCTCCTGCTCAGCACCGCCCTCAGTACAGAAACGAGCTATGTGGCCCGGATTGCCACACTTGTAGCACGATCGTGGTCCTTTGAAGCGAGACCCGCCCTGACGTCGTACTATCCTTCTCCCAATTCTTGTAGGGATGGTACTTCTTATTCCACTTACTCTTGTCAGTCCTTCCTTGAGATTGAGAAGGCTTTCCTTCTCCCTGCTTGGCCGCAAAATCCTTTTGACGTTGGGTTCGCTCCTAATCGCTCTCCAACGTTCTGGTAGCCTCAACCAGCTCATTTAAACCAGCATTCTTCATATATATGAGGGGTTGTCTATGATTCTCCATTATCCCATGGTAGATGAGGTTGTCCCTCTCCACATCGTCAGCCATGGTCGTTCTAGTATAACGACCCAACCGAGTAAACTCCTGAACATACTCGTCCACCATCTTGTCCCGCTGCACCAAGTGCAGAAATTGCCTCTAAAGGGCTAATCTCATCGACGCAGAAATGTACTTTTTCAAGAAAGCATTACCGAACTCCTCTACGGACAGGGTGCGTCTAGGAAACTGGCGACCGCTATGGCTTACCCACCACATCTTAGCATCACCTTCCAACATGAAACTTGCAAACTCAGCTTGCTTCTCTACCGGCGTCTCGGCCGCCCTCAGCAGTTCTTGAATCTTTGCCCACCAATCCTCTGCATCGGTTGGCATGTTGACGGCCTTGAACGTTAGAGGATGGAAGCTTAAAAAATATTTCATTTGTCGGTCTCCATGTCCGACAACCACTCTTTCTGCTAACAGATATGCTTGCCTGGCTCCTCCTGGCACGACTGTTGCCGCATCACGGGTAGGAGGAGTTGCTACCTGGGCAATGGGGGTCACAACCTGCACTGCTGCGGCAGCTTGGGCTGCCACCATTGCTTCTACGAGCATCCGATAGAAATCGGTCGGGGTTACCCCCATGCCCAAAGGACCTGGAGTAGTAGCACTGCTTGCCGAAGGCTCTTCTCGTGGCCTCGACATCCCTGCCGCGTCGCTTGCACCCTTCACAAAAGCAAAGTAGAACAATAATTAGCTTCTAGTCGCACAACTAGACACAAGGACACTCATAGTCCTGCAATACTCCTATGTGGATAACTTCTCTACACAATCGGATTACGTTAAATCGGCCACTAAATCTGACCTTGGACAAGAACCTCACTTTGATACCAAAATATAACACCTCCCCTGTAATGTCCGTATAATATGGGTCCGACCGGGGCCCAACAACATACAGACGCCACAGCTTAAGTATTAAAATATGATATAAGTTTACCCAACTCAAAACTCAGAATAAAATAGCGGAAACAAACAAACAAAACTAGAAGTTATCCACCAAAGTAGGAGGATCAAAATGGCCTTAAGGCCTTACACAATAAGAGTCCAAAACTGAATAACAATCCTATTAATGTGCAAAAGCACTCCTAGGCTACCTCGGCATGCAAGTTGGATTACAACTCAAGGATCATATCAAAGCATCAAAACATAAGCAAATAAAGATTCACTTCATGAGGCTTAGGCTTTTTTGGCCGGCGAGTTTGCTCCTGCTTTCGATCCTTGCCCTGTAAAAATTGGTTATAACTGATAACTCTAATTTTATCCATATTTTTATATTTAATTTTTATTTAATAATTAATTAGTTTTAAATATATTCTATGATTTTATTATCTAATTTCTTTATTTTTATTTTAGGATCAATATGGGCTGCAAATATCAATATGGAGTCTACAGGATTGATCAGGAGACAAATTTGGACAAAGCTGGGAAAATAGCAAAGAACACGCGCTGGACACGGGCGTGACCGAGATGTCACGGGCGTGACAACCAGGCGTGAACCCGGCACGTGTTACAGGATCAGTGCCACTTCATCTAAAAGTACACGCCCCAATGTCACGGGCGTGACCATGCTACCACGGGCGTGACGTCTAGTCGTGACATCCCGGCGTGCCAAATTAAAGCCACAGTTTCAAGATCGTCGAAGGAAGAACGTCGAACAGCCAATTATACGCTCGTGACCCATCGGTCACGCGCGTGGTCCGGGCGTGTCGAGAGAGTTTCCAGCCAATAAATCCAGCCGTTCCTGCCGTTGCCACCGATAGCAGTTTCAGCCTGACACGCCCATGGTTACGGGCGTGACCATGGGGCGTGACCCCTCCATCAACAGCCCTTTTTATTCCCGCCGTTTTTCTGCAACCGTCAAGACACTCCCTAGGTCACGGGCGTGACCTAGGGGCGTGACCCGCCAACGTTCAGAAGACTTGAAGACGACGGTTCCGAGACCGACACGCCCTAGGTCACGGGTGTGACCTAGGGGCGTCACCACCCAGCAACTTCTTCTATAAATTCCAGACAGCTTCAGATGCTCAGGAGGAGATTTTTGGGAGCTTAGTTCTGTTTTATTTACTGTTTTTCTTACATTCTAATTTCATATTGTACCTTTACTTTAAGTCTTTCTTTAATCATGTCTTTATTTATGCTTTCATGTAATTCTTCCATCATGATGAGTAGTTAATTTCCCAATTAGCACTTGATCATGATGAACTTTGGAATGGAATAAATTTCTTATTTTGTCTCAAATTAGCAAGCATTCTATTTTATATACTTTGATTTATCTTTGAAATAAATTTTTTTCGAATTCATAAGTTGCAAATTATGTTTATTCGAGCTTAGATTCGTATCCTAGATTTACCGAGAGGTTGTGGATACGAGTAGATCACTCAAGGATAAAGAGAGTTTCTTGCACCCCTCGAGAGAGGAACGCAAAATTCTTCCGCCTTGGAGTCAACTCCATTAGTGAGGTTCATCGCCTAAAGCAAGCTTAGGTCTTTCGACTGGCCGAGAGGTCTTAATCGATCTACCTAAGGTTAGTCGAGTGCGTATTCTCGAGAGAGGTGCTTCGTAGCTTTGGAACCTCCGTGGTCGAAGTTAATAATTTAGATGCTTGTGCTCTTTAATTTCGTGGATTTTATTCTACCCCAAAGGGATTCCAGATCAAGTGCTAGCCTTTTATTCATCGAATTTCTCCTCTTAGTTTAACGTATGTTTTCGTTTTCGCAAAACCAATTTTCCGATCGATAATATAATAGCTCTTCCTTGTGAGTACAAATACTCAACGGTCCCCGAGTTTAAATACGATATTTTCTATACTAAATTTCGATAGGTGCACTTGCCTAGTTGAGAGTTTAGTTTGGATCATTTTCAAAACTTATAAAATCTCCATCAATAACGTGGGTCAGCAAAGGCCGACCTCAACTGTGTAACCAACACATCTCCTCCTGGTCGTCCGGCCTGTCCCTAACGGACCCCGGGGTACTCCATCACCCTACATGTCAACACTTCTTATGCAATAAATAATAACATATAAAGCTATAAACAAGTTTGGATGTCTCAAGCAACAAACATGTTTTTAATTTGAGCAAGTAATAAAGGGCCCTACAATGCAGCATGAATGCAATCCTGGGTATCACCCAAGGCACCCTAAAGCGTATGCTTCTAACACATCATCAGGTACTTTTGATTTCCCCATCGGCGTTCAATCCGCAAACACAAGGGTACTCTAATTTTCCTCAATGTCACACAAGCCGCCACACGGAACTCTTGCCAAAGCCCCACCCGCTCGTGGGTCTCAAAACCCGGGCTTGCCTGCAAACTCTGACTTCTCATGTCAGGGTTCCGCCATTCAAACAAACAAACCGATGTTAAGAATCCTTGCTAGACCCCACCCATTCGCGACGACCCAGGCCCGGCTCCAAAATCGGGACCAAGTACACTGAAGGAGACCCAGCGGGACCCAACTGGTATCGTTCGGGCTTGTCATAAGCTTGGCGTTCACGTCAGTTCCATAGAAGGGGACTTGTCTCGCCGGGACAATCTCCACACATGACCTTGCAACGTCACGGGCTTGCTAGCCGACCATAGAGACCAACCACGCCTTGTCGCATCACAATCTCATGTCTTTATCACCATATTCCAACATTTGTATCATACCATCCACGTGCCCCCGTGTGTACATCATCACAGAGGCCATCTTGCCGCTAACGGATGTCTACAAAATCCTTAAGGCTCGCAATGCAACATCATCGAGTCGGACAAACAGTCGCGACTACGGCTTCACCCACAACGTCTAATCCACTAACTGAGCGGATCTCTAACGCAATATCATGTTTGGGACGGACACAATCGACCCGGTGGCTCCTCTTGAACCATGGCAACCTGAATCCCTCTCACTTGAGAGATCTAGCGCCTAGAATGCTTGAAAGAAAACAAGAAAGGTGTAGATGTCATGCACGCATCCTAAAACGGAGAGGAGAAGTGTCATTAAACTTCGACTCCTCTTTCTATCCATGCAACTCTTGTCTTGCACGGATGAAAACGAGCGCCTTCGCGTCCTCTTCACGGATCTGGTCTCGGAACGATGATCGGAGCTCTGAAGCTCCGTTAATGGCGGAGAAAGCTCCTCTCTTCCTCCTCCGAACTTTCTCTTTCTCAAACCCTAAGTCAACTCCAAAATGAGAACAAATGAGGGAGAGAACCGTTCAGCCCAACTAAAGCCCTTTGGGCAGATGATCTTGGGGTCCAGGATCAACTTTGATGTTAAATCAAACGGCTAAGATATTGATCTACGAAACCCAGCATTTCAGCAATTTAGTCAAACTGCTCAGAATTTGTCGAACGGCATGAGTTTGATGAATGGCCCTGAGTTCGACGAATGGCCCTCAACTTGACGAATGGCCCTGAGCTCGACTGTCGACGGCCAGAGTTCGACTTTCGTCGAATGGCCAGAGTTCGACATTCGTCGAACGGCCAGAGTTCGACTTTTGTCGAACGACCAGAGTTCTACTTTCATCGAACGGCCAGAGTTCAACTTTTGTCGAACGGCCAGAGTCCGACTTTCGTCGAACGGCCTTCGACGATCCCACAATTTCGTCGAACTGCTCTGGTTCCTCAAATTTGGGGTGTTACACACCGACACCCCAATTTGGAAAAATTAAGCATAGTTCTGCTAAGATTATGTTGTAGGAGCAAGATCCACTTATGGTGTAGGAAAATCGAGCAATGATTGTGTGTTGTGCGGAAAAGATGACCCTCTTGGAATGAAGGGAGAATGGAGCGCACAACAAGACCTCTCTGCTAATAGTGACAGCCTTGTGAAGGTTTGCTGCATCAGATACTGCATTGTCATGCAAGGACTATTTCGAGAGGCATGTCATAATTTTTTGTCGATCTGGCGAACCCAATATGTTACATGTAGCATGTTGTTATTGATCCCCACATATGATACACATCGCACCAATTACTAAAGTCCATTCATCCCATCACACATTGTTATCCCTCCCTATTGTCCTCCACAATCATCCATATTAGTTATCCTCCAATAATCATTTCAATCATCAACACAAGCAATTATCCAATGAACCCCTCTCAAAATGCCAATCTCATGCTCTCAACCATAGAGAACCCGCTCCCGTCACGCTCATCCCACACTCTAGTTGATCCCTTTTCTCGGAAGCAAGAAGCGACTAGCTGCAATCATCTCTTTCATGATTAAGGGAAAAGGATTACGTGCTTGATGATGACACTTTATCTTCAAGTCATCCTTACAAGTAACTTCTATGACAAAAAGCAAATAACCATATGATCCATCCATTAGATCACTCTTCCAAGATTGAGGCGAAGTAGGGGAAAGACGTAATGTTACACATCAAGAATAAAGGGCCTAATTTTTTTGTCTTATTTAGATATCATTTAATTATAAATTAATTGAAATTTTTAATTCACACAAATAATCTTTTATGGAAATTGTGATTTTTGGTATTTATTTGATAATTATAATTAGTCCAATTGTGTGAACACTTTTGCAAATGTGTGTTGAATTTAAATACCAGTAAGAGCTTAATAAGAAAATGAAGAAATGTTTTCATTTCAACTTATCAAATGATTAAAAACAAAGATTTGGTAACAAAGATTTGCCGAAAAGACCATGACATACAAGTGTCTGTCAAATTGTAATTTGTGAGATAATTTTAATTTTGATGAGAAGTAGATTAAATAGAATACATAAAACTTCCCTTTCTTAGCTAAAAGGAGGAAAGAGCATAAGTCCCCAATGTACATCATCCTAATAGCAACAAAACGAAGAAGTGCGGAATTTGGCACTAGAATTGAGTGCCTTTTAGTATAGTGGAACTGTGATAACTTTAATTATATCACCAAAATGACATTTTTCCTTTTCTATATTACAAATTATATCTCAAGATTTACAAATAACTGGGCCATAAGCATGTGACATATGCAGAGCAATCATGGAATAGATGATTAATCAAAATTCGAATGGCACACAATTCATTTACCAATTAGATATGAATCAAAGACTAGTATGTGTACATGCATATTGCATGATTATAAGAATCATGGATGGGATTACAAACATGCACTAGCTTTGAATGAAACTCTAGTACATGTATATTATGTGATTATAGCCAATGCATTTATATTTCACACCCAATGCATTTATTTATAAAGAAAACAATAATATGGAGTATGCTAAAATCAAAGAATATTCATATACTGAAAACTATCAACAAATTAGCACCTTATACAAAAATAGTAAATCAAAACCATATCAACTTCTATTGAGATAAGCATTGTAATTTAGGAAAGCCAAAATATATAATTAAAACTCATGGATAATGAAAATATCTTTATTAAGAGCATCATGGATTTGCAGCAGTTCGCCAACTTTTGTATTAGAATTTTTTAACAATTAACTCGACTAAGAAGAAGAGGCAAGATGGCTCAAGGTTGACTTATTAAGACATGCCAGCAAATAATTCTGCTTGAAGATGTGGTATGAGACTTCGATGGCTGTTTATTCTGGCAGCAAAGAGGTTAGTTACCACAAGCTAGGCATGGATCTCATTTTTTCAAAAGAACTAGCACTTTTGCAATACAATCTTGTACATTATTATCCTCTGGTTGATCATTCTTCTGCATATTGCACAAAGATTTCAGGAAAGAAAATACAAATATGTACTCCACATCAAGGTAGAGACATCAACATGACTAGAAATATCTAGGGCAATAGTAAAACAAATAAGAGAGTATGGGCACACATGTCAAAAAGGCAAGTCGGGTGAGTTTTAAGGGTAGCTATATGAGCTCAAGTGGCAGAAATAAAATAAATAGAAACATTCTTGATGAGCGGCTGCCGTGTTTGCAATCTTATTTCTATTTTATATGAAACTTTATGAAATCTATTGGTACTATGAAGAATTGTGCTAAAATTCTATTTAACCATTCTAACAACAAAATTTGGTGATGTGTGCAATTTAATCATTTTTCAAATATTAATTATTGATTGATTTATTTTAGCAGTATTAAAAATATACTATTTTTGTGATGTCAATGCCATATTTGTGTTCTATATTTTTTTAAAGTTGTCTAAAATACTTATAGTGCCCCAAATGTCGGAGCAATAGATTACCCTTGAGAAGTGTGGAAATAGTATCAAGGTATCTTAAGGATGAAACCATCTTCATGAATTATCTAGTTTTTAAGGGTACAAATACAGTTGGAGAAAAACCCTCAAAACTTCCTTGCTATATATATTAGATATATATGGCTCAAAGCACTCATTGTTATCAAGAATCTGACTAGTAGAGGCAATGGGCATTGTAGCAACAAGAAGAGAGTATCTTACACCATTCCTTGCAATTTTCTCTCTGAAAGTACGCCAGTCCCACGGGGATGAAGGCATCACGTCCCACATATCTGGTTGAAGAATCCCCTGAAGAAAAACATTCCTAATGATCATGTCATACATAGGAACATTATGAAAAAAACTTTTATCTGATTAAATGACATATATTATGATTTGAACAACAAACCTAGCAAGGGTGACGAATGTTTTGGAAAAAGGAGCAGTGTTTATAACTTATATTTGACATTATCATAACATAATTACATCAACTAGGAGAGTGAAATCATCTCTGATAAATGTTTTACTTTGTTAGTATATACCTTATATACTGGACTTCCCTGATATGTTTTATAAGTGTAGAGAAGTACAAGGACGATGAAGGAAAAATGGTAAAACCTTGTATATCCTTGTTGATATCTAAATACAATGTATGAGAACATATATATAGGGAGAGGAGAGTGAGAGAAGTCTCATTTACAAGGTGTGAGACTATTACAAAAGTAGAAGAAGCTACACTAAATGGTCCTAAACATGGGCCTTTACATGGTCTTTTTTAACACTCCCCCGCAAGCTGGAGCGTACAAGTTGTAGGCACACAGCTTGGACAAGAACTATAAAATAGGACACTTGCTAGGGCCTTAGTGAGAATATCAGCAACTTGGTCAGTACCCGGAATATATTTCAATTCCAGCTTCTTCATTTGAACTTTCTACCGAATGAAGTGCCAATCAACTTCAATGTATTTTGTTCTTTTGTGAAAGACCGGATTCTTAGCCATGTGTATAGTCACTTGACTATCACAGAGTAAGGTAGCTGGTGAAGGAAGTTTTACTCCCATATCACCAAGAAGACTTTCAAGGCATGTAAGCTCGGATACAACAGACGCAATCGAACGGTATTCAGCTTCAGCCGAATATCGAGCAACCACAGCTTGTTTTTTTACTGCGTCAGGTACCAAGGTGACCTCCAAAGTAGGTACAAAATCCGTTGGTGGAACGCCGGTCTTCCAGGGAACCAGCATAATCTGCATCTGAATACGCAATCAATGTTAGTGTAGAAGAAAAGGTTTTGTAAACTAGCCCTTGAGCCTGATGTTTTTTAGATATCTCAGGATGCGTTTGACAGCCTATAGGTGAGACATCCAAGAAGAATGCATAAACCAGCTGACAACTCCAGCACCAAAGGATATATCAGATCTCGTAACTATTAGGTAAATCAATTTCGAACGAAACGTCAGTAGTATTCAGGATTTAAAAGAAGTAGATTTGTATCTGAGGCATGTGCACAAGACTTATGATTTACATTCATAGGTGTTGAAATTTGTGAAGTGAAAGTGTGTGATGGGCAGGCCGGGTGGACTGCGCGGCCTAAGCAGTCTGAGTCCGCAGCCTGGGCGGACTGCTTGTTGCAGCCTGGGTGACCTGGCTTTGGGTCTGTTTGGGACAGCTCTGGCGGATTGAAAAGCTGCTGTCCGGATAGAGCTGTTTTAAAATAGATCTCTGAGGAGCAGTTTTGAAAAGCTGCAGAGTGTTTGGGTGTTCTGTGCAGAAGAGCACTTTGAAGAGCGATTTTTTATTTTTTAGCTGTTTGGAGAAACAACTTTTGGAAGCTGTTTTTTTAAAAACTAAAATATATAAATATATAAAAGTAACTGATAACATGAGTCTTTTACATAGTTCTAGAATATAGGGAAAAAGGTCTTCCAACATCCGACGACTGCTTTTTCCAATCCTTCTGATCACTTGTTCGAAAATAAATTGATATGAATCAAACTTTTGATATTTTAAATCCTTTATTTTTTTAGTAAAAAATTGATCGAATTTTTACCTCTGCGCACTGTATATGTCTTCGATAATGCTATCTCGTAATGTAGACATATGTTCTGCTCCAGCAGCATCACACATATCGCCTTCAATATCATCCACTGCCGCAGGGTCTTCATCCTCTGAGGTAACGAAAGAAGACTCATCAACATCACAAGCATTAAAATCAGGGTCCCAGCGAGACGGATGTCTCCTAATGAAGTTATGTAAGGTCATTGTTGCTAACACTATGGAACGCTGTTTCTTGATGTTGTACTGAGGCATTTTGCTCAAAATGTGCCACTTTTTTTCCACACTCCAAATGTTTGCTCGATCACACTGCGAAGAGATAAATGCGCCTTATTGAAATGTTCTTGCCTTCCTTGTACAGGCCGACTCCCACGGGCAAAGTCTGGCAAGTGATATCTTGTTTCTGGGTACGCCTTCAAGTAACTCATCTTTAACGGGTATCCAGCATCCACTAAGTAATATTTACCTGCATTTACTTGGTTTGTTAAACAGATAAATATTATGAAATACAAAAAATTTGAATGAATGTAAACATATTGATTAGTATACCTTGTGGGGGATGCGGAAAATGTAATCTATCGTCTGTCAATGCGCACGCGAAGATGCGACTATCATGAACAGATCACTCTCATCCAGTCAGGGCAAATGTAAAACACATGTTAAAATCACATACTGTCATTACATTTTGCGTCGTTGTGTCATGACGTCCTATGTATCGTACTTGATCTTCTACGGGTATCCTCACATCAACGTGTGTACCGTCAATGGCACCAACACAATCCTTGAAGAATGACATGTAACGAGGATCATACCTTATCTCAGCCGGAATATCTCTGAGCTGACGGTCAATAGGCTTTATAGTATCAATTGAGAGTAACAAAAGAGATTTAAGCCCTTTCGCCAAATATCTACTAATTGTTTTGGTCGAGTGTTGGAACAGTTCTTTCATTAATCTAACGGAACCTCGTTGTGCTAAGATATACAATGTAATCCCTAGGACTTCTCTTGAGGACGTCCGCTGTGATCCTTGAAGTTCATGATCTGCTTCCAGTTTATGAAGTAAATCTATGAAAATGCGTTTCGACATCCTAAATGCATCATGAATCCTATCTGGATGTCCTTCTAGTAACTCTTTGATCCATTTCGCACCTATTTGGGTAGATGTCATGCATGGTCGTGTGTCTCGAACATGGTAATTCATCCTCTCGATCGATGACATAACTACACCGCAATACTCTATATAGTGAGTACGCTCCGGCGAAAGACTTGTTGAATCTCCAGAATCTTCAGGGGAGGAGTCATGCTTTTCCTTTATCGTACCTGCATTTAAATCATCACAGAACATTTATCATAATCTATATAAAGATAGTAACAAAACAACTCTCATAATTTATCACAAAACATTAATCATCATGAGGTACAACATCAAAATAGTAAATAAAAACATCATAGTGTTCTCCATGCAAAACACAAAAGGAAATATAGATCGAGGTATGCCCGTATCACTGAGCCCTCTTCTCGTATGCCTTCGTAATCCACCAAACCCGCATATCTTCTGGGATACTCATGAAGATCTCCCTAGTGGTCTTGTCCCTGATGTGCTCGAGAGCAAAGTAATATAAATCCAGATTTGCCCTTAGCTCTGGGCTACTGGAAATCAACTCCACCACCTCTTTGATTGTGATAACTGGTGGAGGCTTCACAGCTAGGGTGGATTGATGTAAATCTGACATCAACAAAAATACCATTCCTTTGTTCTTCCCGATCTTCCTTCTTTTACTCGCCGAGGAGGACGCATTCCCATGAGTTGTTGAAGCACCTCTTATATCTTCAGGACCACCTTGATTGTTCTCTATGTTATCTGCTACATCTTCATATTCCAACTGGATCCTCCCCACATCCGGCGGCAAACTCCCAATTGAAGGAGTCCATGAGTCTTCTCCAGTTGCGACAACCTGACTGAACATAGTGTTGAGTTTCTCCTCCAACTCAGGTGCAATACCGCCGTATCGAAATTTCTTCGCCGCTGGAAAAACCTGTTATAATCAATATATCAATATTAAAGTGTGGCAAATTAAAACTAATTTTATGAAATCACACATTAATTTGTGCTGACCTTAATCTTCTCTGTCCACCATTCTTCAGATGCAGCAATAGTCCTCTTCTCTGGATCCCAACCTAAACCAGTCTCGTCATTTCTCAGCTCCTTCCATAACTTCCAATCCTTCTTCAAATGATCCCATTTATTTTTCATTTGCAATCGATCGTAGTTTTTCTCGGTTCGTTCTTTAAACCCTGCAATCAAATTTTTCCACCCTTCTTTGCTAAAGTGGGTGGTGGGCCGATTCCCCAAACCAATCTCTTTTATGCAGAGATCACAAAATAACATCACTTCTCCTGACTCCCAACTCGCTATGATTCCTCCTTCTTTTGATTTTACCATTATGCTATAAACTAATAACATTACAATAACAATTAGTAATCAAAAAATCACAATATACACACACACACACCCTAAGGACACATTCATACACACACACACACACACACACACACACACACACATTCATATAAATACTCAACCAAAAAAAAATAAACACACACACATACAACCATACACATATAAAAAAATAACCAACATACACACACACATATCCTTACTCATTCTCATCCACAAACAAACACACACAATACACACACACACATACACATACACAATCCCTAAACACAAACAAACTCACATTCACACACACCCTAAGGACACATTCATACACACACACACACACACACACACACACACATTCATATACATACCCAACCAAAAAAAAAATAAACACACACACATACAACCATACACATATAAAAAAAATAACCAACATACACACACACACACATATCCTTACTCATTCTCATCAACAAACAAACACACACAATACACACACACATACACATACACAATCCCTAAACACAAACAAACTCACATTCACATACACACACAGACACACACACACACACACCCTAAGCACACATTCACACACACACACACACATTCATATACATACCCAACCAAAAAAAATAAACACACACACATAAAACCATACACATATAAACAAAATAACCAACATACACACACACACATATCCTTACTCATTCTCATCCACAAACAAACACATACACAATCCCTAAACTTCATCCTATCAATCAGTTAACCAATTTCAAGCTCAACGGATTACTTCTCTAAAATAGAAATTTGTTATACCTAACCAGAATAAGGAATTGGGCCAGAGAGAAGGAAGAAAGCCCAATGCAGCAAGCTCCTCGTTGTCGTCTCCGGAGAGGAGGAAGAAGGAGCGGCACTTAGCTCGGTTAGGTTGCCCAATGCAGCAAGCGCACGGTCGAAATTGAGCGAGAGCTGCTTGACTGCGGCAGAGGAGTACCACCTTGCCGGCGCTGGGGGAGGAGGAGGAGAAGCTGGATTCCGTCGCCGCAGAAGAGAAACTGGACGCTCGCCGGAGAGAAGGGAGAACTCACAGTAATCCAACCCACTGGAGGACTCCTCAAGCTGTATTTCGTAGCAGCTCACGCGAAGCCCGACCAACGGAAGCTACCGCTGGAGCAGACGACCGATGAACGCAGGGGGGAGGGAAATAGAGCGGCGGCGTGTTCTGCGATCTGGAAATGGAGCGGCGGCGGCGTGATCTGCGACCGGGAAGAAGAGCAGCGGCGTATTACCACTGCTAGGGTTCCTGCGATCGGGAACTAGCGGCAGCGTGTTCTGCGATCTGGAAGAAGAGTGGCGGAGTGTTCGGCAAACGGGAAGGCGGCGGAGTCTGCGATCGGGAAAAAGCGGAAGGAGAAACGTCGATCGCCGTTCTTCGATCGGGAAATAGGTGCGGGATCAGGGAGAAAGAGGAGACACGGGATCGGGATCGGGAAGGGAAGAAAAATTAGATCCGCGATTTTAGCAGCGCTGAGCGCAGGGGGGGGAGGGGCTTCCGGAAAATAGCTCTGGGAGCTGCTCTTCAAAAAGTGATTTCATTCAAAAGTTGTCCCAAACAGATCCATTACCAGCTCTGGCGGCTGGAAAAGACCTTCTCCAGCTGCCAGAGCTGTCCCAAACAGACCCTTCGTCTTGGTGGCCTGGCTATTCTTGAGGAGCGGTCTGAGCGGCCTGGATTACGGCCTTGGGAGGACTGGTGTACGGCCTGGATGGTTTATGGCCAAGGATGTCTTGCAACTTGGGCATCTGGTGGAGCGGTCTGAGCGGACTGTAGTTGGCGGTCTGTTGGTGGTGCTCAGCTTGATCTGCGGTCTTGCTGTTAACCAGTTCTTGAGTAACCAGGCGGATTGGAAGTTATATCCGCGGTGTGTTGGCAAACTTGTCTTCTTGCATCCGCAGAGTCCGCACTTATGGACTGGATTTGTAGACTGGCTTTGGCTCTTGTCGAGCTCTCCATGGTGTGATGGATGTTTCATCCTTGTGGCGTACTGTCCTACAGATTGGCGGTCTAGGTCTTCTGTGTCCGTCGTGCTCGCGCCAGTTGCTTGATGTACTTGGACTTGGTCATTTTCGGTGACAAGTCCATGGTGTCCGCAGAGTCCGCTGACTCCGTTGTTGACCGGGCGGACTGCTTGTTGGTCGTGGACTCGTGGAGGGCTATGGTTTTGTTGTCGAGCTATGTGGACTGCCTCGAACAGTATGCAAATTGATACAACATGGTTGTGGTTGTGTCCGCGTGTTGTGGTGTACTGCAGACTGTTGCAGCATGTGTTGCGGGTGTGTCTGCATACTGTGGTGAGTGGCGGTCTGGTGTTGTGCCTACGTTGGTCGGACTGGCGCCATGCTTGTATTGTGCGGGCTGGCCTTGTGTCCACATGGTGGCGGACTGGCTTTTGATCTGGCGCCTGGAGGATTGAAGTCTGACCAAGTCCTTGAGGACTTGGTGGACTGGGTTGTGTTAGCGCGCGGGCTGGGGCAGTATCTCTATTCACTAGGGTGGTGACCACACTCCTCACCTCGCCTATAATTAGACCTCCCCCCGGCACATCTACAGTAACAAAGTGAACAGTAAGTGAGGGCTTGGTCTTTTGTTGCGGTCTGATTTTTCCTGTCTACGCAGGTTGAGCAGAGTTAAACTGTTTGTTGTGTGTAGGTTGCGCGGCTAACAATGAGGAGCCAGGAGTTTGGCTTGACTGCGGTCAGCATCAGTGAAGTTTGCGGTTTCAATCAACGGTTTCAGCAGGTCACGTGGGCGGCTTGTCAGTTTTCTCTACTTCAACGTTTCCAAGTCCAATAACCTGTCTGCTGAACTCGGCTGTCTAGGCGGTCTGTTCCTAAATTCAGCAGCGGCTTGTAGCAGTCAGCGAATAACGGTGTATCCGCACGACCTCGCGGTCTCGGCGGACTCCGTATTCTATTCGTCTTCAGTAGCAGCAGCAGTTCGGGCAGCCTCAGCGACTTCGGCGGACTGGGCGGTCTCAGTGGTCTCCTGTTCTGTCCACTCGAATTGTTGGACTTGTATTTTTTCATGTTTTCCCGTGTGCTGGCGAAATCATGTCTCTCCATGTATACCTCATATTATAAAGAAGAAATAAAAGAGTTTATAATCTGCTTGCCCCTGTGGTTGCATTTGGTTGATTGAGCTTCCTTTCCTGGTTTCCGCACGTTCAAGGTGTGATCCTGATAGTTTTGAGGATATTAATTTGGCATTAGGCTATCTTGTTGACCACTTTGAGAAACTTCAACATGGTATCAGAGCCAGGTTCAGTTGCTTGAGCAGTGATCAACTGGTTGTGTTGCTCTGTGCTTCTGATAAGCTTAGCCAAAGTTTGTTGTAAATGGAAGGGAACTATGCAAGAGGTCTGGGTATTGAACTCTTGACCACAACTAACTTCAAGAAGTGGAAGTTGTGTATGAAGAGTTTTCTTCTTGGCGAGGAGCTATGGGAGGTCGTCGGTGGTGACGACAGGCAGGAAGTTACAGCTATTTTTGGAACTGCTGAGCAGGTGAGGCTCTGGAGAAAAACAAATACAAAGGCGGAGTTTGTTCTCAAGAGGGCTGTTTCACCGGAGCTGTTTGATCACATCATTGGATGTGAGTCAGCTGCTGATATCTGGACAACCATTGATGAGTTGTTCAACAAGAAGAACGTGGCGAGGCTACAGTTCCAGTAGAATAAGTTGGCTAGGACAACTCAAGGAGACCTGATTATCTCTAAGTTCTTCTTGAAGATGAAGAGTATATGTGCAGAGATATCAGCGCTTGATCCTAATGAGCCGATCTCAGAGGCCAAGTTGAAGAGGCACATTATCCGCGACTTGCGGAAGGAGTATGTTGTCTTTGTAACCTCAGTTCAAGGCTGGGCTACTCAGCCATCTCTGCTGGAGCTTGAGAACCTGCTTGCTTCGCAAAAACGTTTGGCAAGACAGATGGCAGGAGTGACTATATCTGAAGGAGGTAACGAAGCGCTGTTCACAGGCAAGAAGAAGAAGAGATGGGAAGGGAAGAAGAAGAACACTGCTGCTGAAAATGAGCCTTCAACTTCTTATCAGCCAGAGAGGAGCGCTGCTGCTAAGAAGGATTGGAAGAAGAACTTGAAGTGCTACAGGTGTCATCAGCGGGGACACTTCAAGCGTGACTGCAAGGTCAAACTGCAGCCTGGGCATGCTGCATGCAAGGAGGAAGCTTGCTTGAGCACTGAAGAAGCTGGATGGGGCAGAGCTTTCATGACGGGCAGTTGTGTCTGTGCTTTGTCCGTTGTCGACTTCAACGATGAGTGGATCGTGGACTCCGGGTGTGGCCATCAGCTCACCGGAGACAAGACAAAGTTCTCTTCTCTGCAAGCTTACTCAGGTAACGAAGTTATCATAACTGCTGATAATACTGTTTATGTAGTAGAGAAGGAGGGGGTCGTATCTTTGGGTAGTGATAAGGGGCCACTCACGTTAAGGAGTTTGTATCACGTACCGGGCATGAAGAAGAACCTCTTCTCTGTGACCAATGCGGTAGACGCGGATTATCACGTTCTGTTTGGGCCAACAGAAGTGAAGTTCTTTCACAACATATCAGCGGTAAAGGCTGATGTTGCTCATGTTGGGAGGAGAGTAAAGAACTTGTTTGTTCTTGCAACAAACTCTTATGTTGATCGGATGAGAGCAAACGATAGCGCTGCTATATGGCATGAAAGGCTGGGGCATGTAGGAATGGATAAGTTGAAAGCTATGGAAAACAGGAGCCTTGTAAGAGGCTTGCCTAAGCTATCTTCCTTTGGCGATGGTCACGTTTGTGTGGGATGTCAGTACGGCAAGGCTCATCGCTTTCCGTTTGATAAGTCACAAACAAGGAGCAAGAGACCATTGGAGTGTATCCATGGTGACTTGATGGGACCAACCGCCACTACTAGCCTTGGTGGAAGCAGATACATGCTTGTATTGATTGATGACTACTTAAGATACACTTGGGTTTATTTCTTGAAGGAGAAGTCAGAAGCTTTCCAGGTGTTTGTGGAGTTCAAGAAGCTAGTGGAGGGTCAACTTAGCTTGCGGATCAAGAAGCTTAGAACAGACAACGGTGATGAGTTTGTCTCCTCTGAGTTTTCTAACTTCTGCAGGAAGCACGGGATCCAGAGAGAGCTTACTTGTGCTCATACTCCACAACAAAATGGAGTAGCAGAGCGGAAGATCCGTCATCTAATGGAAACCTGCAAGTGTTGGCTTCATACGAAAGACATTCCTAGGTCCTTCTGGGCAGAGGGGATGTCTTGTGCTTCTTATGTCATCAATCGGATGTCGCTCAGCCCGATCAACATGAAATCTCCCTTTGAGATGTTGCTGAAGGAGAAGCCACGCGTGGAACACCTACGGGTGTTTGGTTCAACTTGCTATGTGCATGTCCCGGATGCTTCAAGGACAAAGCTTGATGTAGAGGCAAGGAAGCTTTTCTTTGTTGGCTATGATGAGCCGAAGAAGGGATGAAAATGCATGGATCCTGCGACGAAGAAGTTTGTTGTATCAAAAGACGTGGTCTTTGATGAACTGACGTCGTATGGAGGAGGCTCGGTTGAGCTACCAGAGAGCAAGGTTGATGAAGAGCAGAAGGTGGCTGATGAAGTTCTGGAAGAGGAACTTGTTGTATCACCAACAGCTCATGTTGCTTCAAGTTCTGGTGCTGAGGCTTCTGGATCAGGAAGCAGGGGAAGCATTGCTCAAAGCTTGCCCAAAGTTGGAGTTGAGCCTGAAGGAGAAACGGAGTTAGTGAGCAAGGAGCAGACCTTGCCAAGGTCGAAGAGGACTATTAAGCCACCTGCTCGGTACTGTGATGAGAATGCAGTGAGTTTTGTCTCCTGCTTCTTTGCAGGTCCTTTGGATGAGCGAGAGCCTGCAAACTTCAATAAGGCCACTGGAGTCAAGGAGTGGGAAGATGTCATGAAGGAGGAGATTGCTGCTCTCAAGAAGAATGAAACCTAGGACCTTGTGCCTGAGGTTGATGGCATTACTTCAGTGACTTGCAAGTGGGTGTTTAAGTTGAAGAAGAAGGCTGATGGTAGCATTGATAGATAAAAGGCTCGCCTGGTTGCTCGAGGATTCTCACAATAGTATGGAGAGGACTATGAGGATACATTTAGTCCAGCTGCAAAGATGACTTCTGTTCGAGGGGTGATTGCCTAGGCTGCTTGCAAGGGATGGAGAATGTGGCAGCTTGATGTGAAGAATGCTTTTTTTTACGGAGAAATTGATAAGGACATCTTCATGGATCAATCACTTGGTTTTGTTTCTGAAGTTCATCCGGACTATGTCTGCAAACTTAGGAAGGCTCTCTACGGGTTGAAGCAAGCTCCTAGAGCTTGGTATGGGAAGATAGCAGAGTATCTTCAATTCTGTGGTTATCTTGCTTCAAACTCGGATTCCATCTTATTCATCAAAAAGAAGGGGGAGCTTCAAGTCTTGGTCCTACTGTATGTGGATGATATGATCATTATGGGGAATTCTGAAGAGGAGGTAGCTAGGCTCAGGGCTGAGCTTCCTATTCGCTTTGAGATGAAGGACTTGGGAGAGCTTCATCATTTCCTTGGTCTCGAAGTGGAGAGGAAGGAGAGCGGAATACTCATTTGCCAGAAAGGATATGTGGATCGCATTGCGAATAGATTCGGTATGGGCAAAGCAAAGAGTTGTTCTACTCCTCTGGATCTTGGTCTGAAGCTTCGACGAGATGAAGGAAGGATTCTTCCTGATCCCTTGGTGTTCAGAGCTCTAGTGGGGAGATTGATCTACTTAACGATTACAATGTCAGACATTGCTTACGTTGTTGGCCGAGTAAGTTGATTTATGGCTGAACAAAGGAAGACTCATCTGAAGGCGGCAAAGAACATCTTGAAGTATGTCAAGGCGACTTCTGATATGGGACTCCTCTATAGAAGGGACACGGTGTTTTCTTTTCTTAGATATACAGATGTTGATTATGATGGTGACTCGGATGATCGAAGATCAACTTCAGGTTATGTATTCACTTGTGGATCAGCTTGCATTTCGTGGTGTAGCAAGAAGCAAGACTCAATGTCTGTGTCTACTACGGAAGCAGACTACAAGGCTTCGGCCTTGGCTGCTCGAGAAGCCATCTGGTTGAGGAGGCTAATAGAGGATGTTCATGAGGAAGTGCAAGGACCTACTTTGCTCCGAGGTGATAATGAGAGTGCTCTCAAATTGGTGAAGAATTCAGTGTGTCATGCAAGGACCAAGCATATTGAGATCGAGCACCACTTCATAAGGGAGAAGGTGTTGGAGGGATCTCTTCTGGTCGGGCATGTTCAGAGTGAAGATAATCTTGCTGACATCTTCACGAAGCCGCTGTCGAAGGGTTCATTTCGACGGTAACGAGGTTTGCTGGGCTTGATCACCACTTCTCACTTCAATGGGGAGTTTTGAAATTTGTGAAGTGAATGTGTGTGATGGGCAGGCCGGGTGGACTGCGCGTCCTAAGCGGTCTGAGTCCGCGGCCTGGTGTTGGGTACATTGGTTAAATGTACCTGATTTGAAGAAGCCTCACCCAACTCAATGATATACATCAAAATGTATTTGATGTATTTTTGAGTTACTTGTGCAGGTTAAGTATTTGCAGGACTGAAGCAAAAATTTCTAAGTTCATGTGTCGACACCCAGAGGGAAAGTGTCGACACTTAAGAAGACTTGTGTCGACACCCAGACAAGCAGTGTCGACACTTGGAGTCATTGTGTCGACACCTGGGATGCAGAGTCGACACCAGACAGAAAGTGTCGACACAAGGAGCTGTGTCGACACTCAATGAAGAAAGTGCAGTAAAGTTGTGTCGACACTTAACAGCAGTGTCGACACCCAGTGAAGCTGTGTCTACACCAGAAAGTGTCGACACTTGGAGTTGTGTCAACACTCAGCAAAAGTCAGCAGAGACCAAGTATAAGTGTCGACACCCAGAACAATGTGTCGACACTCAACAGAAGAGTCAGCACTTAAAGAAATTGTCGACACAAGACAGTATGTGTCGACACTCAGCTGAAGACTCAACACTTGAAGAAAGTGTCGACACATGGAGCTGTGTCGACACTTAACAAAGAACAGAAAGATCAACAAAATATTCTAAGTACAAGTGTCGACACTAAGGGAATGTGTCGACACTCAGCTGAAGTCTTAACAGAAGAATCAAGTGTCGACACAAGGAGCAGTGTCGACACTCAGCAAGTATCAACATTGAAGACTATGTTTCGACACCAAGAAGTAGTGTCGACACTTAACAGATTCAACACAAGAAGTTGTGTCGACACAAAGGAGATGTGTCGACACTTAGAAGAATTCAGCAAAAGATAGAAGATCAAGTACTTGTGTCGACACTCAATTTCAGTGTCGACACATGCAGAAGAAACTGTGTCGAGATATAGAATCTACAACACAAGGAGTTGTGTCGACACATTGTAGACTTGTGTCGACACTTACACAACTTGTGTCGACACTTGGTCTATAAGTGTCGACACTTAAAGACAGAAAGTCTCGACACTTTCAGACAGTTAGAGAACGTTCAAGAACTGACTGGATGACTTGATAGCTGCCGTTCCAGCCAGTCTACAGCACCTGTCAGAGATGTCAGAATTCAGTTATGAACCGGACCAGCCGGTTACCATGAAGAAAGCCTATAAATAGGCTCATACAGTCTACAGAAACTGTTGTTCAAGTAGTAGTTGAAGTAATTCAACAAGTGGTTCACAGAGTTATTGATCAAGTATCAAGACAAGAAGATCTAGCTGTCCAAGTGCAGATCTAAGAAGTTGGAGAGAGAGGGCTCCATCCAAGAAATCAGCCGTTGGAACTAGACTGAGAAAAAGGATTCAGATTCATTCTAGGTCTTAAGAAGCAGGGGTCAAGGATCAACTGCAGAAGGAGTCAATCTAATTGAGTTCTACTTTCAAGAAGCTTTGAAGAAAGCTAAGTCAGATTGAATCCAGCTGAGTTCTTCCAAGAACTCATCAAGAAACTCTCAACTCCCCTCTCTTGTTTCTGAGTTGTAGAGTTAACAATTGTAAATTCATTTTTATCTTGTAGGATCCTTTGGATCTGAGTGATTGTAAGCCTGTAATTATAAAGGCTGAGTGTAGGGCTTGAGAGCCTGAGTGTAGGAGATTGAGATCTCTGAGTGTAGGCCTTTTTGTGGCTGAGTGTAGGCCTTGTTGGCTGAGTGTAGGCCTTTGTGGCTGAGTGTAGGCTTTGTGGAAAAGCTGAGTTGTAGGGCTTTGGGCCTGAGGTGTAGGAACCAGTTTGGGTTCTGAGACAGTGGTGAAGTTTGGCCGAATCTAGTACACTGCTAGATAGGCGAAGGGGGAAAGTGGATGTACCCAAATCTTGGGGAACCACTATAAAACTCTGTGTCTGATGTGCTGTGCTGTGCTGTGCTTTGCTGTATATGCTGTGTGATTACTGTGCAAAAGTAGTTAGAATTCTGTGATATTAACTGATTGCTGCCATTAAAGTTTAAAAAGAAATTGGTCACATATTCACCCCCCCCCCCTCTAGGTGTTTAGGTATTATATCTTTCAAGTGGTATCAGAGTCAGGTTCCTTAAAAAGGACTAACAGTCTAAGGAGATCCTGATTGGCATATTCAGTCTAAGGTAAATTACAGATTCAAGAACATCAAGAACCATGGGTTCCTCTGAGAATCACAAGGAATTGAGTTCCATGAAATTACCTATATGCAGAAAGGAAATCTTTGGGATCTGGAAGGAAAGGGTAAGGCTGTTTATGGAAGCCTCAGACCCTAGGATCTACATCACATTAAAAGAGGGGCCTTATGTGCCCATGAAGATATCAGTTCTAGATGCAAATCAGAGAACCCCAAAGGATTTCTCTGAAATGACTAAGGATGAGATTGTCCTAGCCACCATGGACAAGATGGCACAAAACATTATAGTGAGTGTCATAGATGATGCAACATTTCAGAATCTTATACACTGTAAGACAGCCAAAGAGATGCGGGACACTCTTATTGTGTATATGGAGGGTTCTGAAGAAGTTAGACAAGATAGAAAATCCTTGCTAAATCAGGAGTATGAAAGTTTTAGACAAGGAAAGGGTGATAGCATAACTGAGTGCTATAAGAAGTTCTACAGAATAGTGAATGAACTCATGTCTTATGGAAGAGAGTTCAGCAATTATGAACTAAATGACAAGTTCCTAAGGTCCCTAACTAAAGATTGGGACACAAAGATTTGTGTCATTAGAGAAATGGCTAAGTTGGGAGAAATTCCTCCACCTACACTGTTTGGCAAGTTATTGTCTTATGAAATGCAGTTGACAGTGGGGAAAGAGGAGGAGAAATCAATAAGAACTGAACACAAGGAAAGAACAGTAGCTTTCAAGACAGAAGCCTCCAGAAAGTGCAGGAATAAGTCATCAACTCCACCTCCAAAGGTAGTTGAATCAGAGTCAGATGAGTCAGTCAGCACAAAATCTGAAAGTAGTGGAAGTGATGAAGACTTTGCTGCCTTCACTAGACATTTTCAGAAATTCTTGAAGAAGAAACAGTGGATGTCAAGGCCTTCTACTTCAAAAGGAAAAGAAGATTTTTATCAAGCTAAAAAGGCTTCAAAGAAGGACAGGAAGAGGACTAAATCTAGCAAGGCAACTGTTTCTAAAATAGTGTGCTATTGCTGCAATAGACAAGGTCATGTTGTTGCAGATTATCCTGAAAAGAGAAAGCAGTCTAGTGACAAGAAGAAGACTCATTTCAAAGGCAAGAAAGAGAAGCCTTTTGTTGCCAAGAAAGAGAAGACTCTATCAGATATCTCTTCTTCAGAAACTGAGTCTGATGCTGAGGCATACATAAGGCTGTTTGCTGAAGAAGAAGAAGAAGAATTCATGCAGATCATGGAGTCTATATATGAACAAGAAGACTGTCAGTGCCAAGGACTAATGGCTTTGACAGAGCATGACAAAATCCTGGAGCAGTCAGGACCCAGTAAGGTACAAAGTTCAACTTTAAGTTCAGTTTCTTGTTCTAGTACAGAATCAGATTCATCATCATCTAGTGATGAGAGTGTATCTGAGTCTGAGGAAGATATTCATCAGCTTATAGATGAATATAAAGTACTGTTGCAAGCTTACAAGAAAAGCAAGTCCCTAGCCAAAAGTCAAGCAAAGGAAATTGCTGATCTAAAAGCTGCTGCAATAGATTCTGAGAAGCTATTTGATCAAAAGCTTAATGAGATAGCCAGGCTGAAACACATAACAGTGATTCAGATGGGGACTATCACCTTTAAGAATGATCAAATCAAGAGTCTGGAGATCAATCTTCAGAAAGAGAGAGAGCTTGTTGCTAGGCTTTCTAAACCTAAGTCAGTGTTACCCATAATTGATGAATTTGTTCATCACAAGGGTAAAGCTGGACTGGGCTTTACTAGACCTGCAAGGACTGAGCAGTCCAAGTCCAAGTCCAAGGGCAAAGCCTCAACATTCAACAAATCTGCTGTATATAAGACAGGAAAGACTGTACCTAAGCAAAGGTATAATAAATTTGAATGTTGGTGTTGTGGCAAAGTTGGTCATTTTGCAATGAACTGTTGGCACAATGCTAGTGCCAAAGTGAGTACCAAACTACCTGTTGGAAAGCCAGTGGGTAGCTTTGTCAGTTTGAAAACTAACAAGTACCAAGGACCCAAGAATTCTTTGGGTTCTAAGGTTCATTAATCGGTTTTGCAGGTGAGTCCAAGTGGCCATACCTCAACATGGTACTTGGACAGTGGATGTTCCAGACATATGACTGGAACTAGAGGATTACTAAAGGACTACATTCCAATAAAAGATGGTCCAAAAGTAACCTTTGGTGGTTTTGAAAAAGGAATCATCAAAGAATTTGGTAACATTTCTAGCAACTTGGTTACCATTACTCAAGTGGCTTATGTTAAAGGGTTGAAACACAACCTAATAAGTATAAGTCAATTAAGTGGTGTAGGGTATGACATCTCATTTGTTAAAAATGGTTGTCATATCAAGAGGTCAAGTGATCAAGAGATCATTTTGACAGGTTATAGGAAGAGGAATGTCTACTGCCTAGACATTATGGTTGAGAACAATGGTTCTCCAGTGTGTCTTGTAACTGATGAGACAGTCTCTCATTGTGTCAAATGGCACAAGAGGCTTGCCCATCTTAACTACAAGACTATTAGCAAACTCTTTAGCAAAGAGTTAGTGAGGAATGGTCCTCAAGTTAAGTGTGTTAAAGATGGTATTTGCTCAGCTTGTCAAAAGGGCAAGCAGACTAAATCCACCTTTAGAATCATAGAAAACAAAGATGCTGTGAGGTGTTTATACCTCTTGCACTTGGATCTCTTTGGTCCAATGCCGGTTCACAGCTTAGGTAGGAAGGTCTATACCCTTGTAGTTGTAGATGACTGCTCAAGGTTTTCCTGGGTGTTCTTCTTAAGACAGAAATCTGAAACACCTAGTGTCTTCCATAACTTTGTCAAGCAAATTCAGAATGAACTAGACAGTACAGTGGTCAAGATTAGAAGTGACCATGATACTGAATTTCAGTCTGAAAGCATGACAAAACTATGTGAAGAATTTGGGATATTTCAAGAATTCTCTTCACCTAAAACACCTCAGCAAAATGGCATTGCTGAGAGGAAGAATAGAACCTTGATAGAGGCTGGTAGGACCCTATTAAGTGATACATCACTGCCAGAGTATTTCTGGGCTGAAGCAGTTAATACTGCATGTCATGTTATAAATAGGGCTACCATCACTAAAGGGCTCAACAAGACCCCCTATGAAGTTGTGAAAGGCAGGAAACCAAACCTATCCTATTTCAGGATCTTTGGTTGCAAATGCTTCATACTTAACAATGGGAAGTCTTACTTGACTAAGTTTGCTGCCAAGTCCCAAGAGGGAATTTTTGTTGGGTACAGCAATAACAGTAATGCTTATAGAGTCTACAACTTGACTACACAAGTTGTAGAAGAATCTGTGCATGTAGTTTTTGATGAGACTAAACTTATTAACAATGAGTTGTCTAGTAGTGTATGCAGCCCCACAGGTTTAACAAAGAAAATGGACAAGCTTACTATAGAAGAAGTACCTGCTGCAAGACAGCAAGTAGAGGAGAGTAGCTGTTGTCCAGGGGGAGAACTACATGTACCAATTGCTGATGAAGTTCAAGGTATACATCATGATGGAGATGCTGAAGAGGTTCAACCAGAAGTTAGGATGCCTCCAGCCAATAGGCATCTTAGAGATCATCCAGTAGAGCAGATTATTGGAGATCCAAGACAAGGAGTACAAACCAGGAGCAGATACATGAATACAGCAGTCTACTCCAGTTTTCTATCTCAAGTTGAACCTAAGAAGTTTGAAGAAGCAATACTAGATCCACAGTGGACTGAAGCAATGCAAGAAGAGCTTAATCAGTTCAAGAGATGCAAGGTCTGGGAACTTGTTCCTAAACCTAAAGACCACAATATAATAGGAACCAAGTGGATCTACAGGAATAAGATGGATGAACAAGGGGTCATCATTAAGAATAAAGCAAGATTGGTTGCTAAAGGATATAGGCAAGAAGAAGGTATTAACTTTGATCAAACCTTTGCTCCAGTAGCCAGACTGGAAGCCATAAGGATGTTCTTGGCCTATGCAACCTATCAAGGATTCAAGGTTTACCAAATGGATGTCAAGTCAGCATTCCTGAATGGTAATCTTAAGGAAGAAGTCTATGTGGAACAGCCTTCAGGTTTTGTTGATCCAACTCTACATCATCATGTCTATAGACTTAGGAAAGCTTTATATGGGTTAAAGCAAGCCCCTAGGACTTGGTATGAAACCCTATCTAGTTTCCTCATTGAGAACAAGTTCTCAAGAGGGAAAATAGATAAGACTCTATTCCTTAGGGAATCTAGAGGCAAAGTTATACTAGTCCAAATATATGTAGATGACATTATATTTGGGTCTACTGAAAGCAGCCTTTGCAAAAAGTTTGCAACACTGATGCAAGGTCAATTTGAGATGAGTAGTATGGGAGAGCTGAAGTTTTTCTTGGGTCTCCAAGTTAAACAGACTGAGAGTGGTTTATCCATATGTCAGTCCAAGTTCACCCTAGAACTCATAAGGAAGTATGATATGGATTCATCCAGTACCATGAAGACTCCTATGGGGTCAAGTATGTCTCTTAGCAAGGATGATGCAGGGAAACCTGTAGATGAAACCTTGTATAGAGGGATAGTTGGCTCCCTACTATACTTGACTGCTAGTAGACCAGATATCATGTATGCTACATGTGTCTGTGCAAGGTATCAAGCCTGCCCTAAAGAGTCTCATTTGACAGCAGTCAAAAGAATATTGAGATATCTAAAGGGCACTCCCTATCTAGGCCTCTGGTACCCTAGGAATGGAGATTTTGAACTAACAGGTTATTCAGATGCAGACTTTGCAGGATACAAAGAAGATAGAAAAAGCACTACTGGAACCTGTCAATTCCTAGGTGGGAGACTAATTTCATGGAGTAGCAAAAAGCAAACCAGTGTGGCTATCTCCACTGCAGAGTCAGAGTATGTGGCTGCAGGAAGTTGCTGTGCTCAACTTTTGTGGATACAACATCAGCTAGAGGACTATGGATTTCAGGTAAGTAGAACTTCACTCTTTTGTGATTCTACAAGTGCTATTTCAATAGCTAATAATCATGTATCCCATAGTAGAACAAAACATATTGAAATTAAATATCATTTTCTTAGGGAGCATGTAGATAGAGAAGATATTTTATTAGAATATGTTAAAACTGATAATCAAGTAGCTGATATGTATACTAAGCCCCTAGAAGAAGCTAAGTTCAATAGATTTAAAATTGAACTAGAAATGATAAACTTAGAGTAAGTTTACAGAATTGAAATTGGCTAAGTAAAAAGGTGTCGACACATAGACAAGTCTATGTCGACACAGAAAGTTGGTGTCGACACTTCAGGAAAATAGTGTCGACACATCTAGGAAGTTGGTGTCGACACTTCAGAATATTAGTGTCGACACATGCCAAGTAGGTGTCGACACATCCAAAGTGGTGTCGACACTTAGTATTTACTCAGAATTTTCTAAGTAAAATCTCGACAATGTGTCGAGTTATGTTGTGTCGACACATAACCAAGTGTCGACACATAAAATCTGTTGACTAAACTTGTGTCGACACATATGTGTCGAGACATTATAAGTCATTGTCGACACTTATTGTCAGTGTCGACACATTTTAAGTTAGATGTCCCGCATGTTCATCTTCAAAATCAGAAAGGTATAAATAGGGTTTTGTCTTTGATTGTCGACACGCTTTCAAAGTTTCGAGACCAAACTTCTGTGTCGACACCTCTCTTCTCTCAAGACAAATTCTACAAACCCTAATGGCGCCTAAGCTAGAGGAGAACGTCAACGAAGGATACGAGCTGGTGCGCGGCGCTTTCACTGATGCTGATCAAGAAATCCAGGCGGTCGTAACCCTAGTTGCCGATTCTGGGTTAGAATATCTAGTGTCTGAACCAACTAAGATATGGAAGAAAGAGGTACTTGAATTCCTCAATGGAGCAAAGGTGGACGAATCTGGATTCAAAATCAAATCCAGGGTGCATGGTGAGAAGGTCAAGGTATCACCAAAAAGTCTGAAGAAGATTCTACAGCTTGCAAGAACTAAAGATGAAGATGAAGTTACTGTTACAAAGACCAGGGAAGCTCTAACCTAGTGTGGCCTTGATCCTAAAATGAAGATTGGTTCTGTTTTCAACAGAAAAGGCATGAACAATCAAGGCAAATTCATGTCTGAGATAGTTGGTAAAGTATTACTCAGCAAGCCAGGAGGGCATGACAGAGTGTCTGCTCATATGTTTGGTATTATGACAAGAATAATTTTCACTCTCAAAACTGACTGGTCTAATGTAGTGTTTGAGAAGATTAAAGAAAGCTTGAAGAAGCCCAACCTGGGCAGGATTTTAAGTCTTTATCTTGCTGGTGTCATACCTGAAGTAATGAGTACTGCTGCAGGAAGCAAAATAAACCATATGAGAAAGATGGATATGAGGTTGTTTTCTAGATGGGACAAGGTGTTGACTAAAGAGATGTCAACCCCTGAGAAGATAGTTGCTGAGAAAGAGATTCCTCCAAAGAAGAAAAGGAAGACTGCTCCAGTGGAACAAGTGTCCACTAGCAGCTCTGATAGTGAAAAACAGGTTGTCTTCACTCCAGATGAGCATGAGGAAGAGCCTACAGTGAAGTCTCCTGCTCCTCAAGAGGATGTTGAGATCCAGGGGGAGCTACCTCAAGCTAGCCCCATCCACAAGGATCACAGCCAGGGGGAGCTTCCAGTTGTAACTGAACCCACTACACTGGAAAGTGAGCAAGCAACCACCATTATACTAGAGGTAATCACTGAACTAAACACTTTAGATTTTTTTATGGAAGATACTGATTTGTCTGATGATCATCAGCAAACTCAGCTGAATAGTCAAGTTCCAGATGCTGTTATAGAAGACACATCTGCTATTGTTCAAGTGGTTCCTGATCCAGTGGTTGAAGAACCTAGAATTACTCCAGCTCCTTCACCACAAGAGTTTACAATGGTAGATTTATTTCTAAATCTGGATCAACATGACTTTGACATGGACAAGGCTGCTGCTGAAAGAGATAATGCTGCTGTTGAGGGGGAGCAAGTGCAGATTCTGGAAGAGCCTATAAGGCAAGAAACTGAGAAGGCACCAGATGTGCAAACTGAGAGGCCTTCAAGCCCTAAGGAGAGGGTTGACATAGCCAGCTCCTCAGAATCTGAAGATGAGGAGGCTACAAGGGCTAAGCAAAAGAAACTTTATATCTTCAAGAGAAGAAGCCAAACTTATAAGAAGGCTCTACAATCTATTGCACCACAGCCTATAGTTCAACCAGCCCCAGCCATTGATTATAGTGCACTGATGGTGGCAATGCAAATCAAGTTGGATGAGCAAAGGCAGGTCATAGAGAAATATGTAGATGAAGGGCAAAATCACTCCAATTTGATCTGACCCAGGATATAAAATCAATCAGGTTTGAGATGAATCTCAACAAGAAGGAGATGACTGACTGCTTCCACAAGGGTGGGAATGCAGTAGTCTATCTTGTAACTCACCAGGAAAAGATAAAGGCACAAGTGGATGACATAGCCTTGAAACAAGGTTATGTTCTTGAAAATCAGATAAGAATGAATGACAACCTCACTGCTTCTCACAATGCAATAGTTACAGAACTCAAGAATCTGGCTGCAGGGCAGACTCCAGCTATAGCAAAGGCAGATTTTGACAAAGTATTTCTAGAAGAAATCACTGCTCTTAAGACTGCCATCCAAGACTCCCAGAAGGCCATATCTGAACAACTTAAAAAGCTCAAACCTTTCTTTAAAGATGGAGTCAGATATTTGGATAATCAAATCAGATTTCAGAAGGATGATGTCAGAGATCACATGGCTAGAGAAGTCATAAAGGGGGAGAGAGTGTTAGTCAAGGCAAGCTCTGACCATGCTAAGTGGATATCAAATTCTATCAGAGCAACTCTTGGATATCCTCCTCTGTGTGATGACAATGATGTTGCTGAATCTGGAATTAACCCTGCCTATCTTGGAGGTGAGCAACCAGAAGTAGCTCAAGTCATTTATCCTCCTCTAGATTTTGAAATGGTGCATGCTGATGTACAGACTATGTACAGCCCACCTGGGGGCAAGGACAATGTGATTATTGAAAAGGTTGTTCAGCCTATATCGGAAGCCATGCAAGAGGCATTACAGAAAGAAAAAGAGACAAGATTGTCAAAGAAGAGGTTTAGGGAACAAGCTGAACAGAGACCAGATTTTGAGCAATGGAGCCCTACCTCTAGGAACATTATATTAACTGCCTGGAAAGCTGCCAAAGACAACATTCAAGACAGAAACAAATGGTTCTCTGAGGCTGAATGGAGAAAACATGAGACTAGACAGGAGGTCATAGTTTAACATAGAAGGAAGGCAAAGATGGGAAAACTACCTCCTACTGCTCTGGAGCCTAGCAAGTACTTTTCAAAGCCATACCATTATTTTGAAAGACAAAAGATCAAAGCAGAAGAGCTTAAGAAGAAAGATCTGAAACGCAAGAAGCCTGCTGATGCTGAAGCTGCTGATGCTCCTGTCCAAGCTAAGGTTCATGCTGGCAAAGGGATAGTTATCAAGGAACCAGAACTGAAATAGAATTAGAATTTTCTTGAAGTTTATTTTGTAATCTTTTGGATGTAAAACATTTTGTGAACTTCTGAAAATGTATAAGACAGATATTAGAACAATATGTTATATGATTAATCTATTTCATGTTTGTTCTGTGAATATGTCTATGTCTATTTCTTATTTGTTCTGTGATGATGTATTTGTATACATGTAAAATTGATACATGTTATGTTTACCCTGCTGTACATAATCCTGCTTTTCATCATTTTGTAATTTTATTATGAATGGTGTATATCATTGACTAAGGGTTATGACTTCTCCAAATATGGGGAGATTGTTGGGTACATTGGTTAAATGTACCTGATTTGAAGAAGCCTCACCCAACTCAATGATATACATCAAAATGTATTTGATGTGTTTTTGAGTTACTTGTGCAGGTTAAGTATTTGCAGGACTGAAGCAAAAATTTCTAAGTCCATGTGTCGACACCTAGAGGGAAAGTGTCGACACTTAAGAAGACTTGTGTCGACACCCAGACAAGCAGTGTCGACACTTGGAGTCATTGTGTCGACACCTGGGATGCAGAGTCGACACCAGACAGAAAGTGTCGACACAAGGAGCTGTGTCGACACTCAATGAAGAAAGTGCAGTAAAGCTGTGTCGACACTTAACAGCAGTGTCGACACCCAGTGAAGCTGTGTCTACACCAGAAAGTGTCGACACTTGGAGCTGTGTCGACACTCAGCAAAAGTCAGCAGAGACCAAGTATAAGTGTCGACACCCAGAACAATGTGTCGACACTCAACAGAAGATTCAGCACTTAAAGAAAGTGTCGACACAAGACAGTATGTGTCGACACTCAGCTGAAGACTCAACACTTGAAGAAAGTGTCGACACATGGAGCTGTGTCGACACTTAACAAAGAACAGAAAGATCAACAAAATATTCTAAGTACAAGTGTCGACACTAAGGGAATGTGTCGACACTCAGCTGAAGTCTTAACAGAAGAATCAAGTGTCTACACAAGGAGCAGTGTCGACACTCAGCAAGTATCAACATTGAAGACTATGTGTCGACACCAAGAAGTAGTGTCGACACTTAACAGATTCAACACAAGAAGTTGTGTCGACACTTAGAAGAATTCAGCAAAAGATAGAAGATCAAGTACTTGTGTCGACACTCAATTTCAGTGTCGACACATGCAGAAGAAACTGTGTCGAGACATAGAATCTACAACACAAGGAGTTGTGTCGACACCTTGTAGACTTGTGTCGACACTTACACAACTTGTGTCGACACTTGGTCTATAAGTGTCGACACTTAAAGACAGAAAGTCTCGACACTTTCAGACAGTTAGAGAACTTTCAAGAACTGACTGGATGACTTGACAGCTGCCGTTCCAGCCAGTCTACAGCACCTGTCAGAGATGTCAGAATTCAGTTATGAACCGGACCAGCCGGTTACCATGAAGAAAGCCTATAAATAGGCTCATACGGTCTACAGAAACTGTTGTTCAAGTAGTAGTTGAAGTAATTCAACAAATGGTTCACAGAGTTATTGATCAAGTATCAAGACAAGAAGATCTAGCTGTCCAAGTGCAGATCTAAGAAGTTGGAGAGAGAGGGCTCCATCCAAGAAATCAGCCGTTGGAACTAGGCTGAGAAGAAGGATTCAGATTCATTCTGGGTCTTAAGAAGCAGAGGTCAAGGATCAACTGCAGAAGGAGTCAATCTAATTGAGTTCTACTTTCAAGAAGCTTTGAAGAAAGCTAAGTCAGATTGAATTCAGCTGAGTTCTTCCAAGAACTCATCAAGAAACTCTCAACTCCCCTCTCTTGTTTCTGAGTTGTAGAGTTAACAATTGTAAATTCATTTTTATCTTGTAGGATCCTTTGGATCTGAGTGATTGTAAGCATGTAATTATAAAGGCTGAGTGTAGGGCTTGAGTGCCTGAGTGTAAGAGATTGAGATCTCTGAGTGTAGGCCTTTTTGTGGCTGAGTGTAGGCCTTGTTGGCTGAGTGTAGGCCTTTGTGGCTGAGTGTAGGCTTTGTGGAAAAGCTGAGTTGTAGGGCTTTGGGCCTGAGGTGTAGGAACCAGTTTGGGTTCTGAGACAGTGGTGAAGTTTGGCCGAATCTAGTACACTGCTAGATAGGCGAAGGGGGAAAGTGGATGTACCCAAATCTTGGGGAACCACTATAAAACTTTGTGTCTGATGTGCTGTGCTGTGCTGTGCTTTGCTGTGTATGCTGTGTGATTGCTGTGCAAAAGTAGTTAGAATTCTGTGATATTAACTGATTGCTGCCATTAAAGTTTATAAAGAAATTGGCCACCTATTCACCCCCCCCCCCCTCTAGGTGTTTAGGTACTATATCTTTCACCTGGGCGAACTGCTGGTTGCGGCCTGGGTGATCTGGCTTTGTCTTGGTGGCCTGGCTGTTCTTGAGGAGCGGTCTGAGCGGCCTGGATTGCCGCCTTGGGAGGACTGGTGTGCGGCCTGGATGGTGTATGGCCAAGGATGTCTTGAAACTTGGGCATCTGGTGGAGCGGTCTGAGAGGACTGTAGTTGGCGGTCTGTTGGTGGCGCTCAGCTTGATCTGCGGCCTTGTTGTTAACCAGTTCTTTAGTAACCAGGCGGATTGGAAGTCATATTTGCGGTGTGTTGGCGGACTTATCTTCTTGCGTCCGCAGAGTCCGCACTTGTGGACTGGCTTTGGAGATTGGCTTTGGCTCTTGCCGAGCTCTCCATGGTGCGATGGATGTTTCATCCTTGTGGCGTACAGTCCTACAGATTAGCGGTCTAGGTCTTCTGTGTCCGTCGTGCTCGCACCAGTTGGTTGATGTACTTGGACTTGGTCATTTTCGGTGATAAGTCCATGGTGTCCGCAGAGTCCGCTGACTCCGTTGTTGACCGGGCGGACTGCTTGTTGGTCGTGGACTCGTGGCGGGCTATGGCATTGTTATCGAGCTGTGCGGACTACCTCGAACAGTATGCGGACTGATACAACATGGTTGTGGTTGTGTCTGCGTGTTGTGGTGTACTACGGACTGTTGCAGCATGTGTTGCGGGTGTGTCTGCATGCTGTGGTGAGTGGCGGTCTGGCATTGTGCCTACGTTGGGTTGACTGGCGCCGTGCTTGTATTATGCGGGATGGCCTTGTGTCCGCATGATGGAGGACTGGCATTTGATCTGGTGCCTGGAGGATTGAAATCTGGCCAAGTCCTTGCGGACTTGGCGGACTGGGTTGTGTTAGCGTGCGGGCTGGGGCGGTGACTCTATTCACTAGGGTGGTGACCACACTCCTCACCTCGCCTATAAATAGACCCTCCCCCCCCCCCCCCCCGCACATCTACAGTAACAGAGTGAACATTAAGTGAGGTCTTGGTCTTTTGTTGCGGTCTGGTTTTTCCTGTCCGCGCGGGTTGAGCAGAGTTAAACTGTTTGATGTGTGCAGGTTGCGCGGCTAATACTGAGGAGCCAGGAGTTTGGCTTGACTGCGGTCAGCATCAGTGAAGTTTGTGGTTTCAATCAGCGGTTTCAGCAGGTCGCGTGGGTGGCTTGTCAGTTTTCTCTGCTTCAACGTTTCCAAGTCCAATAACCTGTCCGCCGAACGCGGCGGTCTAGGCGGTATGTTCCTCAGTTCAGCAGCGGCTTGTAGCAGTCAGCGAATAACGGTGTGTCCGCGCGACCTCGCGGTCTTGGTGGACTCCGTGTTCTATTCGTCTTCAGTAGCAGCAGCAGTTCGGGCGGCCTCGGCGACTTCGGCGGACTGGGCGGTCTCGGCGGTCTCCTGTTCTGTCCGTTCGAATTGTTGGACTTGTATTTTTTTCCTGTTTTCCTGTGTACTGGCGAAATTATGTCTCGCCATGTATACCTTGCATTGTAAATAAGAAATAAAAGAGTTTACGATCTGCTTGCCCCTGTGGTTACATTTGGTTGATTGAGCTTGCTTTCCTGGTTTCCGCACGTTCAAGGTATGATCCTGATAGTTCTGAGGATATTAATTTGGCATAAGGCTATCTTGTTGACCACTTTGAGAAAATTCAACAATAGGAGTATTGGTTGACTTGCATCCAGAGTAGTCGGCATCTTGAAGAAGATCGAGACAATACTTCCGTTCAGATAGGACAAGGCCATTAGGACGTCTTACGATCTCAAGGCCGAGAAAGTATCGGAGGTTCCCCAGATCTTTTGTTTGAAAAACAGAGCTCTAGTGATGTTTGATCATTTGTACGCCCTTTGAGTCATCACCTGTAATTAGGATATCATCAACAAACACTAAAAGGAGAACGGTGTTTGTTTTGCGATGTTGGGTAAACAGAAAGAAATCTGCCGAGCTCCGAGTGAAACAAACTTCTCGCACAGCCCTGCTGAACTTGTCGAACCATGCCCGAGGGGATTATTTGAGACCATAAATCGACTTCTTGAGGTGACAAACCCGGTACTCCCTCGTGGTCTCAAACCCCGAAGATTGTCGCACGTAGACTGTTTCTTGAAGATCGTCATTTAGAAAGGCATTCTTGATATCTAGTTGATGTAAGGGTCATTGGCAATGCACAGCTACCGAAAGGAGAACACGAACCGTGTTGAGCTTCGCCACTAGAGAGAATGTTTCCTCATAATAAACATCTTGTTGTTGAGTGAAACCGCGAGACACCAGTCGGACCATAAGACAGTCAATTGTCCCATCAGGAGAATGCTTGATGACAATGACTCATATACAACCAACAGTGGTCTGGCCTGGAGGGAGATAAACTAGATCTCATGTCTGGTTAGCCCAGAGGGTTGTCATTTCTTTGTCCATGGCTGCCCTCCAGCCCGGATGTTGGAGAGCCTCCTGAACAGAGGTAGGGACAGAAATAGAGGATCATGAAGTAGTAAAGATGAGAAGCGTTGGGGACTGGCGATGTAAAGAGACAAAGTTCGCCATGGGATGGGCAGTGGAGGCGTGTGTCGGATCAGCAGGTCACAGAGTGTCCGAGGTCGAAGCCAACTGCATCGGGGCGGCGGAGCGAGAAAGGCGACGAGTATAGACGTGAATTAAAGGTGGCTTATGGAGAACGGGAGCAGGTTCAGGGGGGGAGTGGTGGTGGAGAGGAATAGGGATGACAGGTCTTGGTAAGGATTGTGTTGGAAGAGGTGGACTTGGAGTGGAGAAGAATGGTTGATCTTCTCGAAAGGTAACATCGACTGAGACGGTCACCTTGCGGGTAGTAGGAGAGAAGCAAACATAGCCTTTCTGAGTACGAGAATTACCAACGAACATATGTTTGGCAACCTGAGGATCCAACTTGTCTGTAGACGGACCAAGTAAGTGGACATAGCAGGTACAACCAAATATGCGAGATGTGAGAGAGAATGACGAAGTAGAAAGAGCTGGTTGGATGGTTGGAGGGCTGCAGAGAGGAGGAAGAGTCGTTTGGAGGGTTGTAGGGTCGCTGGAGGCTGCAGGATTGCTGGAGGGCGGCAGAAAGAGCCAGCTATAGGGTTGCAGGGTTGCTGGAGGCTACAGGGGGCGTCTTTGTACCTTGCGGAATTGCCGCTAGAAGGAGGCATTGCTGGGCAGGCCGGAAAATTGCAGGCTCCGTCGGAGGAGTCGGCGAGAGCAGCAATGCGGTTGGCTTTGTCGCTGGAGAAGTCGGGCGGAGCGGACCAGCGGCGTGTCGCGGGATGCGGCGAACGATTGATGCGGCGAATGATTGATGCTGTGGAGCAGGGTTCAGAAGAATGATAGATGTGATCAACTTTGATGTGGTCGGCGCGTCCTTGATGCGGCGAACGGTTGATGCGGTCGGTAGGGTTCAGAAGAACGATTGTTGTCGTCGGCTGTGTTGCTGGAATTAGGGTCCGGAAGAACCCAAATCAAGGGCAGGTCGGACCAAGTTCATACAATAGAGTCCTGATTAGATCAAGGAACGAAGAACATTGAATTAAACGACAAAGATGCAATCGAAACAAGTCTCGTCAAGCATCCGAAGGCTGGGTCCTCCTTGACGCCCCCCTCTCCAAGATAGCCACACACTCAAGACTCCAAAGATAACAAGACTTCACCCCTAGGACTCTTTATATAGATGGAGCCTCTTACTACAATAAGAAATACTAAAATAATACAATAAGAAAATAAGTTGTTGAGTGGCTCCTGCAAGGCGAGGCTGAACGTCTAAGTGTAAGCATGAGACGTGGTCCCCAATGCATATACATATTATATGATGTCCAACCCGATAAATAAATGCTGAAAAATAATAATTCAATACAACAATACTCGCTAAATAGTGAGCTGACCAAGGCAATGAAGATTCCGGAGCCGAATGCATGGATCAGCGATCGAGAGTGGAACCGGAGACGTCAAAATAATGGAGGTGGTTGTCCTCGGTGGAGGAAGATGAAAATAGGACGGAAATGGATAGATTTGACCATGTAGGAATAGATCCGGGCCGGGGTGGGTAGATCCGATGAGGTTGGGCGTGGGGGAAGGTTGGCAGCTTGGATTGGTGAGGCTTTAAGAGGGGGCGGCGGCTGCAGGCCTGAGAGGGGGAGGTGGTGGTTAAGGGGAAGGGGGGGAGGCCTGGACGGGGAGGGGGAGGCCTGGAACAGGCGGCGGTGGGGGAAGAAACTCGAGGCGGCAGACTGTTGCTGGCCTGCGGCTTCAGACTGCTGCTGGCCTGCGGCTTCAAACTGCAGGAAACTATAGGCTATAATTTAAAACTTTAGGAAATGAATAGTGAATTTAATTATTCAACAGTAGATTTTGAATATAAAAAAAGGCTTTCTCTGGAGAGCAACATGTGGGCTGTTTGGGAGGTTGTAGAGGGTTGTGGAAGGGAGTTGGGAGGGGGAAAATAGGTCTAGGGTTAGGGGATACCTTGGGGAGGAAGATAGGTACCTAGGAGTCGTCATCTAGGGTTTCACGGAGTCAGCACCGTCGGTTGATCGATGGAATTCGAGATTTCTTTTCACCAAATTCTGCAATGCCTGAACAGCCCCCTATCACCTTTATTTATAATAAAACATGGATTATGGCAACCCCCACCAACGGCTATGATTGGTCATAGGTGGAGCCACCCAAATACATCAAAAATAAATGTATATACAATAAACTATTATATGAAATTGATTCGCAACGCGAATCCGGACGCATCTGCGGAGTCCGGTCGTCGATCTGGGCACGCCATATATGGTAAGTCGCCAATTGGCCCCGAACGGGCCCCAAAACTCATCATCCACTTCAAGTGCTCATCTATGCTCCGCATCACAATATAGTAAAGAAAATTATCCAAGTGTACATATAGGCAATGCATAAATAAGGGGAAAAATAAATAGAAAAAACAAGCTTTATGAGAATGCTACACTACAATCCCTAAATCTGACTCACAATGTTCATTCCACATTAAAGGTATGTTTGGTTGGATGGAATTGGAGTCCAAGTTTAATGAAAATTGACATCCAATTCTAATTCTAGGGCACTAATTCCATCCAAATAAATGGATATTAAGAGAGTGTTGCGTGGCTATGTAACCTAGGGTAGAATTTCTTTTTATACTTTTAAATCTTCTCCTTTTGAAAAAAATCATGAAAGGATCAAACCTAGTTTTCTTTATGCAAAATAACTCAACTCTAACAGAGAAAAATATGAATTTAAAAAAAAAATCATGAAAGGATCAAACCTAGTTTTGTTCATGCAAAACAAGTCAACTCTAACAGAGAAAAATATGAATATAATAGTCATAACAGGTAGTTCATATCACTGACAGAAGTTACTAGCAATATTACAACACAAAGTCCTGATAAAGTTACAGAATTGAGCCGAAAACAACAATATAGAATAAGCAAGGAAGCTCACTGCCATTATAATCTCATAAACTTCATCTGAAATAAAAGGAGCCTTTTGCCCTGCCCTTTCATTGAAATTATTGTACATCTCCTTGATCCTGAGACAGAGCAAATACTTCAAAGTCAACCAAGCAACAAATGATGAAATCTCAAACCAATAATACAACAAGGTAAAGTCTGATGAAGAAATTAAACCTAGCTTGTCTCAGAAAACAATTTCTTGGTATTCTTGTGTAGATTTGAGACAGCAAACCTAGTAGTAAACTAAGTGAAATAGAACAATGGATGAGCAGGAAAAAAAGAAGAATTTTAGGTGAGCAAAGATGGAGAGAGAAATCTAATCACCAAGCCATAACCAGGATGGTTTGTCATCATGGCGGAGACAGTTTCAGCAGCAAGCTCATCAAGTTGCGTGGTTGTGACGCCCTTGCAGAGGCCAACGCGGACCTTTTGGGTGATGAGCACCGGGTCACAGTGCTTCTGGTTGAAGCTGTAGCTAAGCTTCGTCAGCCTCACTGTGATCTTGTCAAAGTGAACTGCTTCATGTTGGCTATCCATCTTCACCACCTACATTTCATTGGATGGGAAGTTTTTGTCTCTATTTGGAGTAGGTATTGTTAATGAGAAAGCTCATGTGAAAAATCAGTATTGATAATATAGTTGTAATGAAAGCGGTAGATTGTTTGAAGAGTCAGTATTTTAGTGTCCCTTAAAATGATATTTTATCTTTATATGTTTGGAACAACAGTTGTTTATGTGTTCAATCCCCATACACATACACTTTCATATAAAAACAAACATATACATTTTCACTCTCCCTATTACCATTTTATATGAAAAAAAGGATAATGTGGATTCTGCATTACTCCAAATTTTCCTTCAGCTACATATAGATTGAACATTTGAAGACAACAATAAGAATGTAATCAAAGATTAATGAATCTGAATAAATTTATAGCAGTAAAGCTACAAAAAGATGAAAATAAAAGCGGTAAGAAGCAATCGGAGCAAAATATGACACTTTTATTAGCATGTACTTTATGTAAGAGGTGCATGATGCACTTACGGCAAGTGTATAGATCGCACAAGTAAAATAAAATGTGGTAGTAGCTCCTCAAGTATCGATCTCTCAAACAGCGCGGGATAGGGCGCGCAATTCTATTGTTCGGAAAATTAATTATAATGATTAAACTAAAACGGGGCTTGGATTAGGTTTTGCAAAAAGAGAATGAAAACCTAAACCAAACTAGTGTGGGTCGCAATCACCACTTCACAAGGTGGATGGACTAAGCAGGACGCTATGCGCTGCATCGTTTGGCGGATGGACGAGAAGGCAAGCCGATGAAGTGGTTCACACCGGCGGAATTTGAGGGTCGAGGGCACCTCTTTGAAATGCACGCCACTAGCAATTTCTAGTATGGCCTCGCACACATTGGTGGGATGGAGATGACGAGATGGAGGCGCGCTCGCTTGCATAAACCACGAAGAGATTCACATAGACATGAAAACAAGCTTTATAACAAAACAGGGGTTACACAAATATCATCCACACAACCAAACATTCAAAAGGAATTACACTACAAATAAGGAGGGGAGAATACAACCAAAGCACGAATACTCATCAAAGTTCACGGCTGAAATCGAGTGTTTCCAAGCCTCGTCCGAGCTCGGGCTTCGACTGCCGTCCGGGGTCCAGAAGATCTGTCAACTTCTTCCACTTTGTTAACCCCGAAATCGGCGATCCTTCCCAAGGCAGCCAGCTCGCTCATCGCGGCCTGCCACGGGTTCCTCCTGAAGGCCGTGATGCCCTAGGGAGGGCGGACAGAAATTCTCTGTCCGCTCAGGCCACGCGGCTTGCGCGGTCTCAGCAGTCTGACCGACCAGGCTGCGCGCCTTCCCTTTGTCGGCAGGGTCCGCGGACTGCTTCCGCAGTCCGCCTCTGCAGGCCGCCCCCCTTTTCAGCTTAACCGCAAGGTTGTCTCCGCAGGACCATCTCTGCCGGACTCAACTACCTATCTGCCCAGGCCGGCAACAGGTCGCTCAGTCCTTGCCAGCAGCCACATGGGCAGCCGACTCCTCCAGTCCGCCTGCAGAGCGTGGACTCCAACTCCGGTGTTATGGCCCCGGACGATCTGCGGTTCCGAGGATTCAAGTACGTCAGAAGACATAAAGGAGCGCCGGACCAAGACCGGGCTGAACCATCCGGTTCAGCCCGCAATTAATCAGTAAGAAGAGGGAGGGCTGAACCACACCGGTTCAGCCCTCAATTGGGGCCGGCCGGCCCTGGGAAAAGGGGGCTCCATAAATACCCCCTTTTCCCCCTCTTGGAGCATGATTAATCTCTTTTTCAGGTATCTTCTTCTTCATGCACTAAACCCTAGCCGTCTTTTTGTTTCTCTTGCTTAGATCCCTAGCAGTAGCATAACATTTGGTATCAGAGCATCCTTCCTGCGACCATGGTGACGCGTACGGAGGCTGAGACGGCGCGTTTGGCCGCCATCGAGGAGAACTACGCTGCGTTGACGGATTCCGTGGCGGCAATCGAAGCAAACATGAAGGATTCGCAACAACACTTGGAGGAACGCCTCGATGAGAAGATGGAGGAGTTGAAATCCCTCCTCTTGCAAAATCTGAAGGGAAAAGCCGTAAACGGCGCCGGATCGGACACAGAGGGCGACCAATCTCCCTAACGGAGGAAGCACGGGGTGCGGGAGTCAAGGAGTCGGGACGACGAGCGCGTCGGGACCTGGATTCGGCGCGGGAATCGCGCCCGATATCGCGCGCGGGCCTGCGCTCCCTTCCCGCTCCAGCGGATTGACGGGCGGATATCCCGATCCGGGCGGATGGAGCATCGGGGGGCTCGGCGGAGGTGCGGCTTCCTCCTGGATGCCGGAACAGTCCCGGACTGGGCCCAGTCGGGCGACGGAGGCTGCGGGAGGGCCCTGGGGACCGGGCGGAGGTGCGGCTGCTACGTGGGGGTTCGAACAGCCCCTGCCGGCTCACGGTGGACTGCTGCGGCAAGGAGGAGGTTCCGGACAGCATCCCGGGCAAGCATGGAGGCCACAACATCAAGGATTTGGGGTGTTTCGCCCCACCGGAGCAAATGCGGTTCCTCTCGGGGGCACAACGGGGAATTTCCCGCCCCCACCAGCAACTGTTCCTAACGGGGGATACGGTCCGGCCACTATGGGACCGGGAAGGAATCCGGGGTGGAATCAGGGAGGAATCCAAGGAGATTTTGGGCAACCCGGAGGGGTGGGGCCAGACGGTGGCGGTTTGGGAGGGGCTTATCAGAGACCATACATGCAACCCAAGCTGACACGGATGAATTTTCCTAAGTTCCGGGGAGGGGACGCCCTGGAATGGATACAAAAGGCAGAGCTGTTTTTCAAATACCAGGAGATTCCCGAGGCTCAGTGGGTACAACTGGCAGCCTTCCATCTGGAGGAGGACGCGTATCAGTGGACGCAATGGTTTTTGCGGGGACGCACTTTTGCCCCGTGGCCGGAGTTCATCGAGGCCTTCTCGGCTCGTTTTGGGCCTCTGGAGTACGAGGATGTGGAAGCCACCCTTCAAAAACTGCGGCAGAGGGGGACCGTCACGGAGTATCGGACGGAGTTCGAGAGGTTAGCAAACCGTGTCGCATGGGGGGAGCAGACCTTGTTGAGTTGCTTCATCTCAGGGTTGAAGGACCACTTACGGGACGAGGTCCACGCATACTTACCACACAGTCTGAGTCATGCCATTAGCATCGCCCGGATACAGGAGGAGCGCTACAACAGGCAGCGGATCCGGATGACGACCAAGCCACCCGCGGCTTCCGCGGCGGTACGACGCGAGCAGCCACCGGCCATACGGCCGACAGTGACCAGGTTGACATGGCCAGAGATGCAGGCCAGGAGGGAGAAAGGGCTGTGCTTTAATTGCGATGAGAAGTATACCAAGGGACACGCCTGCCAGAAGGTCCAGGTGTTTATGCTGCGGGAGGAGGATGACGAGGAGGATCATCCGGGGGAAGCCGACGTGGAGGATCTGGATTTGGCAGAGTTCGGGGTTTCCTTGCAGGCCATGGAGGGGTGCACCGCCCCGGTGACGCTTCGTTTCACAGGCATGGTGGGCAGGGAGCGTGTGACCATCCTGGTGGATAGTGGGAGCACCCACAATTTCATCAACCCGGCAGTTGCTTCAAAGGTGGGGCAGACGATCGACAGGGGGGCGGCCTTCCAGGTTATGGTGGCAGATGGGAGCAAGCTGAGATGCGAGGGGGTGATGAAGGGGGTGGAGATCCGCGTGCAGAGCTACTTGTGCCACACGGATATGTACTTACTTCCGATTCGGGGTTCGGACATGGTGTTGGGGGTCCAATGGTTACGACAGTTACAGAGGGGTGACTACCGACTGGGTCCGTCTGACGATGGAATTCACCCAGCAGGGGAAGGATTTTTGCCTACAGGGCATTCGGTCTTCACCACTGAAGGAGATTTCTGTGCGGAGCTTGCAGCGGTTAGAGGAGCAGGGATCCCCGCTAGCCATGGTAGTGGGGGTAGAGGTTGTGGCCCACGACCCGCCAGACATTCCAGAGGAGATACAGGCACTTTTGTCCCAGTTCAGAGATGTGTTCCAGGAGCCCCGGGGCCTCCCTCCGCCCAGGTTCAGGGATCACGGCATACAGATGAAGGAGGGGGCTGCGCCCCCGAACGTCAGACCCTATCGATACCCTTACATTCAGAAGGCCGAGATCGAGAAGAGTGTGAAAGAGATGCTGGCGACCGGCATCATACGGCCGAGCACCAGCGCCTTTTCCTCACCCATCATCCTGGTGAAAAAGAAAGACGGGTCTTGGCGTTTCCGCGTGGACTACCGCAACCTGAATGAATCCACGATCAAGGACAAGTTTTCGATACCGATGATAGAAGAGCTCTTGGACGAGCTGCATGGGGCGAGTTTGTTTACCAAGCTGGACCTCCGTTCCGGCTACCACCAGATTCGGATGAAGACGGAAGACATCCACAAGACCGCGTTTCGCACACACGACGGGCATTACGAGTTCTTGGTGATGCCCTTTGGGCTTTCCAATGCCCCATCGACCTTCCAGGCAGTGATGAATGAGACCTTCCGGCCACTCCTACGGCGATCGGTACTCATATTCTTCGACGATATCTTGATATACAGTCGGTCATGGGAGGAGCATGCTGAGCACGTGGCACAGGTTCTTACAATTCTGCGGCAGCATCAATTCTACGCCAAGCTGTCGAAATGCTCGTTTGGGCAGTCTGAGGTGGAATATTTGGGGCACCTGGTTTCGGCACAAGGGGTCAGGGCAGACCCAAAGAAGATTGAGAGCATGGTGGAGTGGCCGCGGCCGGCGACCGTACGCGCACTTCGGGGCTTTCTGGGTCTCACGGGGTATTATAGGAGGTTCGTGAAGGATTATGGGAAGCTGGCACGCCCACTCACACAGCTCCTCCACAAGGAGTCCTTTACGTGGCATGACGAGGCGGAACGGGCCTTTTCCGCTCTCAAGGAGGCTATGACGACCACCCCGGTGCTCGCACTACCGGATTTCACCAAGGAGTTTGTAGTGGAGACGGACGCTTCAGGAGTAGGAATTGGGGCGGTGTTGATGCAGGAGGGGCGGCCGTTGGCCTACTTCAGCAAGGCTTTGGCACCCCGCACCTTGGGCCTCTCAACGTACGAGAAGGAGATGCTAGCAATTCTTCACGCAGTGACGTTGTGGCGTCCATACCTGCTAGGCCATCATTTTAAAGTTCGCACCGATCACCAGAGCCTGAAACATTTCTTGGATCAGCGGTTAGCATCTCCTCTCCAGCAGAAGTGGTTGACCAAGCTGCTCGGGTATGACTATGAGATTGTGTACAAGCAGGGCAAGGAGAATTTGGCGGCCGATGCCTTATCCCGCCTACCGGAAGGTACCCTCTTTCGCCTGTCGGTACCTTTGATTGAGTCCTTGGATGACATTCAGCGCGAGATAGCCGCGGATCCCGAGCTCCAGCCTATTGTAGAGGCCTTGTCTCAGGGCCAACCCACCACTCCAGGGTACCAGCTGATTGGAGGACATTTGTACTATCACGGGAGGGTGGTCATTCCCGCTTCGTCCGCGTGGAAGGAGGTCATGTTACAGGAGTTCCACTCATCCCCGACCGGCGGTCATGCCGGGGTGCTTCGCACGTTACAGCGGTTGCGGGCCAATGTCTTTTGGAGGGGGTTGCGCAGGGACGCGCAGCGTTTTGTGCAGCAGTGCGACATGTGCCAGCGGCAGAAGTACGAGACGTCATCACCGGCAGGGTTGCTCACGCCCTTGGACATTCCTCAGCAGATATGGGAGACGGTCTCGATGGATTTTATTGAAGGCCTGCCCCGGTCTCAGGGCAAGTCCACGATCTTGGTTATAGTGGACAAGCTGTCCAAATACGGCCATTTTCTCGCTCTCAGCCACCCTTACACCGCGGAAGCCGTTGCGGATCTCTTTGCCCGAGAGGTAGTGCGCCTCCACGGTCTCCCAAGCTCCATCATATCGGATCGCGATCCGACCTTCCTCAGCAAATTCTGGCAAGAGCTTTTCCGGTTGCAGGGCACTAGGTTGCGCATGAGCACCGCGCACCACCCGCAGACAGATGGTCAGACAGAGGTGCTGAACCGGGGCGTCGATACGTATCTTTGTTGCTTCGTCATGGATGAGCCCCGGACGTGGACTCGATGGTTACACTGGGCGGAGTACTGCTACAACACTTCGTATCACACGGCCGGGCGGATTACTCCGTTCGAGGTTGTCTACGGGCGCGCACCACCCACCCTGCGGTCGTATGAGCCGGGCAGCACCGCTCTGTCGGCCGTGGATCGTGCGTTACGTGACAGGGATCAGACCTTGGCTCTCTTGCGGGACAATCTCCGGGTTGCTCAGGACCGGATGAAGTTGCAGGCCGATAAGCACCGCACGGAGCGGACCTTCCAGGTTGGCGACGAGGTCTTTCTCCGTCTCCAGCCGTACAGACAGCTTTCAGTTGCTCGCCGCTCCAATCAGAAGCTCTCCCCACGGTTCTATGGGCCATTTCGCATCACTCGCCGGGTGGGGCCGGTCGCATACACGCTTGCCCTTCCTGAGGGTTCTCGCATCCACCCCACCTTCCATGTCTCACTGCTGAAGAAGAAGCTGGGAGCAGCCGCCACAGTGCTTCCTTCTCTACCCAAGGCCACTACGACGGGGGAGCTGCGCCCCAGTCCCGAAGCTGTCTTGCTGTCCCGATGGAAGAAACATGGCACGGAGTACCGTTCCGAGCTTCTGGTCAAGTGGCAGGATCTCTCCGAGGCTCACAACACGTGGGTGGATTTCTTAGAGTTCCGGGAGTTATTCCCCGACTTCCAGCTTGGGGACAAGCTGCCTCTTGATGGGGAGGGGAATGTTATGGCCCCGGACGATCTGCGGTTCCGAGGATTCAAGTACGTCAGAAGACATAAAGGAGCGCCGGACCAAGACCGGGTTGAACCATCCGGTTCAGCCCGCAATTAATCAGTAAGAAGAGGGAGGGCTGAACCACACCGGTTCAACCCTCAATTGGGGCCGGCCGGCCCTGGGAAAAGGGGGCTCCATAAATACCCCCTTTTCCCCCTCTTGGAGCATGATTAATCTCTTTTTCAGGTATCTTCTTCTTCATGCACTAAACCCTAGCCGTCTTTTTGTTTCTCTTGCTTAGATCCCTAGCAGTAGTATAACATCCGGCTACCCGCCAAGACCAGCAGCAGTCCAAGTTCCTCGCGAGCTGGGCGGACTCGAAGTGCGATCGAGACTTCCAGTCCGCCTTCATTAGTGAACCCAAGCCTCAACAGCCAGGCTCCATCTCCAACGTAAGCGGACTCGACCTTGCAGCAGCCGCGGACTTGGCGGACTCTCTATGCAGTCTGCCCCTTCCCTTAGTCAGCACCAGCTTCTCGACAGCAGTGTCAGTCTCCTCCTCAGTCCGCGGCCTTGGCGCGGACTCAGTCATTAGTGGCGGCCTCCTTCCAGCCAGCCAGGCTTCAGATCCTCCAGAAGGCAGTCCCAGTCTGCATACCCTCGTGCGGACTCGCCGGACTCCGCGTGCACTCCCCTGCTCGCACCCCTTTACAGCTCGCTCAGTTCAGCAGCGGCGGACTCAGCGGATTCTCCTTGCAGTCCGCCTCTTGTCCTCCAGCTTCCGCCACCCCAGCAGCAGGCAGTCCCAGCTCAGCAGTGACGGACTCCGCGAACCCGCATCGCAGTCCGCCACTGAGTCTCCCATTTTTCCGACAGCAGCTCCGGCTTTAGTACCAAGTCCCAGTCTGCGCGGTCTAGTGCGGACTCGGCGGACTCTGTCTCCTTCTCGCTCAAGTTACCGTCTCACCGGGGGTAACGTCACCGCAAGCCGTTACCTCCTCAGGCCTATAAATAGCCCCCCATGCCTCTCATGTAGAGGGGGTCTCGTCATCGCCAAGGTGCTCACGCCTGAAGTCAGCCAGCAAGTCCTCCTCCTGCGGACTCCGCTTCTAAGTCCGCACCCGTCTCTGCGCCTTAGTCGCGCGGCCTGCCGGCTTCGCTCTTCAGTCCGCGCGGCCTCCTCTGGCATTCTTCTTCCTTAGCTGCCAGCTTCCTTCTTGTACCCTTTATTGCTTTGTTGTAAAGGTGTATTAGCAAGTTGTAACTCTCGCTATTAATAAAAGGAAAGCCTGTCGCAAAAGTGGCATTTAAGCCGCGGTGGGCGAAGTCTGCTGTTGTCGCTGCTAGCGGGCCCCTCTCTCTCTCTTCTTCCTAGCTCAGCTCAACTCCCTCGGCAACCAACCTGCAAGCACAACCTTCATAGTAACCGTCTGCTCGACAACTCCTGATCAACCTCCTCCTCTCATCAGCCTTCTCGGCTGCTCTCAGCACCCTCTCCTCTTTTTATACTTTTAAATCTTCTCCTTTTGAAAAAAATCATGAAAGGATCAAACCTAGTTTTCTTTATGCAAAATAACTCAACTCTAACAGAGAAAAATATGAATTTAAAAAAAAAATCATGAAGGGATCAAACCTAATTTTGTTCATGCAAAACAAGTCAACTCTAACAGAGAAAAATATGAATATAATAGTCATAACAGGTAGTTCATATCACTGACAGAAGTTACTAGCAATATTACAACACAAAGTCCTGATAAAGTTACAGAATTGAGCCGAAAACAACAATATAGAATAAGCAAGGAAGCTCACTGCCATTATAATCTCATAAACTTCATCTGAAATAAAAGGAGCCTTTTGCCCTGCCCTTTCATTGAAATCATTGTACATCTCCTTGATCCTGAGACAGAGCAAATACTTCAAAGTCAACCAAGCAACAAATGATGAAATCTCAAACCAATAATACAACAAGGTAAAGTCTGATGAAGAAATTAAACCTAGCTTGTCTCAGAAAACAATTTCTTGGTATTCTTGTGTAGATTTGAGACAGCAAACCTAGTAGTAAACTAAGTGAAATAGAACAATGGATGAGCAGGAAAAAAAGAAGAATTTTAGGTGAGCAAAGATGGAGAGAGAAATCTAATCACCAAGCCATAACCAGGATGGTTTGTCATCATGGCGGAGACAGTTTCAGCAGCAAGCTCATCAAGTTGCGTGGTTGTGACGCCCTTGCAGAGGCCAACGCGGACCTTTTGGGTGATGAGCACCGGGTCACAGTGCTTCTGGTTGAAGCTGTAGCTAAGCTTCGTCAGCCTCACTGTGATCTTGTCAAAGTGAACTGCTTCATGTTGGCTATCCATCTTCACCACCTACATTTCATTGGATGGGAAGTTTTTGTCTCTATTTGGAGTAGGTATTGTTAATGAGAAAGCTCATGTGAAAAATCAGTATTGATAATATAGTTGTAATGAAAGCGGTAGATTGTTTGAAGAGTCAGTATTTTAGTGTCCCTTAAAATGATATTTTATCTTTATATGTTTGGAACAACAGTTGTTTATGTGTTCAATCCCCATACACATACACTTTCATATAAAAACAAACATATACATTTTCACTCTCCCTATTACCATTTTATATGAAAAAAAGGATAATGTGGATTCTGCATTACTCCAAATTTTCCTTCAGCTACATATAGATTGAACATTTGAAGACAACAATAAGAATGTAATCAAAGATTAATGAATCTGAATAAATTTATAGCAGTAAAGCTACAAAAAGATGAAAATAAAAGCGGTAAGAAGCAATCGGAGCAAAATATGACACTTTTATTTGCATGTACTTTATGTAAGAGGTGCATGATGCACTTACGGCAAGTGTATAGATCGCACAAAGTAAAATAAAATGTGGTAGTAGCTCCTCAAGTATCGATCTCTCAAACAGCGCGGGATAGGGCGCGCAATTCTATTGTTCGGAAAATTAATTATAATGATTAAACTAAAACGGGGTTTGGATTAGGTTTTGCAAAAAGAGAATGAAAACCTAAACCAAACTAGTGTGGGTCGCAATCACCACTTCACAAGGTGGATGGACTAAGCAGGACGCTATGCGCTGCATCGTTTGGCGGATGGACGAGAAGGCAAGCCGATGAAGTGGTTCACACCGGCGGAATTTGAGGGTCGAGGGCACCTCTTTGAAATGCACGCCACTAGCAATTTCTAGTATGGCCTCGCACACATTGGTGGGATGGAGATGACGAGATGGAGGCGCGCTCGCTTGCATAAACCACAAAGAGATTCACATAGACATGAAAACAAGCTTTATAACAAAACAGGGGTTACACAAATATCATCCACACAACCAAACATTCAAAAGGAATTACACTACAAATAAGGAGGGGAGAATACAACCAAAGCACGAATACTCATCAAAGTTCACGGCTGAAATCGAGTGTTTCCAAGCCTCGTCCGAGCTCGGGCTTCGACTGCCGTCCGGGGTCCAGAAGATCTGTCAACTTCTTCCACTTTGTTAACCCTGAAATCGGCGATGCTTCCCAAGGCAGCCAGCTCGCTCATCGCGGCCTGCCACGGGTTCCTCCTGAAGGCCGTGATGCCCTAGGGAGGGCGGACAGAAATTCTCTGTCCGCTCAGGCCACGCGGCTTGTGCGGTCTCAGCAGTCTGACCGACCAGGCTGCGCGCCTTCCCTTTGTCGGCAGGGTCCGCGGACTGATTCCGCAGTCCGCCTCTGCAGGCCGCCCCCCTTTTCAGCTTAACCGCAAGGTTGTCTCCGCAGGACCATCTCTGTCGGACTCAACTACCTATCTGCCCAGGCCGGCAACAGGTCGCTCAGTCCTTGCCAGCAGCCACATGGGCAGCCGACTCCTCCAGTCCGCCTGCAGAGCGTGGACTCCAACTCCGGCTACCCGCCAAGACCAGCAGCAGTCCAAGTTCCTCGCGAGCTGGGCGGACTCGAAGTGCGATCGAGACTTCCAGTCCGCCTTCATTAGTGAACCCAAGCCTCAACAGCCAGGCTCCATCTCCAACGTAAGCGGACTCGACCTTGCAGCAGCCGCGGACTTGGCGGACTCTCTATGCAGTCTGCCGCTTCCCTTAGTCAGCACCAGCTTCTCGACAGCAGTGTCAGTCTCCTCCTCAGTCCGCGGCCTTGGCGCGGACTCAGTCATTAGTGGCGGCCTCCTTCCAGCCAGCCAGGCTTCAGATCCTCCAGAAGGCAGTCCCAGTCTGCATACCCTCGTGCGTACTCGCTGGACTCCGCGGGCACTCCCCTGCTCGCACCCCTTTACAGCTCGCTCAGTTCAGCAGCGGCGGACTCAGCGGATTCTCCTTGCAGTCCGCCTCTTGTCCTCCAGCTTCCGCCACCCCAGCAGCAGGCAGTCCCAGCTCAGCAGTGACGGACTCCACGAACCCGCATCGCAGTCCGCCACTGAGTCTCCCATTTTTCCGACAGCAGCTCCGGCTTTAGTACCAAGTCCCAGTCCGCGCGGTCTAGTGCGGACTCGGCGGACTCTGTCTCCTTCTCGCTCAAGTTACCATCTCACCGGGGGTAACGTCACCGCAAGCCGTTACCTCCTCAGGCTTATAAATAGCCCCCCATGCCTCTCATGTAGAGGGGGTCTCGTCATCGCCAAGGTGCTCACGCCTGAAGTCAGCCAGCAAGTCCTCCTCCTGCGGACTCCGCTTCTAAGTCCGCACCCGTCTCTGCGCCTTAGTCGCGCGGCCTGCCAGCCTGTGGTTCTCCAGTCCGCGCGGTCTCCCGTTTCCCTTAGTCGCGCGGCCTGCCGGCTTCGCTCTTCAGTCCGCGCGGCCTCCTCTGGCATTCTTCTTCCTTAGCTGCCAGCTTCCTTCTTGTACCCTTTATTGCTTTGTTGTAAAGGTGTATTAGCAAGTTGTAACTCTCGCTATTAATAAAAGGAAAGCCCGTCGCAAGAGTGGCATTTAAGCCGCGGTGGGCGAAGTCTGTTGTTGTTGCTGCTAGCGGGCCCCTCTCTCTCTTCTTCCTAGCTCAGCTCAACTCCCTCGGCAACCAACCTGCAAGCACAACCGTCATAGTAACCGTCTGCTCGACAGCTCCTGATCAACCTCCTCCTCTCATCAGCCTTCTCGGCTGCTCTCAGCACCCTCTCCTCTATCCCCGCAACCTCCTTGAAAAGCGCTTGCTCCACTCTCGAGCACTCAGAAGCTTCCTTCATTCCTCTTCCCCCGCAGTCTTCCTTCCTCTTCCTCTCCTAGCCTGTGAGATCGAACACCCCCTCTGTGTTAGCTGCCCGGTGCCGTTTTCGCGCATCAACAGTTAACACGCGACCTTCAGATCCGAACAGACGGTAAACAGCGACAGTAATCCATGTCAGATCGTCAACCAGCCGAGAACTTTGCAGCAAGTCCCAGTGAAGATCCTCTCTGGGAGGCCTCTGAACAATCGCGCCGTGAGAATGCTTAGCAATTCCAAGCAATCAACCAAATTCTTGCTGCAATCACGCAGCGACTAGACTCAACCGGCAGCTACTCCAGTTGATCCAACTGCTCCAATCAACCCAACACCAACATTGGATCATCAGCAAGCTTGTCCTCCAGCTTGCCCGCCGGTCTATCCTCCTTACACAGCAACCTTCCCGCAAGGTCCTGCAGCCCCCCTGCGACCTCAAGATGAAGAATTTGCTGCTTGCCAAAACTTATTCCGGGAAGCAGCTCGGGGAAGTCCTGCTAGATTTCTCAATCTTCAGGGAAGTCACCCTTACCCTGCAGCTCCTGCATTTGCTCCTCCTGCAGCAACTTTTCCTTTTTATCCTCCTGCTTCTTTTGCAGCTGCATCTTATGCCACATTCTTTCCTTATGCTGTAGGAGAACAAGAAGAGCCTTCGCCATTTGCAGAGAATGTTCGTCATGAGCCAACTCCAGCAAATTTCAGAGAACCCCGGTTACCAATCTACACCGGGGAGACTGATCCAGTGAAGCATCTTCAAGCCTTCGAATCAGCCGTTGCTCTCAAAACCCTTTCATATGCAACCAAGTGCAAGCTCCTTGTAACAACTTTTGATGGGCAAGTGAGGGACTGGTTCTATGGCCTCCGTCCTCACTCCATCACTTCCTTTGCTGATCTGCGAAGGGAGTTCTTGCTCAGGTTCTCTACCTCAACCAAGAGAAAGGGCGGTACTGAAGCCCTCTTTGAGATCAAGCAGCGCGGGAATGAAACTTGGTCTCAGTTTGTTGATCGATTCCAAAGAGAGATTTTGGACATCGATATTGCGGATCAAGAAATGTACCGAGTGGCTCTTATTCACGGTCTTCGTGAAGGGCCTCTCAAGTTTGAAGTGTGCACCGAGAACATACCAAGAGTTGATTGCCTTAGCCAACTCATACATCCGAGGCGAAAAAACGCAACCCAGGCTTTGTCTCCAAGCTTACATCCGAGGAAGATCTCCCTCGCAAGCATCCTCCAAGGTCTCCTCACAATCATTTCCCAACTCACTCAAGAAAGGAGAGAAGGTTTCAATGCCATCGATACTCCTTCCCGGGCCGTGATCGTGCTCAAGAATCATTACTGCCACTAGCTCCGTCTTCACAAACAGCTGCAGTCTGCCAACAGCAAGACAATGACTTGTATGAGTCTGATCTCGACGAGGCCATGCAAGAAGTAATTCAAATCATGAAAGATAGGGTCAACTACAAGAAACCCTACCGACCAGCCGATCAAAGGTCTAAAGACTCAGAACCTTACTGCGAATTCCACAAAGAGCCAGGTCACTTGACTGAGTACTGCCGAGCACTCCGCCAGCTTGTGCAAAGGATGCTCCGGCATGGTAAGATGCGTGACCTGCTTCCCAAAGAAGATCGCCCTGATCCAGCAACCTCAAAGGGCAATGAAGTTGTAGATGTTCCTTGCTCCTCAAAAGGAGTGAACCTAATCGAAGAGCCTCCTCTCCTCGTTGTTAACAAAACTGTCGAATGCTTCGATGTCGACGACGAGGGTGTGCTTGGAAGGCTATTCTAAGCCAGCAAAGGACTTCATAGTCTTCCAAATTCTCACAACCTTGATGGGTTATCTCAACTCTTGCCCTTACTCTTTTCAGACATTTTTATTTCAAAGCACTTTTCAGTGTTCATTACTGTTTTTCAACAAAGCTTTTATCTGGGATCTTATACTGACACAGTTCCCTTCTTGTGATGCTTCCTTCTCTATCTTTTCTCTTTGCCAAAGAGATCACTACACCCGTAAAATATCGCCAAGTCCGAAATGCTCCCTCTGTAGTTTGTTCTCTGACACGACCGCTTCGACCACATATGGCGGGAGTATACTCATATGTGTGGTGGGAGCCGTTCAATCTACGATGTTGGGCTTCAGACTTAGGATCCTAGCCGGCATCTGACACAGAGTGTGTGCTAGGGGAGCCCCATGTGTTAGCTCTTTTGTGCTTCGCAAAGGATACATTACAGTTACGTTGATCTTTGCTTGACAAGCAATGGCAATCAAGCGTAGCCTTGTCTCTTTGATCATCTCACAACTGTGATGGTCGAACACTCTCTGGTACTCTCAAGCCGTGACTTCGCGGGATCCCATAACTCCACTGATCAATCCACAGACAAGCAATAGGCCACTTGGTGCAACTAGTCTCATTGATCAGTGATGATTGTACCCGAGGCAAGAGAGTAGTGCATCTAGCGATCCTTCTCAGGATTCTCCTTGCTTTTCTCTTTTGTGCCCTCCTAGAGGATGCGCGGCCAGCCCGCTTCGAGTAGGACTATACTCGGGATGATTTTCTCAGGAAAGCGATGCATAAGACCCACGGTGAACACCTGTGGCAGCATCCAGCCTTCTTTAGTCACTTCCGAGTATAGACCTCTTTTTTGTCAACTGCCTTCTTTCACAGGTGAACAGGTTAATCCAACCTACCAAAAGGACTTCCAGCATTCACTTTACTTATGCTCATCTAATATGCATCACTTGCTCAAGCTCTATCAGATGATGGTTCACAGAGCTATTCATTAATCTTATCAAAATCTAATGGTATCAAACATTGATCAAAGAATCTTACTCTCCTTGATCATCAAGTCATGTTATTGCAATCTAGTTAAGATTGGCAGAATTCGTCAAGTTCCTTCTCTGCTAATCTGATCATGTCCATCCAGCCATGTCAACAGTTAACGCTCGATTTATTGATCTGGGCTTCATGATAAAGAGTTCATCAGGCATTTTCCTTGCTATTTGGTCATATCGGCCTTATCTCATCAACAGTTAACACTTGCAAGCCTTCTCTCAGGTACTTGCAAGCTTCTTTCGTATATATGCTTGCTCCTAACTCTCTTCTTGTAGAGATCAGCAGACCCTTGCAAATTTCTTCACAGGTACTTGCAAGCTACTCACATATACCATGTTTGTTCCTAACTCTCAGTTTTGCAGAGATCATTCGATACTTGCAAGCCTTCTCTCAGGTACTTGCAAGCTCCTTTCGTATATATGTCTTCTCCTAACTCTCTTCTTGCAGAGATCAGCAGACCCTTGCAAGTTTCTTCACAGGTACTTGCAAGCTACTCGCATATACCATGTTTGTTCCTAACTCTCAGTTTTGCAGAGATCATCCGATACTTGCAAGCCTTCTCTCAGGTACTTGCAAGCTTCTTTCGTATATATTCCTGCTCCTAACTCTCTTCTTGCAGAGATCAGCAGACCCTTGCAAGTTTCTTCACAGGTACTTGCAAGCTACTCACATATACCATGTTTGTTCGTAACTCTCAGTTTTGCAGAGATCATCCGATACTTGCAAGTCTTCTCTCAGGTACTTGCAAGCTCCTTTCGTATATATGTCTGCTCCTAACTCTCTTCTTGCAGAGATGAGCAGACCCTTGCAAGTTTCTTCACAGGTACTTGCAAGTTACTCACATATATCATGTTTGTTCCTAACTCTCAGTTTTGCAGAGATCATCCGATACTTGCAAGCCTTCTCTCAGGTACTTGCAAGCTCCTTTCGTGTATATGTCTGCTCCTAACCCTCTTCTTGTAGAGATCAACAGACCCTTGCAAGTTTCTTCACAGATACTTGCAAACTACTCACATATACCATGTCTGTTCCTAACTCTCAGTTTTGCAGAGATCATCTGATACTTGTGAGTTTCTTCACAGGTAATTGCAAGTTACTTTCATATACTGTGCATACCTTTAACTCTTCTTTTGCAAAAACCAGCAAAGACTTGCAAGTTCCTTCCAGGTACTTGCAGCTCATTTTTCCTTCTCGTATACTCTTCATCCTTCCTTTTTTGCAAAGGATAACAGGTGCTTGCAAGCCTCCATCAGGTACTTGCAAGTTACTATGCTTTTATGTTTTCCTCTCACTTTCATTTTGCAGAACTTAGTGGAAGACACATCTTCTTCATTATTGCAAAGGCAAACTCAGGTACACACACGATGTACCACCCATACATCCCTACCCTAACTTTCCTCTTGCAGGAAAGTAGACAGTCAGCACCAAACTCCTAAGGAGAGGCTTCAGGTTCTATCTCTCTGTGCCCCCTTCTCTTTTTGTTGGGGTGGATCACGATTTTCGTGGGTCTCCAACTTTTTCGAAGTTCTATTCAAAACTTGAAAAAGTGCAGGGATTATGTTAACCCCGAAATCGGCGATCCTTCCCAAGGCAGCCAGCTCGCTCATCGTGGCCTGTCCCGGGTTCCTCCTGAGGCTGTGATGCCCTAGGGAGGGCGGACAGAAATTCTCTGTCCGCTCAGGACGCGCGGCTTGCGCGGTCTCAGCGGTCTGACCGACCTGGTCGCGCGCCTTCCCTTGGTCGGTAGGGTCCACGGACTGCTTTCGTAGTCCGCCTCTGCAGGCCTCCCCCCTTTTCAGCTTAACCGCAAGGTTGTCTCCGCAGGACCCTCTCTGTCGGGCTCAACTACCTATCCGCCCAGACCGGCAACAGGTCGCTCAGTCCTTGCCACCAGCCACATGGGCAGCCGACTCCTCCAGTCCGCCTGCAAGGCGCGGACTCCAACTTCGGCTACCCGCCAAGACCAGCAGCAGTCCAAGTTCCTAGCAAGCTGGGCGACTCGAAGTGCGATCGAGACTTCCAGTTCGTCTTCATTAGTGAACCCCAGCCTCAACAGTCAGGCTCCATCTCCAACGTAAGCGAACTCGACCTTGCAGCAGCCGCGGACTTGGCGGACTCTCTATGCATTCCGCCCCTTCCCTTAGTCAGCACCAGCTTCTCGGCAGCAGTGCCAGTCTCCTCCTCAGTCCGCGGCCTTGGCGCGGACTCAGTCAGTAGTGGCGGCCTCCTTCCAGCCCGCCAGGCATCAGATCCTCCAGAAGGCAGTCCCAGTCTGCATACCCTCGTGCGGACTCGCTGGACTCCGCGGGCACTCTCTTGCTCGCACCCCTTTACAGATAGCTCAGTTCAGCAGCGGCGGACTCAGTGGATTCTCCTTGCAGTCTGCCGCTTGTCCTCCAGCTTCCGCCACCCCAGCAGCAGGCAGTCCCATCTCAGCAGTGACGGACTCCGCGAACCCGCATCGCAGTCCGCCACTGAGTCTCCCATTTTGGCGACAGCAGCTCCGGCTTCAGTACCAAGTCCCAGTCCGCGCGGTCTAGTGCGGACTCTGTCTCCTTCTCGCTCAAGTTACCGTCTCACCGGGGGTAACGTCACTGCAAGCCGTTACCTCCTCGGGCTTATAAATAGCCCCCCATGCCTATCATATAGAGGGCGTCTCATCATCGCCAAGGTGCTCACGCCCGAAGTCAGCCAGCAATTCCTCCTCCTGCGGACTCCGCTTCTCAGTCCGCACCCATCTCTGCGTCTTAGTCGCGCGGCCTGCCAGCCTGTGGTTCTCCAGTCTGCGTGGTCTCCTGTTTCCCTTAGTTGTGCGGCCTGCCGGCTTCGCTCTTCAGTCCGCGCGGCCTCCTCTGGCATTCTTCTTCCTTAACCGTCAGCTTCTTTCTTGTACCCTTTATTGCTTTGTTGTAAAGGTGTATTAGAAATTTATAACTCTCGCTATTAATAAAAGGAAAGCACGTCGCAAGAGTGAAATTTAAACCGCGGCGGGCGAAGTCTGTTGTTGCCACTGCTAGCGGCCCCCTCTCTCGCCCTTCTTCCTAGCTCAGCTCAGCTCCCTCGGCAACCAACCTGCAAGCACAACCTTCATAGTAACCGTCTGCTCGACAGATCCTGATCAACCTCCTCCTCTCATCAGCCTTCCCGGCTACTCTCAGCACCCTCTCCTCTATCCCTGCAACCTCCTTGACAAGCGCTTGCTCCACTCTCGAGCACTCAGAAGCTTCCTTCATTCCTCTTCCCCCGCAGTCTTCCTTCCTCTTCCTCTCCTAGCCTGTGAGATCGAACACCCCCTCCGTGTTAGCTGCCCGGTGCCGTTTTCGCGCATCAACAGACTTTACCCGTCTTCTCCGTCAATAGCCTTCAGTTACGTCCACCACCAGAGAACTCCGCAAGTGCAGCGAGAAATCCCATGAATCGGAGCTTGGAAGCTTGCGAACAATGGAGGAGGAAAAGAGGATGCCTTAGCTTGACGTTTGCAAGAAGAACAAGGATGTAGCACCTCCCGATGGTGGGCAGCAATGGAGCGGGGAAAAGGGGCAGGATGGACCTGTTCGGTGTGAAACTGATGATGGATCCGAAACAGGGCGAACTCCTGCGTTTAAATAGTGATCCGTTAGCAAAAATAGGCACGCACGGTCGAACGCACGGCTGTGCGTGCTTCGTGCGATATTTACAACACATGATTCGCCCAGACTAGAAGACGAGCAGACTGTGTGATTTTGATCACGCACGGGCAAATCACCCGTGCGAGAACAAAACGCATGGCCCCAAACAGATAGCAGGAAAACCAGCCAACGAGATCGATTGTGTGATTTCCATCGCACACAGTTAAATCTAACCGTGCATGAAGAAAAACGCACGGACAATGAATTCATAATTTTTTAGACAAAAAGACGAGGTCGTGCGATTTGGCCACACTCAGGCAAAACTCCCGTGCGAGAGCAAATTGCACGGCCCCGGGGCAGATCACCATTTTGGGGCCAGTAGGCAACGCACGGTCGAACCGATCGTGCGTCAAGAAAAACGCACCACCGTGCGATGTCAACAGAAAAGAACTGGCAACATTGGAGATCTGCCCATTTGCACAGCCAACAACAGCTGGGGCACAAGCCACCAGCACATGAACAATTACAAAAAAGAATATAAATAAATATTGGGGGCACATGGTGCTTACCCTCAGTAGCAAGGTGCGCAATTGTACACCCCAACGGGCCTAGATAGTGCACTTTGTGTACAATTAGAGATCGAGTGAAATATAAACGATAACAACATAAAAGTGTAGTGCACGTGCGTGAAAACTAGCGCAGATGAATCTGAAAAACCTTATAAATATCGTACTCAACACACCCCCAGACCTAACCATTATCTCTTCGCAAGAAAATCATCTCTTAGTGGATCGAAAAAAACAGTTAGTTGGCTTAGTAATTGTGGGCGCGTAGTACCATGCAAAGTCGCATACTCAGACGCATAGAAAGACAGTAGAGGAAATTTCTAATTATGCATATTGGTGGATAAATTTCTAGAAGCATATTTATATATTACTATTACTCAAAAATTGAATCACGACGAATCACTCGATCACGTGTGGGAAGAAAGTAGGCATGACACTGAGGTGAGCATTTCCAAAGATCGGGGTTTGACACTACCTCCAAAGAAATCCACCAATGCCGATGGGCATAAGCTTTACCGGTAACACTCTCTCCACAGCACTGGTTTGACTCAAACACACAAATCAATAGGACTTTAGGTGTAAGATGGGGCTTTGGTTTAGGTAGTGTTACAATGATAAAATCGGTGGCGGACACACCAAACCCAAATAAGGTAATAGGAAATACTCCCTACTCACTACAACAATCAAACGTGGGTGCACCACACCCCCAGACTTAGACATGGCAATATGGGTGTGTGCACCGCCTACTCCCTATACCATTCTTCATAAAAAGATTCTTAATCAAGCTCTTTTCTTCTCTTTTTTTCAAATATTTTCATTTATATTATTTTCTCATATAATGTTTTCAGCATATCTTTCACTTGAGCACAATCACAAATCCACATAAGCAACACCACATCAACATCCCAAACAAGAAAATGTACAACAACACGAGCTCAAATTTGGGTGTGCGACTTGGATCGACTTTAGGTTTTTGTGAGCTAATAGCGGAGCTGAATCAAAGGAGGGGAAGGCACAACGGGGCTAGCAATGATAATATAATAGGAATGGGAACCAGGCACAACCGGGCCAAAATGATAGCCTACATCACATTTGCGCGCTTGACTAACCGTATAACCATGCTTCGAGAATCGCTTGGGGTAAGCTCTTAGGTACCGAGAAATATAATCCTTTCTCCCAACTCAAGCAATACGAGGCTAACGACCGTCTACACACATTCATATGCTACCGTTTGATTTACACCGGATTTGCCAATTTTTTGAGTATAGTAAACAATATCTAGGCTAATAGAAAAGTATAAACTAATAGCATAAAAAGAAAATGAATCTACATAAAATTCTATGCAATGAGTGAGCACTCGACTCAGAGTACTGCATGAGTCAAAATTTCACTCCGCCTTACAATCCTAAGCCAGCACAACCATTTTTCAAATCACACAGAAGAAATAAATTTGACTTGTGACGCGCTAGCGGTTAAGCATGCGCTCAAGTGGGTGCTATGGTGTGCTGTGAAAATGAAACTAGAATATAAATGAAAATGAAGTTACTTCTAGCATGTCATGCAATGTGCACGATCATGGATAACAAACAACGACACTCTCCCCCAGACTTCATCTAAGCACTACACAAGATATAACCATGAAAATGAAATAAAGGGCCAGGGGAAAAGGAGTCACCCATGCTCAAAAATGAGCATACCAGAAAATTGACGTTAATCTTGAGAAGAGAAATTGCGCCCGCCGCCAATGAATAACCACACCTGCAAGAGGAAGCTCCAACCAACACAAATACGGGAAAACTAAACATCACAACACATAGCTACATAGTTATGATCACAATACACAGAATTACATAACTATAAGCACAGAGACAAAACATAAAATAGATAATAAACAAAGATAAATATCCACAACCCACCCTGGGGACGAAGCCTCGGCAAAAGAAAGTCAGGTACAAACATATATCTCAAAACATAATTAAAAAAAACTAGAACAAAGAGGAATCACTGGAAACTGGCAGGAGCACCCTGGAAGAGCAAAACTCAAACTATTACTGCTGCGGAGGCGGAGACTGCGGAGAAGATGGAGGGGGAGGACGATGCCTCTGATGATACTGGGCAACAAAATCCCCCGCTGGCTCAGGAGAAGCATCCAAACCCAAATGCGCCCCGGTCCGAGAAAATAGCTCGAACTGCCTGGCCATGGACTCCTCCAGGCGGTCGAGCCTCGTAGTACCGCTGAATTCTGCTCATCACTTCGCCGAGGGGCACGCCTCGTATGAGCAGGAGCAGTATAAGAAGGGGCAGCAGGATCGGGCAACCCAGTACCAGACGAGGAACTTGCCTCGGCAGCATCAGAAGAGACTGCATCCTACGCTCTAACCTCACGTATCACGTAATACGAACTCCCTCCGTCTTGAACTTTTCGGATCAATTTGAATGTGGTCATCATTCTAAGAGATATAACACGACCACTCGAAGCGACAGTCATCGGGGGCATCATATCCCAGATCCCCAGTCCCCTGGCTATCAGAGGGATATAATGTGACCCTCCCATCAACTTGAGGGGCAGATAGGTGGCCAGACGAATGAGGTAGTTGGCAAGAACCCACCCAAGATGAAGGGGCACACGTCAATGCATGTAGAGAAGATCCTGCCAGCCCGCTACATTCTGGATCATGGTACGGGCATTGATGTTATGCCCGATCAAGTGTTGGAAGCAGCTGAGTGTAGGGGAGACAATCGAGATGGACTTCGCCATGGGAGCCTCGTACAGCCAATTCCATCCTGTGATAGACTGCCAGAACTCGTTAGGGGAGACGCACGAAGGGAACTCGTGAGGGAAGAAGAGTACATCCGACTCTACGAGCTCGTCCCAGGTGTAAATCTCAGCGGGGACTGCCAGCATGCCCATACCCATGGTGTAGGTGTGGTCGTGCATCCGGAAGGTAACGGATATTGGCTCGTCGAAACTCTCGTCCACCATCTCAAGGAAATAGAAGGTGGAGAGGAACTCAAGGGTGAGTTCACGGCACCCAAATTTCATGATGGAAAATAGGTTATTCCATGAACCAGCGTCGAGTAGCCTTCCCGCCGCCATGTTGAGATCAATGGTGGAGAGCTCCGGGAAAGAAACCCAACGGTAATCAAGTAACTCTTTCTGCCGCAGATCGCAGCAGACAGGCACAAATCACAGATGTTCTAACAAAGCCGCTGCCTAGGGCTAAGTTTATAAAACTCCAAGAGAAATTTGGGGATAAAGCAAATACCGGTTTAGGGGGGATTGTAACCAAGAAACAGTATTGTGTTGTGTGTTATGCTGTCAGCACTATGTAAAATAGTATATGCTGGCTTATATTAATGGTAGAGTATATCTAAGCAGTCCTGTAATATTAGATAAGATATAACTTGTCAAGTGGGCTGACGTATAAAGCCACAAACAAACAAAAAGAAAGGCTAACTGCAGTCAACGTAAAACTACCATAAAAAAGAGTTATAAGACTTAAATAACACAAAGTATATCCTGTATTCCTGTTCTTCTCCTTTGGCTTATTGTGCTTGTAAACCAAAAGCCTCTTGATTGACTGAAAAAGAGACTACAAGTGATGAATACAAGCGAAAGAGAGAAAAGAGAAGCAAATTTGGCAAGAGCCCAACTTAATATCCGTACCTACAATTGGGCAGGTTCTGGCCTAAGTTTGCGATCTGCATTGGTGCGCCCTTGTCCCCTATTTACATCAGAGGGTGGGTTGTCCAAACGGTTACCGAAATGTCGGACATTTAATGTCTGACTTAATGCAACATTAAATGCGCAGCTGCCCAAGGTACATGAAGAGTCGGGCGGCGGGGAGTTGAGAGAGCAGACCGCATATGCGGTTGCTGGATTCGAGAGTCTGCGGGAGCTCTCCCGGGAGAATCCGCCGCGACCTGGTCGGATATCCGCGAGCGAGCTCTCCCTGGAAATGCTTGCTCTGTCGATCACCCGCGACTGTGCCCGCGGCATCCCAAGGAGTGTTCACAAATGCTTGGAGTGTCCGCCCATCAGATGTTGTCCCTTCGCCGCTGGATTTGAGTAAAGAGTTATAATATGGGATTTGAATTTCAACAATTCCTCCAATACCTCTTCTTCAGTCTGGTAGATCAAGTCATTAATGCGCCATATCTATATAAATGATAACTTAAATTTGACTTTTTTGTAAAAAAAAAAGGAATACGATCAAAGTGTACAGATCTATGATAGCCAACTAATGATCCAAAGGTTGAGAAATTATGGTATATGTAGGTCAAACGCTGCTTTTTTGAATATTAATGTTGAATGAAGTGGACATGAGTGCAATCATGCGGGATTGAAAATCATTTGGTTGGGTATTTGAATAAAGACAAAAATTATCAGAATGAGTCATCTTCGAAAAGCAATCCACTACCAAAAGTATGGAATCCTGCTTTCTAATTGTTTGCAAGAGTCCAAACACGAAATCCATACTAATATTCACCCAAAGCTGATGGGGAATGGGTAGGGCAATTGCCAATCATGATATTTTTTTTAAGTGTCGCAATGAGCTACGGCGACGGCCGCAATCACGATATAGATCTCTATCATCAATTTTTAAGATAGAAATATGAGGGACGATAAAGAAACATGCCCATGAGTTATTGTTTGACAACATCGCTCGAGCTTAAGGGATCATCCCTCCCTATCAATACAAGTGGATTGGTCTGTTTCAAACCTCCATTGGACCAAGCTCACGTATTTTGATATATTTAAAGATTCACAAACAAGAAGAAATCTAAAGTAATCATGTAATGCTAAATAGAAATTTGAAGAATAAAAGAGTAACTCACAAGGCTTGGTTGTGTGAAGAAGAAAAAGAGAGTAAGTAAAAAACTTATTGTCTCATAAAGATTCAAAGAGTGAGGCTGGTAGTATCTTACCAGTTCACAAAATAACATTTGAGTAACTCACAATCACAAAAACACCTTCACGACTGCATAATGCCTACAGTTCCATAGATTCAAAGAGAAGTGGAAGACAATGAAGTGACAAAGAGTAGATGATATGAAACGCTCGATCTAAAATTACATAAATTGTTTAACTAGCAGAGAAAGAGAAAGGGACATTGGGAGTAGGATTGTGGTCTCGAGGAAGTCGGGATGAGATCATCAAAAAGATAAGAATGCGTGTTTAACGTACTACATTTACGAGAGTTGAGAGTAGAGACTCAAGCGAGAAAATCTTGCATAATGGGAAGAGAAAACGTAAAGAGGAAGAACTGAGGAACAGTCAAATGTATACTAAGCATGGAGGTGAGAAACCATCAAACCAATAAGATAAATTTAATATCCAATAGGAACAACAACACCTTGAATTCAGAGAGCATTACGTATTTAGGGCAATTATATTTTAATTCTGTTTTTGTACCTTGAACTTTGAAACAAGCCGAAAATCAAAACTGGGCAAAGTTTAGGCACACGGAACAGATAGTTTATATTTTATGTTAATTTCATCTTGAACAGGGAATGACAGAGCCTTCCCAAAATGCTTGAAATGGCAAGAAAAAAGCCCATGAAGCTCCGGCACTTAGCTGCAGCAACTAGCACAGGAATGCTCACCAATGATTGACAGCAAGAGATGAATCTTTTTAGGAAGAAATCATTAAAAAAAAAAAGTTTAATACAGGAATGCTCAACGTTGATTGACAGCAAACTAGAGAAAAAAGGTTTAAAATAGGGAGCTGTAAAATTTTATGAAGAAGCAAAGGTTGGCCAACGCAGAATTAATAACTCACTTCCCATTAGGCGTCCCACGTGGCTTCTTCTTCTGTGCTACGGTAACCTTTCCAACGCTCACTGACGGAGAAACCCCACCCATGTCTTACTTCCATCAATAGCATCGGAAAACCCTCTTTTCGCACGGAAAGCGTAGCCCTTCCACAGCTGCAACCCGAGAGCGAGACCCAACTTCTTGAAAACCCTATTTTCGCCACTGACGTTGCAGTTAAAATTATAATTCGCCCATGCTCTCGAGCTGCGTTCCTTTCCATGCGGTAGTGGCGAAAGGGTTTGGGATAGCCAGCTGGAGAGCTGCGATTGGCTGGGAATCCCCGAGGAGGGTTTAGGCGCGAGGCGTTTTCAATTTCATCCTCCTGCGCGTGCTATATATATCTCGCCCATGCCAGCCAGCCTATCAACTCTGCCAGAGCGCAAATCAAGAGTAACAAGGCTCTATCACAAGCAAAAAAAAACCCGGCGATGGAAACCATGGGCGAAGATCCCCTCCTCCCACCGCCGAACTCCGATCCCGTCTCCCTCTTTCCGATTCGATACCCCAAAATATGGGAAATGTACAAGAAGGCCGAAGCGTCCTTTTGGACGGTAGAGAGCGTAGATCTCTCCGACCATATTAAACACTGAATGAAATTCTTACCGGCGAGCGGCGCTTCGTGTCGCATGTGCTCGCTTTTTTGCCACCTCCTATGACATCGTTCTGGAAAATATAGCCCTGAGATTCATGTCTGACGTGAAGATTCCGGAGGCCTGGGCCTTCTACGGTTTTCAGATCGCGATTGAAAACATTCATTCGGAGATGTACAGTCTCCTTCTGGAAACATTTGTGAAAGATTCAGTGGAGAAGCATCACCTCTTCCATGCCATGGATACAATCCCATGCGTGGCCCGAAAGGCATAGTGGGCACTGCAGTGGATCGACTCATCCGAGTCCTTCGCCCAGCGCATAGTTGCCTTCGCTTGCGTTGAAGGCATTTTCTTCTCCGGAAGCTTCTGTTGTATCTACTGGCTAAAAAAACGGGGGCTCATGCCTGGACTAGATTTCGCCAACGAGATGATAGCCAGAGACGAAGGCCTGCATTGCGATTTTGCATTGCTAATCTACAGCCTTCTACACGAAAAACTGTCCCAAGACCGGATTCATTGCATCGTCTCCCAAGCTGTGGATATCGAGAAAGAGTTTATTTGTGAAGCCCTTCCATGCGTGCTAATAGGTATAAACGCTCATCTGATGGGTCAATACATCGAATTCCTGTCCGATCGTACCCTTGTGGCCTTAGGATACGAGAGGATGTACCTGGCAACCAATCCTTTCGATTGGATGGATTTGATATCCCTCCGGGGAAAGACCAACTTCCTGGAGAGGAGTTGCTGGGATTCCCAGAAGGCATGCGTGATGGCCAGCCTGAAAGACAATGGTAATGCCGGCGGAGGAAGAGTTTTTGATTTCAATGTTGATTCAGATTTCTGACCTTGATCCGGCCTTTCGCTCCTTTACATTTTCTCAGATGTTTTACTCTATCTTCTGACTATGTGGATATAATAAACTGTTTGAACAAGTGTTTTGAATTGATCTTCCATTTCAACCCAATGGACAATTAGGGTTATCTTTTGACTATAATATCGATATAGTAGTTTTGATTGTGATCGTAATTGTCCTTTTGGTCAATCCCTGCTCTGATTAAAGATGACTTTTGACTTGATTCATGATCAGGAGCTGGTAAGCATTAGTGCCAATTTCCTTGAAAATTATAAGGGATCCATACTTAATTGATTTTGACCTGTTATACCACTTGGAGTTGTAATTCACCTGCTTGGCTTAGACTAAGGCTCTGTTTGGAGGGGACTTATTTTGATCGGTCAAATGGTCATGACCACATGAACCGGACCTTAATTAAGTCCCAATTCATGCAGTCATGACCGCTTGACCGGTGAAAATAAGTCCCCACAAACGGAGCCTAAAAGTCGTATGACAAAAGAGTGGGTGAGCCATATATACTAGACTCTATTTAACATGTATAGTATCTTCTGATTTAAAGAAACATACAAGTTAGGTTCCACTCCTTTTTCATGGAGCACCTATTTGCTGGATTGGTTGCTGGATCAACGGTAAGGGGTGTTACGTTGAAGACAACGGGAGTCGACGTTGTTCCTCGACAGCGTGGAACGAGCGGAAGCCGTCGGATGGCAGCGGCTCTGGCTTGCTGAAGTTGACGGAAGCAGGCCGCGTTGGGGTCAACTGGAAGAAGAGCAGTGTACGGGATGGTCGCCAGAGGCGCGCCAGTTGCAGGGAAAATGCGGTGGGACACTAGTGATGTGCTACGGCGGGGAGAAAATGAGTGACCGGTGAGGAGGAAAGTACCTCTGATATCAAGTTTTTAACGTGTCTATTTTCAGTGGATCGTCGGAAAGCGGCAGGTGGAAGATACAAGGGATTGAATCCTTAGAAATGGTGGAGGAGATGAGAGAGGATGAAAACCCTAGAAGGGAGGAGGTGAGGAGGAGAAGAATTAGAGAGAGAAAGAGAGGAGCTAGAGAGAGAGAAACTTGATTTCTTCTTTCATGTCATTACATGACCCCATAAGTTCCTTTAAATAGAACTCTAAATGGCATAATCGGAAATACAACAATAAACGAGCGAACATTAAAATACTACGATGCTAAGACTCTGACTCAATAATAATGACTTGATACAACACGACTTTCACTTAACATAATAATAAGAATAATGACACTCGATAACTGACGGCAGATCCCAAACATCTCATCCGTCCGTGACATCGAGCATGACCCCAAGCTCGAACTACCGTCATTCATTAACGATCACCTAACAAATTTCATCCGTTTAAACATAAAAGTGGATGAAGTTCCGTGAGTGTGCGTTAAATAATGACAGTTTAACCCTCGTGTTCATGACCACCACAGTCGTGGCAAACAGAGCCTTAATCGATATCAAATTTCAATCACGGTCTTATTCAAGGTTACGTACCAGACATTTATTTTTTTTTTCTTTCTTTTAATCATTTATTCAGTGGTACTTCGCTTGTCTTTTTATCATCAACATTTCAAGATGGATTCATCGACGTTATTCAGATAAAGATTATACATCTTTTTTTGTCTAAAACCTTCGCAAAAAAATCTGATGATCTTCCAAAGAGATAAAATGAAAAAAAAAACTAATTTTTTTTGTTTACAATATGATGAACGGAAACATGACTTCCCTTCGATTCTCTCCGGCGATATTAAACACTGGAATGAAATTCTTACCGGCGACGAGCGGCGCTTCGTGTCGCATGTGCTTGCTTTTTTTGCCGCCTCCGATGGCATCGTTCTGGAAAATATAGCCCTGAGATTCATGTCCGACGTGAAGATTCCGGAGGCCCGGGCCTTCTACGGTTTCCAGATCGCGATTGAAAACATTCATTCGGAGATGTACAGTCTCCTCCTGGAAACATTCGTGAAAGATCCAGTGGAGAAGCATCGCCTCTTCCATTCCATGGATACAATCCCATGCGTGGCCCGGAAGGCCCAGTGGGCACTGCAGTGGATCGACTTATCCGAGTCCTTCGCCCAGCGCATAGTTGCCTTCGCTTGCGTTGAAGGCATTTTCTTCTCCGGAAGCTTCTGTTGTATCTACTGGCTAAAAAACCGGGGGCTCATGCCTGGACTAGCCTTCGCCAACGAGATGATCGCCAGAGACGAAGGCCTGCATTGCGATTTTGCGGTGCTAATCTACAACCTTCTACACGAAAAACTGTCCCAAGACCAGATTCATTGCATCGTCTCCCAAGCCGTGGATATCGAGAAAGAGTTTATCTGTGAAGCCCCTCCATGCGCGCTAATAGGTATAAACGTTCATCTGATGGGTCAATACATTGAGTTCATGTCCGATGGTACCCTTGTGGCCTTAGGATACGGGAGGATGTACCTGGAAACCAATCCTTTCGATTGGATGGATTTGATATCCCTCCGGGGAAAGACCAACTTCCTGGAGAGGAGTTGCTGGGAGTCCCAGAAGGCGTGCATGATGGCCAGCCTGAAAGACAATGGCATTGCCGGCGGAGGAAGAGTTTTTGATTTCAACGTTGATTCTGATTTCTGACCTTGATCCGATCTTTTGCTCCTTTACATTTTCTCAGGTTTTTTACTCTATCTTCTAACTATGTGGATATAATAAACTGTTTGAACTAGTGTTTTGAATTAATCTTCCATTTCAACCAAATGGACAATTAGGGTTATCTTTTTTACTATAATATTGATATAGTAGTTTTGATTGCGATCGTAATTGTCCTTTTGGTCAATCCTTGCTCTGATTATGGATGACTTTTGACTTAATTTCTGATCAGGAGCCGGTATACATTAGTGCCAATTTTCTTGAAAATTATAAGGGATCTATACTTAATTGATTTTGACCTGTTATACCACTTGGAGTTGTAATTCACCTATTTGGCTTAGACTAAGGCTCTGTTTGGAGGGGACTTATTTTCATCGGTCAAACTGTCATGACCGCATGAACCTGACCTTAATTAAGTCCCGATTCATGTGGTCATAACCGCTTGATCGGTGAAAATAAGTCCCCACAAACGGAGCCTAAAAGTTATATTACAAAAGAGTGGGTGAGCCATATATACTAGACTCTATTTAACCTGTGTAGTATCTTCTGATTTAAATAAACATACAAGTTATTCTGCACTCCTTTTTTCTTGGAGCGCCTATTTGCTGGATTGGTTGCTGGAGCAACGGTAAGGGGTGTTACGTTGAAGACAACGGGGGTCGACGCTGTTCCTCGACGGCGAGGAACGAGCGGAAGCCATCGGATGGCAGCGGCTCTAGCTTGCTGAAGTTGACGGAAGCAGGCCGCGCTGGGGTCAACTGGAAGAATTGCAGTGCACGGGTTGGTCGCTGGAGGCGCGGCAGTTGCAGGGAAAATGCGATGGGATGCTGGTGATGTGCTACGGCGGGGAGAAAATGAGTGGCCTATGGGGAGGAAAGTACCTCTGATATCAAATTTTTAACGTGTTTATTTTCGGTGGATCGTCGGAGAGAGGCAGGTGGAAGATACAAGGGATTGAATCCTTAGAAATGGTGGAGATGAGAGAGGACGAAAACCATAGAAAGGAGGAGGTGAGGTGGAGAAGAATTAGAGAGAGAAAGAGAGAAGCTAGAGAGAGAGAAACTTGATTTCTTCTTTCATTTCATTACATGACCCTGAAAGTCCACCTAGTGTCGGCTATGTGCACCTATGGGGGGGGGGATAGGTGACGTGTGGTTCTTTTGCGGAATTCACAGATGTACCTGCACAATAAAAGCAACAAACACAGAACACAGAATACACAGCAAATTTATAGTGGTTCCCCGACTTGGGTACATCCACTTTCCCCCTTCGACCTATCTCCCCCAACAAGGGACGACTCGGTCACTTCTCCAACGGGATTGAAATCCAATCCCTTCACTAACGGAAGGTGCCCTTCCACACGTGAGAGTCAACACTCCCACAAATCGGGTTGCACCCAACCCTTACACCGCGGAACAAAAGTTCCTTTACAATAAAATAAAAGTAGAATGTACACGTGATACAAACTTCTCTTGGAGACTCCGGTGTTCCTCTTTGGTCGACGACGTGTTCTTGAAGTCGATGAAGAGTCTACGACCTTGGTCTTGCTTGGAGAAGATCTCCCCGGAACCGGCGGCGGCACACGAACGGCGGCTAGCTTCGGGATTGGCGGCTACGATGAAGAGTGGCTGCAGAACTTGGAGATCTAAACTTCGTAGCGAAGCAAGCTAGGTCTAGCAACGGTCACTCTAGGATCAGTCGTCTCAATCGATTCGGACGGGGGAGTTTTTCCCGGTCAACGAATCGAGAGACAAGAGATCTCCGGATAGACGCGTGAGACACAAGCCTTGCTAAGCTTCTGTCACCGGAGATCGGGAAGATGAGCGATCAGCAGCGGCGACCACTTGACGCGAGCGGCGGCGGCGGAGCGGAGCGAGTTCGCGGATTTAGGGTTACGTCGCCGCTCGTTTTTCTTTTTCTCCTTTTTTACGTGCATTACTGTTCAAAAATACTCATGTATTTATACTGTAGTATTCTCAAATATGACCGTTTGTGGGACCCACAAAAGGAATCCCCAAAATCTGGTTCAAATAAGTCCAGAAGCAGAATCCGGTCCGGCAGCAATCTGAGAAAACGCCAAGTAAAAATCGGCGAGAATCGCAGACGATTCTCGACGAATCGGCGAGAATCACCAAGTGATTCTCGACGATTCGTCGAGAATCGTTTGTGATTCTCGTCGAATCACTTTTCGATTCTCAACGAATTGGACTTGGTATTCATGGGCTGCATGACCACTGGTTCGGCGGGAATTAGAAGTGATTCTCGCCGAATCTTGCTTGACACCATATTGAGATGGCCAGAAGGAGTCGGCGAGAATCACTGATGATTCTCGTCGATTCGGCGAGAATCACCAAGTGATTCTCGCCGATTCGGCGAGAATCACTTGGTGATTCTCGTCGAATTTGCCTTGGACGATTTTTCGTCTTCCACCTAGAAGCTGCTCCTTGATCCTCCATGCTCCTTGTCTTCTCTTGCATATGAGCGGTCCTGTACTTGAAAGTAAGTGCACTCCAATAGAGAGAGTACACATAGGCCAACACACTGATCTGCTCAACGAGGGATTACGTCGTGCAGACCCGTGTATATTGACCTACTGCACCCTGACATTGGTGTGCACTTAGCGTGGAGAAACTGCAAGTACAACTTGAAATGTTTCATCAAATACATTGTGAATTCATCTTAGCTTGACAGGGGGCTTCCTCAAATCTAGGTAATCGTGGATACAATACCCAACAATCTCCCCCTATTTGACGAAGTCAAAACCCTACTAGCTAAGATGAATAACACTTATCAAATAATAATTATAGCATTTAAAAATTAATTATGCAACACAAGGTAATAAATGCAATCAGAACAGGACTTGAGTCATTCTCATATTCAAGAATATATATATATATACCAAGAGAAATATATTCACATATAAGTCAGAATTGTTCACACTACAGTAATAATTGTTAAGTGTTTTTAATACACCGTGACCAGCTATAAGATAATGACTATTTGTCCTTAGCTCCGTCACCCTTAAGAGTTTGCGCCAAGTACTTTTTGCTCTGCCTTTCCATGTATTCCTTGGGCTTCGGATAGTACCTGGGAGGAGCAACTTTGTCTGGATCCTTGTTGTTTCTAAAGAAAATGTTGCGTTTCGCTTCAAATGCTTTGTGCGTCTCCCATTCATACTGACTATATGCTTCATTTCGATTTATCTCTCCTCTTTCTTGCAGCAGGAAGGTGTCTAGGATGATGCTCCTTGAGACTGGGCTCCACCTTTCGTTTCTTACCTCCTCCTCACTTAGTCTGATCCTCTTTTGAGTTGGTGTCTCCTTTGATGTCCCTTCCTGAACTTTCCTCTTTCCTCTTGCTTTAGCTAAAGCCTCCTGGTCAAACATACTTCTCAGCTTAGATTTGGAGATGGCCCTAGCGTCAGCTTCATCAGTGAAAACATCAGCAGCACTGGTACTTACATCCTCAGCAATATGCACTTCCTCAGCAGCCTTAGAAGTCTCAGGAACCTGAACACCGGCAGGTTGGTCAGGTAGGACTACCCCTAACGTGCCCAGTGCCTGTTGTAGCATCCACCAGCAACTCTCATAGATGTAGTTGCTTGATTTCACAAAGTTTGCATCCATGCTTTTCTGGAGCTCAGCCATCTTAGCGATATACTCCTTCTCCCCCTTTTTGGCTTCTTCAGCTATGCAATTGGCATATGAGTGCAAGGAGTCATCAATGTGCTTAGTTGTCTTGCTGAATTCAGTGACTAGGGTCTGCTGATTTGCATTTAAAGTGACCATGTTGCCATCAAATTTCTGAATATTGTTGGCCACAACGTGTGTGTTCTGATTGACAACAGCCAGAGTGTCAGTAGTCTTTTTCAAGCCGGCCATTAACAGTGTGACAGCTTCGCCGGCCGCAGTATACTTTTCTTCAAACTTCTTCTCCATCATATCCAGTTTGTGGTTGATTGCCACCATATTCTTCAGCATGAGATCTTCAGAAGTCTTAATCTCTTGCAGTATTGTTTTCTGAGTTTTATCAAAAGAGGTTTTAAGCTCATTCACGATGCCCTGAATTATATGTACAGTGTGATGGCTAGGTCATCTCGTAGTGGAATACCCGGAGGCACTTCTTGGCCTTGTTCTGGCTCGGCCGCAGAAGCATCAGTAGAGCTGGATACAATCACAGCCTCTATGGGAGGAATGTTGGTGGCCTCCTTTACCTCCCCCTCCACTGGTGCAGGCTTAGCAGTAGGAGGTTCATCAGTATCTGGAGATTCAACCACTTCATGGCCCTCACTGACCTCGTCCTTTCCGTCCTCATCCAAAAACTCATCCATATCAGCATCTTCTTCCACTTCTTGATCAGCAGAGTCCAGTGTTTCAGCTTCAGTTCCGAGGGTGTTTCTGTTCAGGACCTCCTCATCCTCCAACCCAGGTTCACCTTCTGCATGAACTTCTGCCACCGCATCTCTTGCCACCTGGGCGATTTCAGATATCATATCCAAATGAGTGGGTAGAGACTCCCCCTCGATTCCTGCAATCACAGTATCAGGAATTTCACGGGGGGAGGCTGCGGGAGAAACTTCCTCATGCTCTTCTACAGCAGGCAGTCCGATGCGCCGCTCCCATCGATCAAATACAGTGGCATCCATCTTTTTCAAGTAATGTAGAGGAACTCCTTTGCTCATGTCGAATTTATCTCCGTTGAGCTGGTTGAGATATAGACTGATGATGCGGCCGAAGCTCGGAGTGCCCAGAGTGTCCTTGATCTTTTGAAACATCAACTCTCCCCAGTTGAACTTCTTTCTGCAGACCACGGCTATGAGAATTTTGAACATATCTCCGGAGATATGATCATGGGAGCCTGGCTTACAGATGAGTACTTTTCCTATGATGTCGGATAGGAGCTTCCCTTCTTCATTCATCTCTTTTCGTTTTACTGATCGTGTGCCTCTGGGTAGACCGCAGAACAGGAGGGTTCTGGTTTTGTCCTCGTCCTCCAAATAGTCTTCCTGCTCCGCACTTGAGAGCTGCAGGTAGCGTGATAGCTTACTGGCAGACATCTTTACTTTAGTCCCCGCCACCTTGCTCTTGATGATGGAGTCTCGGTTTCGAAGCCTTGCTGTAGAAAAGAACTCCAGCACTTCTTTATCTAAGACTTTGCAAGGGTGCTCCAATATGAAGGTTAGCCCGGCTTCTTCCAACATGATAACGATGTTTCGGAACTCGTCCGAGGCATGAGAAAAACCAGTGCGAACCAGTTCGCAACCAGAAATCAAACCTGCGGTCGTCCTTGGGGCCATTGAGGATCTAGAAAGAAGCCCGACTCCAAGCATTAGTGTTCATTCAAAACGAAAGCATCACATGGGGTTCGGCCTTGGAGCCAGTAAGGAGGAGGTTACCTAAGGGCCTCGGTGGAAGAGAGTTGGGGAGCTTCAGGAAGAGCTTCGGTGGTATCCCGTGGGGTGCGCCCTTGTTAGAATCTCACGGGGAGAGGTCTCCTGCGCGAGTTTGCGGAAGACGGTCACACACAGCAGCTCTTCGACGGCGTCGACGAGAGCGTGATACCAAGGGCTGCGGGTGTCGGCGAGTTCGCGGAAGAGCACTTGCGGTCACACATAGCAGCACTTGCGCGAGGAAGGCGAGGGTCGTCCAGAGGTCTCCTGCGCGAGTCGTGAGGAAGGTGAACCGGCGGAGATTCTTTCGGCGGGATTTATAGGGGTCGTCGGGATTCGGGGGAAGCCGAGCGGTCTGCGAGTTTCTTGGACGGGATTCGGCGAGATTTGTCTAATTTGGTTTCTAATACGTTTGTCGAATCGGCGAGATATAAAATGGGTCGGCGGGATTTGGAATATATATATTGATGTTTGTCTTGAACCTTTGGGAAGCATTGCACAATTTTCACATTCTTCGAGTGTCAAGTTAACACAGGATTAAGGAATACATATTTATTATAATGACAATCTATTTGGATTTGAATGACGCTTCTCCAGACATTTTGTGATGTCAATTGTGATTTGTCGAAATTCGCAATGACATATCTTGGTTAACTTTATATTGATGTGTAATGATTTGCATGCCTCGAGGTAATCTTTCCTTAAAGGTGTACATATATATGATGAGCATACGTATACTTATACACAAGGATAACAATATATATACATTTACTTTGAATGAGGATGCATCATGACACAAGTCCTTGAACTGATCAAAATTACCTGGGATATGGAGAGTCATCGTCTTAGTCCCACAGGTAGTACATATCAGTAGCTTAAAGTGATTATGCTCAACAGGTAGCACGTCTGTTATTGCAGACGCTTGATCCAAGCTAGCCTTGAGCCACGTACTGTCTAGTTCCCAAGTATTCATGGGGACCTAGACTACCCTGCAAAACAGAATTACTTGACCTTAGGAACCCAAATCATATTGGGTCCTAGGTTTCTATTAGCATGAACACGCAACTGCCTTCCTTGAGAAAACTTGTCTGGAAGACTGCCTCTGTCCCTATAATGTGGAGAAGCCCTTGCTGTGGGCACAGAGAGGTTGTGCCAACAGTCAATGGCAAAGTGTCCCACTTTGCCGCAGCACCAACAAGAGTGAATGTTGTATCGCCGTTTTTGACCTGATCTAGTGACTGATGTAGTCACGGTCCTAGGTCTCAAAGGGATAGGGCATGTTCTTGTTGCACAAATTCCTCTTCCATCGAGGCATGATGAAGGGTGTAACGAATGCATGATGTGAGCGTTATGAGGCCGAGAAGGTGGTGCCATTCTTTCAGGCATCTTCCTTGCTGAGGCTCCATGACGCCTGACATCATGACTTCTATTCTCCCTATCCCGTGTCCTCGAATGGAGAGAATTCTTCTGTGAACCAGGACCTGCAGATCCACACTTTGTTGTGGCAGTGGCAGTGAATACAAAGGGCTCAGAATGAGCCTTAGGTATTTCTTCATGGGTGGCCATGATGCCTCTTGCACTATGGACATTTCCACATGGGGACAACTCACCCTTACAGTGACCACGATTATTCCTGTGGTCATACCTGAAGGCATGATGAGTTGCCTTCCCGCTTGGAGTGGGAGGTCGGAACACCGTTTCCCCATTTCTCCATCCCTGGATAATCCGGGAGATCCACCCGGTTTCTTGTTTTCTCTTTATAGCATCAACTTTGGAGAAGTTGGATACTATACGTTTCTCATTTTCTAGACTATTCTCTAGAGCTGAGATCTTAGAGTCCTTGACCTTGTTGGACGCCAATTGGAGAACCAACAAGATCTTCAGTTGAGCAATCTCTCGAGCTTGCTCCTCAGCAAGTAGATTGCTTTCCTGAAGGGCTCTCTTCAGGGAATCAGTATTTTCTGGAGGAGAGCAGTTTCTGTCTTCAGAAAAGTCAAAAGATGTGGGACAGGATGAAGATGATACCTGCTCATCTGGGTTATTGTCATTAGAATCAGTGACCAATGTTTCGTCCTCGTCGGAGCTGCTTTCCTCATTATCTTCTTCAGTCTCTGACAAGGATACTGGAGCTCTGATGCAATCCGAAGGATCCTTGCAGTCATCTTCAGAAGTGAGGACCCCCACATACGCTTCATCCTCTGTTTGGCAGCATATTTCAGCATTCTCTGACCCCCCCATCAGCTCTGAGATCATCATCCACAGAGATTTAGCTGTTTTACATTTTTCCAACCTGGAGCGAGAGGCTCCAGACCAGACATCCATGATAATTTGTCGAATCCTCTGGTCCAGTTGGAAAAATGAGAGTTCCATCTCTGTCATCTCAGCACTGCACATGGGCACTTGGATCCCCGAGTCGGTGGTCTTCAAAGGGATAAATGGACCCTCTTCCAGGATGAGGGAAGCTCGTGGATCGATGGCATCCAGGTGAAATAACACTCTCATCCTCCAGATAGGATAATAATCCTTTGTGCATGTAGGGAGTTTGAGTGGCAATACGTCATAATCCAGATCCATGCTTCTGACACTGGTGGCAGGATTCACCTCAAGGTATTAGCCTTTTTGTTGAGGAACCTCGCTCTGATACCACTTGAAAGTCCACCTAGTGTCGGCTATGTGCACCTATGGGGGGGGGATAGGTGACGTGTGGTTCTTTTGCGGAATTCACAGATGTACCTGCACAATAAAAGCAACAAACACAGAACACAGAATACACAGCAAATTTATAGTGGTTCCCCGACTTGGGTACATCCACTTTCCCCCTTCGACCTATCTCCCCCAACAAGGGACGACTCGGTCACTTCTCCAACGGGATTGAAATCCAATCCCTTCACTAACGGAAGGTGCCCTTCCACACGTGAGAGTCAACACTCCCACAAATCGGGTTGCACCCAACCCTTACACCGCGGAACAAAAGTTCCTTTACAATAAAATAAAAGTAGAATGTACACGTGATACAAACTTCTCTTGGAGACTCCGGTGTTCCTCTTTGGTCGACGACGTGTTCTTGAAGTCGATGAAGAGTCTACGACCTTGGTCTTGCTTGGAGAAGATCTCCCCGGAACCGGCGGCGGCACACGAACGACGGCTAGCTTCGGGATTGGCGGCTACGATGAAGAGTGGCTGCAGAACTTGGAGATCTAAACTTCGTAGCGAAGCAAGCTAGGTCTAGCAACGGTCACTCTAGGATCAGTCGTCTCAATCGATTCGGACGGGGGAGTTTTTCCCGGTCAACGAATCGAGAGACAAGAGATCTCCGGATAGACGCGTGAGACATAAGCCTTGCTAAGCTTCTGTCACCGGAGATCGGGAAGATGAGCGATCAGCAGCGGCGACCACTTGACGCGAGCGGCGGCGGAGCGGAGCGAGTTCGCGGATTTAGGGTTACGTCGCCGCTCGTTTTTCTTTTTCTCCTTTTTTACGTGCATTACTGTTCAAAAATACTCATGTATTTATACTGTAGTATTCTCAAATATGACCGTTTGTGGGACCCACAAAAGGAATCCCCAAAATCCGGTTCAAATAAGTCCAGAAGCAGAATCCGGTCCGGCAGCAATCTGAGAAAACGCCAAGTAAAAATCGGCGAGAATCGCAGACGATTCTCGACGAATCGGCGAGAATCACCAAGTGATTCTCGACGATTCGTCGAGAATCGTTTGTGATTCTCGTCGAATCACTTTTCGATTCTCAACGAATTGGACTTGGTATTCATGGGCTGCATGACCACTGGTTCGGCGGGAATTAGAAGTGATTCTCGCCGAATCTTGCTTGGCACCATATTGAGATGGCCAGAAGGAGTCGGCGAGAATCACTGATGATTCTCGTCGATTCGGCGAGAATCACCAAGTGATTCTCGCCGATTCGGCGAGAATCACTTGGTGATTCTCGTCGAATTTGCCTTGGACGATTTTTCGTCTTCCACCTAGAAGCTGCTCCTTGATCCTCCATGCTCCTTGTCTTCTCTTGCATATGAGCGGTCCTGTACTTGAAAGTAAGTGCACTCCAATAGAGAGAGTACACATAGGCCAACACACTGATCTGCTCAACGAGGGATTACGTCGTGCAGACCCGTGTATATTGACCTACTGCACCCTGACATTGGTGTGCACTTAGCGTGGAGAAACTGCAAGTACAACTTGAAATGTTTCATCAAATACATTGTGAATTCATCTTAGCTTGACAGGGGGCTTCCTCAAATCTAGGTAATCGTGGATACAATACCCAACAGACCCCATAAGTTCCTTTAAATAGAACTCTAAATGGCATAATCGTAAATACAACAATAAACGAGCGAATATTAAAATACTACGACGCTAAGACTCCGACTCGATAATAATGACTCGATACAACACGACTTTCACTTAACATAATAATAAGAATAATGACACTCGATAACTGACGGCAGATCCCAAACATCCCATCCCTCCTTGACATCGAGCATGACCCCAAGCTCGAACAACCGTCATTCATTAACAATCACCTAACAAATTTCATCCGTTTAAACATAAAAGTGGATGAAGTTTCGTGAGTGTGCGTTAAATAATGACAGTTTAAGCCTCATGTTCATGACCACAACCACCGTGGCAAACAGAGCCTTAATCGATATCAATTTTCAATCACGGCCTTATTCAAGGTTACGTACCAGACATTTATTTTTTTTTCCTTTTTTTAATCATTTGTTCAATGGTACTTCGCTTGCCTTTTTATTATCAATATTTCAAGATGGATTCATTGACATTATTCAAATAAAGATTATACATCTTTGTTTTTGTCTAAAACCTTCGCAAAAAATATGATGATCTTCCAAAGAGATAAAATGAAAAAAAAACTAATTTTTTTTGTTTACAATATGATGAACGGAAACATGACTTCCCTTCGATTCTCTCCGGCGATATTAAACACTGGAATAAAATTCTTACCGGCGACGAGCGGCGCTTCGTGTCGCATGTGCTTGCTTTTTTTGCCGCCTCCGATGGCATCGTTCCGGAAAATATAGCCCTGAGATTCATGTCCGACGTGAAGATTCAGGAGGCCCGGGCCATCTACGGTTTCCAGATCGCGAATGAAAACATTCATTCGGAGATGTACAGTCTCCTCCTGGAAACATTCGTGAAAGATTCAGTGGAGAAGCATCGCCTCTTCCATGCCATGAATACAATCCCATGCGTGGCCCGGAAGGCACAGTGGGCACTGCAGTGGATTGAATCATCCGAGTCCTTCGCCCAGCGCATAGTTGCCTTCTCTTGCATTGATGGCATTTTCTTCTCCGGAAGCTTTTGTTGTATCTACTGGCTAAAAAAACGGGGACTCATGCCTGGACTAGCCTTCGCCAATGAGATAATCGCCAGAGACGAAGGCCTCCATTGCGATTTTGCGGTGCTAATCTACAACCTTCTACACGAAAAACTGTCCCAAGACCGGATTCATTGCATCGTCTCCCAAGCCGGGGATATCGAGAAAGTGTTTATCTGCGAAGCCCTTTCATGCGCGCTAATAGGTATAAACGCTCATCTGATGGGTCAATACATCGAGTTCCCCGTCCGATCGTACCCTTGTGGCCTTAGGATATGAGAGGATGCACCGGGCAACCAATCCTTTCAATTGGATGGATTTGATATCCCTCCGGGGAAAGACAAACATCCTGGAGAGGAGTTGTTGGGAGTCCCAGAAGGCGTGCGTGATGGCAAGCGTAAAAGACAATGGCATTGTCGGCGGAGGAAGAGTTTTTGATTTCAATGTTGATTCAGATTTCTGACCTTGATCCGGTCTTTCGCTCCTTTACATTTTCTCAGGTTTTTTACTCTATCTTCTGACTATGTGGATATAATAAACTGTTTGAACTAGTGTTTTGAATTGATCTTCCATTTCAACCCAATGGACAATTAGGGTTATCTTTTGACTATAATATCGATATAGTAGTTTTGATTGCGATCGTAATTGTCCTTTTGGTCAATCCTTGCTCTGATTATAGATGACTTTTGACGTGATTCCTGATCAGGAGCTGGTATGCATTAGTGCTAATTTTCTTGAAAATTATAAGGGATCCATACTTAATTGATTTTGACATGTTATACCACTTGGAGTTGTAATTCGCCTGCTTGGCTTAGACTAAGGCTCTGTTTGGAGGGGACTTATTTTCATCGGTCAAACGATCATGACCGCATGAACCGGACCTTAATTAAGTCCCGATTCATGCGGTCATGACCGTTTGACTAGTGAAAATAAGTCCCCACAAATGGAGCCTAAAAGTCATATGACAAAAGAGTGCGTGAGCCATATATACTAGACTATATTTAACCTACGTAGTATCTTCTGATTTAAAGAAACATACAAGTTAGGTTGCACTCCTTTTTCTTGGAGCGCCTATTTGCTGGATTGGTTGCTGGAGAAACGGTAAGGGGTGTTATGTTGAAGATAACGGGGGTCGACGCTGTTCCTCGACGACGAGGAACGAGCGAAAACCGTCGGATGGCAGCGGCTCTGGCTTGCTGAAGTTGACGGAAGCAGGCTGCGCTGGGGTCAACTGGAAGAAGAGCAGTGCACGGGATGGTAGTCGGAGGCGCGGCAGTTGCAGGGAAAAAGCGGTGGGACGCTGGTGATGTGCTACGGCGGGGAGAAAATGAGTGGCCGGTGGGGAGGAAAGTACCTCTGATATCAAGTTTTTAACGTGTCTATTTTCGGTGGATCGTCGGAGAGCGGCAGGTGGAAGATACAAGGAATTGAATCATTAGAAGTGGTGGAGGAGATGAGGACAAAAACCCTAGAAGGGAGGAGGTGAGGAGGAGAAGAATTAGAGAGAGAAAGAGAGGAGATAGATAGAGAGAGAGAGAGAGAGAAACTTGATTTCTTCTTTCATACCATTACATGACCCCATAAGTTCCTTTAAATATAACTCTAAATGGCATAATCGTAAATACAACAATAAATGAGCGAATATTAAAATACTACGACACTAAAACTTCGACTCGATAATAATGACTCGATATAACACGACTTTCACTTAACATAATAATAAGAATAATGACACTTGATAACTGATGACAGATCCCAAACATCCCATCCGTCCTTGACATCGAGCATGACCCCAAACTCGAACTACCGTCATTCATTAACGATCACCTAACAAATTTCATCCGTTTAAACATAAAAGTGGATAAAGTTCCGTGAGTGTGCGTAAAATAATGACAGTTTAACCCTCACGTTCATGACCACCACCACCGTGGCAAACAGAGCCTTAATCGATATCAATTTTCAATCACGGCCTTATTCAAGGTTACGTACCAGACATTTATTTTTTTTCTTTTTTTTAATCATTTGTTCAATGGTACTTCGCTTGCCTTTTTATCTTCAACATTTCAAGATGGATTCATTGACGTCATTCAGATAAAGATTATCCATCTTTTTTTGTCTAAAACCTTCGCAAATAGTCTGATGATCTTCCAAAGAGATAAAATGAAAAAAAAAACTATTTTTTTTTACAATATGATGAACGGAGACATGACTTCCCTTCGATTCTCTCCGGCGATATTAAACACTGGAATGAAATTCTTACTAGCGACGAGCGGCGCTTCGTGTCGCATGTGCTTGCTTTTTTTTCCGCCTCCGATGACATCGTTCTGGAAAATATAGCCCTGAGATTCATGTCCGACGTGAAGATTCCGGAGGCCCTGGCCTTCTACGGTTTCCAGATCGCGTTTGAAAACATTCATTCGGAGATGTACAGTATCCTCCAGGAAACATTCGTGAAAGATTCAGTGGAGAAGCATCGCCTCTTCCATGCCATGGATACAATCCCATGCGTGGACCGAAAGGCCCAGTGGGCACTGCAGTGGATTGACTCTTCCGAGTCATTCGCCCAGTGCATAGTTGCCTTCGCTTGCGTTGAAGGCATTTTCTTCTCCGGAAGCTTCTGTAGTATCTACTGGCTAAAAAAACGGGGGCTCATGCCTGGACTAGCCTTCGCCAACGAGATGATCGCCAGAGATGAAGTCCTGCATTGCGATTTTGTGGTGCTAATCTACAGCCTTCTACACGAAAAACTGTCCAAAGACCACATTCCTTGCATCGTCTCCCAAGCCGTAGATATCGAGAAAGAGTTTATCTGCGAAGCTCTTCCATGCGTGCTAATAGGTTTAAACGCTCATCTGATGGGTCAATACATCGAGTTCCTGTCCAATCGTACCCTTGTGGCCTTAGGATACGAGAGGATGTACCTGGCAACCAATCCTTTTGATTGGATAGATTTGATATCCCTCCGGGGAAAGACCAACTTCCTGGAGAGGAGTTGCTGGGAGTCCCAGAAGGAGTGCGTGATGGCCAGCCTGAAATACAATGGCAATGCCGGCGGAGGAAGAGTTTTTGATTTCAATGTTGATTCGGATTTCTGATCTTGATCCGGTCTTTCGCTCCTTTACATTTTCTCAGTTTTTTACTCTATCTTCTGACTATGTGGATATAATAAATTGTTTGAACAAGTGTTTTGAATTGATCTTCCATTTCAACCCAATGGACAATTAGGATTATCTTTTGAATATAATATAGATATAGTAGTTTTGATTGTGATCGTAATTGTCCTCTGATTATACTGGGCAACAGAATCCCTCGCTGGCTCAGGAGAAGCATCTAAACCCAAATGCGCCCCGGTCAGAGAAAATAGCTCGAACTGCCTGGCCATGGACTCCTCCAGGCGGTCGAGCCTCGTAGTACCGCCGAATTCTGCTCATCACTTCGCCGATGGGCACACCTCAGATGAGCAGGAGCAGTAGAAGAAGGGGGAGCAGGATTGGGCAACCCAGTACCAGACGAGGAACATGCCTCGACAACATCAGAAGAGACTGCATCATACGCTCTAACCTCATAGATCACGTAATACGAACTCCCGTCGTCTTGAACTTTCCGGATCAATTTGAATGCGGTCATCATTCTCAGAGATATAGCACGGCCACTCGAAGGGACAGTCATCGGGGCATCATATCCCAGATCCCCGGTCCCCTGGCTATCCGAGTGATATAATGTTGACCCTCCCATCAACTTGAGGGGCAGATAGGTGGCCAGACGAAGGAGGTAGTTGGCAAGAACCCAACCAAGATGAAGGGGCACACATCGATGCATGTAGAGAAGATCCTGCCAGCCCGCTACATTCTGGCTCATGGTACAGGCATTGATGTTTTGCCCTATCAAGTGTTGGAAGTAGCTGAGTGCAGGGGAGACAATCGAGATGGACTTCGCCACGCGAGCCTCGTACAGCCAATTCCATCCTGTGATGGACTGCCAGAACTCGCTAGGGGAGACACACGAGGGGAAATCATGAGGGAAGAAGAGTACATCCGACTCTACGAGCTCGTCCCAGGTGTAAATCTCGGCGTGGACTGCCAGCATGCCCATACCCATGGTGTAGGAATGGTCGTGCATCCGGAAGGAATCGGATATTGGCTCGTCGAAACTCTTGTCCACCATCTCAAGGAAATAGAAGGTGGAGAGGAACTCAAGGGTGAGTTCACGGCACCCAAATTCCATGATGGAAAATAGGTTATTCCATGAACCCGCGTCGAGTAGCCTTCCCGCCGCCACGTCGAGATCAATGGTATAGAGCTCCGGGAAAGAAACCCAACGGTAATCAAGTAACTCTTTCTGCCGCAGATCGCAGTAGACAGACACAAATCACAGATGTTGTAACGAAGCCGCTGCCTGGGGCTAAGTTTATAAAACTCCAAGAGAAATTAGGGGATAAAGCAAATCCCAGTTTAGGGGGGATTGTAACCAAGAAACAATACGTGTTGTGTGTTGTACTCTCAGCACTATGTAAAATAGTATATGTTGGATTATATTAATGGTAGAGTATATCTAAGCAGTCCTGTAATATTAGATAAGGTATAACTTGTCAAGTGGGTTGACGTATAAAGCCACAAACAAACAAAAAGAAAGGCTAACTGTAGTCAACATAAAACTACCATAAAAGAAGAGTTGTAAGACTTAAATAACACAAAGTATATCCTGTATTCCTGTTCTTCTCCTTTGGCTTATTGTGCTTGTAAACCAAATGCCTCTTGATTGACTGAAAAAGAGACTACAAGTGATGAATACAAGCGAAAGAGAGAAAACAGAAACAAAGTTGGCGAGAGCCGAACTTAATATCTGTACCTACAATTCGGCAGTTTCTGGCCTAAGTTTGCGATCTGCATTGGTGCGCCCTTGTCCCCTATTTACATCAGAGGGTGGGTTGTCTAAACGGTTACCGAAATGTCGGACATTTAATTTCTGACGTAATGCAACATTAAATGCGCAGCTGCCCAAGGTACATGAAGAGTCGGGCGGCGGGGAGTTGAGAGAGCAGACCGCATATGCGGCTGCTGGATTCGAGAGTCTGCGGGAGCTCTCCAGGGAGAATACGCCGCGACCTTGTCGGATGTCCGCGAGCGAGGTCTCCCTGGAAATGCTTGCTCTGTCGATCACCCGCGACTGTGCCCGTGGCCTCCCAAGGAGTGTTCGCAAATGCTTGGAGTGTCCACCCATCAGATGTTGTCCCTTCGCCGTTGGATTTGGGTTAAGAGTTATAATATGGGATTTGAATTTCTACAATTCCTCCAATACCTCTTCTTCAGTATGGTAGATCAAGTCGTTAATGCGCCATATCTATATAAATGATAACTTAAATGTGACTTTTTTGTAAAAAAAAAAGGAATACGATCAAAGTGTACAGATCTATGATAGTCAACTAATGATCCAAAGGTTGAGAAAATTACGGTATATTTAGGCCAAACGATGCTTTTTTGAATATTAATGTTGAATGAAATGGACAAACTATGAGTGCAATCATGCGGGATTGAAAATCATTTGGTTGGGTATTTGAATAAAGGAGTCACTACAAGCATACCTTACAAAACAGCTGATGGGAAATGGGTAGGGCAATTATCAATCACGACGTTTTTTTAAGTGCCGCAATGAGATACGGCGACGGCCGCAATCACGATATAGATCTCTTTCATCAATTTTAAAGATAGAAATATGAGGGACGATAAAGAAACATGCCCATGAGTTATTGTTTGACAACATCGCTTGAGCTTAAGGGATCATCCCTCCCTATCAATACAAGTGCATTGGTCTGTTTCAAACCTCCATTGGACCAAGCTCACGTATTTTGATATATTTAAAGATTCACAAACAAGAAGAAATCTAAAGTAATCATGTAATGCTAAATAGAAATTTGAAGAATAAAAGAGTAACTCACAAGTCTTGGTTGTGTGAAGAAGAAGAAGAGAGTAAGTAAAAAAACTTATCGTCGCATAAAGATTCAAAGAGTGAGGCTTGTAGTATCTTACCAATTCACAAAATAACATTGTAGTAACTCACAATCACAGAAGCACCTTCACGACTGCATCATCCCTACAGTTCCATAGATTCAAAGAGAAGTGGAAGACAATGAAGTGACAAAGAGTAGATGATATGAAAAGCTCGATCTAAAATTACATAAATTGTTTAACTAGCAGAGAAAGAGAAAGCGGACATTGGGAGTAAGATTGTGGTCTCGTGGAAGTCGGGATGAGATCATCAAAAATATAAGAATGTGTGTTTAACGTACTACATTTACGAGAGTTGAGAGTAGAGACTCAAGCGAGAAAATCTTGCATAATGGGAAGAGAAAACGTAAAGAGGAAGAACTGAGGAACAGTCAAATGTATACTAAGCATGGAGGTGAGAAACCATCAAACCAATAAGATAAATTTAATATCCAATAGGAACAACAACACCTTGAATTCAGAGAGCATTACGTATTTAGGGCAATTATATTTTAATTCTGTTTTTGTACCTTGAACTTTGAAACAAGCCGAAAATCAAAACTGGGCAAAGTTTAGGCACACGGAACAGATAGTTTATATTTTATGTTAATTTTATCTTGAACAGAGAATGACAGAGCCTTCCCAAAATGCTTGAAATGGCAAGAAAAAAGCCCATGAAGCTCCGACACTTAGCTGCAGCAACTAGCACAGGAATGCTCACCAATGATTGACAGCAAGAGATGAATCTTTTTAGGAAGAAATCATTAAAAAAAGTTTAATACAGGAATGCTCACTGTAACACCCCCTATCCGTCACATAGCATATAGCAGTAGGTCCGGCTGGGGCCCGACGCCATATACCACAGACAGACCGGGTGGTTACTCAATGAAAACCATCCAACCAATATAACGTCCTACACAGAGCATTCTAGCGGAAGCAGTTTTATAAGTTGCAATTAAAAAGAACCCAACACCAAGCATGAATGTCCACTAAAACACCAAATAGGAATGTAGTACATACACAAGTACTTGTCTTAAGGCCTTACAAATGGTTTACTCTTAATACATGTTTTCCATACCACGGCATGCAGGCCGGTCATACATGAACAAAAGTAAGTAAACACTTCATTAGGCCTTCAAGGGCCGGCTTCGCAATTTGGGCTTTAGCCCGCTATTGACCGCTTGGTCCAGCAGCGCCTGCAAGCAACAAACCACCGCACGGTGGCAAACAAAAGCAACGGTCAGCAATGCTGACCAAATTATAACGATCCCGCCCCCAATTCGGGGCGGCGATGCTCCTTCCCTGCACTTATTAGCAAAATCAAGCAGTATATAAATATACATTGCATCACAGGCGTTGGCTCGCACGACCACACACCCCATGCACTCAGGGCACATTCTTGGTGAACCAGCCAATGTCACGTCAATTTAAGCCATAGACATTCCGGACTCACCACCGCCACTTCGACGGCCAAACATATGAGCATTTTGTCCTCTTAGCATGTGTCATGTCAATTTAAGTCATAGACCGCCAAAGACCCTCGTCTATGCCAACAGATCTAACCGAACGACATAGAGCAGGTACGGTTCCATCTAACCCGTGCTCACATCGCAACGACAATTTAAGCCATATGCGCGGGTCAAACTTCTCCCGAGTCCCGTTTCCATTACACTTCACATAACCCGGTTATGTTCAAGTTGGCTCCCAGGCCACCAAGTTGGCAAGATCACGCATCCGCCCAGTTTTTTGGGTGCACCTTAGGGTTAATCCCCAAGACTCCCTGTTGCAATCTACCATGTAGAAAACCCGAAAAACAAACAATCGCACGGAGTCTTCTCCGGCATTTATGCAATGCAACATCACCGATCCGGACCAACATGTCCGGTTAGGCTTCACACATCATGCCTATGTCCGTTTTCGAATACGGACTCTAAACAACGGGGACTTTACATATCTACCCGAAGGAACGCCTCCAACTCGCCGCAAACTCGCGAGAGCAGGCTTCCTATGCAAAGAAGGAGAGCTTCACATGCTCAAGAAGAGAATCGTTACCCTAGCGTTCTTCCATGACGCCATGGAAATGTAAGTGGATGAAAAGCACCGCACTCTCTTTGCCTCCGTAGATCCGAAGTCGGTTCGCGATTTGGAGCTCCAAAGCACCTCCAAAGACCGGATCTAAGCTTCTTCTTCCTCCCTTGCTCTCCTCTCTCTCTATACTTTAGAAAGAGAACCTCTCAAGTGAAATGAGGGTTTCAAGGGTCCAATCCTATGCATATCCAAGCACTAACAGCCCCCAGCCGTCGGATCCCGAATTAAAGAAACGAACTGCCACGATCTAGATTAAAAATGCAGAATCTGGGCTGAACACCGCCTATGACATGCCCGTGTCCAGGGCCGTGTCCCTCATTAGCCGTCAAAATAGACTCGTCTCGAAAAACACAAGGGCATCCGACACGCCCGTGTTCGAACCGACACGCCCTTGTTCCAACTGACACGGCCGTTTGTTTGGCCGTGTGCACCCATCGACACAGCCCCGAAAATAACCAGAGACTCACACGGGTCGTGGACGCGCCCTTGTTCTATTTGACACGCCCGTGTCAAACCCGAACACGCCTGGGCTCCAGGCCGTGTTCACGGTCTCGACACTTCGTCGAGCGAAGTTCGTCGACCACACGAAACGGCCTTGGACACGCCCGTGTCCTAGGCTGTGTGCCATGTCTCGACACATCGTCGAGCGAAAATGTCCACTCCCGGGCCGATCGTCGACACGGGCTCGACACACCCTGAAACACGCCCGTGTCTCAGGCCGTGTTCCCTGCTCGACGATCGTCGACTCCAAATTTCGTCGACATCGCGGCCAAATCATCGACTCGAGCCTGACACGCCCTGGGACACGCCCGTGTCCCAGGCCGTGTGCTCCCTGCCAAATTCCAGATTTGGCCCAAAACGCCTCCCGTCGCTCTTTTGAGTTTCAGGGCATTACAACTCTCCCCCTCTTAAAATAATTTCGTCCACGAAATTACATAAAGAAAGATAAGTACAAAATCAAAATTTGTACCTAAGCGGAACAACTCCGGGTACTCGTCAAGCATAGTCTGCTCTCGCTCCCAAGAGAGCTCCGCACGACCATAATTGTCCCATCGGACCTTGACCATCCTGATCTCTTTATTGCGTAGCCGCTTGACTTCAGAGTCTTCAATCGGTGCGGGCTTAACCTTTGTCATCAACCCACTATCCACCGGCACTTGATCAACCACGATCACTTGCGAAGGCTCTTGCACTGCCTTCCGTAGCACCGATATGTGGAATATATCATGTAAACCACTAAGCTTCACTGAAAGCTTCTACCGATAGGCTGCCTCACCAACCCGCTCCAGAACCTCAAATGGCCCAAGGTACCTCGGGCTTAGCTTTTTCAATTGCCGCACCCGCGAGACACCCTTGAACGGCTTGATCTTTAAGTACACCCAGTCACCCACAGCGAACTCCACGTTCCTGTGCTTAGCATTATAGTACTTTGCCTGACGATCCTGAGCGATTAGCAACCTTTCCCGAATGGTACGAACCAAGGACGTAGCATCTTCCACCTATTGGCGCTTGTATAACTTTGACTCACCCGTTTCTAACCAAGACAACGGCGTGCGACATTTTCTACCGTATAGGGGCTCGAAGGGCGCCATTTGAATACTCGTCTGGTAGCTATTGTTGTGCGCAAACTCCACCAAATAAAGATGATCTTCCCATTGCTTTCCAAAGTCCAAGACACACATGCGGAACATGTCTTCTATAGTTCTATTGACCCTCTTGGTCTGCCCATCTGTTTGCGGATGCAAGGCTGTGCTGAATTTTAACTTTGTTCCCAACATTTGCTGTACTAGCCTCCAATCATTGGACGTGAACCGCCCATCTCGGTCACTCACGATGCTGCGGGGCACACCGTGAAGCCATACTATTTTATCCACATATAGTTTTGCCAACTTCTCCACCGGATCATCCTTCTTATGTGGAATGAAATGCGACACCTTCATTAGCCGATCTACGACCACCCAGATGGCGTCGTTCCCCTTTTGCGACCTTGGCAAACCGTGCACAAAGTCCATAGAGATGTCGTCGAATTTCCACTCCGGAATAGACAAGGACTTCAGAAATCCTCCCGGCTTTTGGCACTACGCCTTCACCAAGGCGCAAGTTTGGCACTTCGCCACGTAGAGTGCCACATCCTTCTTCAAACCCGGCCACCAAAACAGTTTCTTTACATCGCGGTACATCTTCATGCTCCCCGGGTGAATCAAGTACTTGGTATGATGTGTCTCGTACAATAATTCCACCCGCAATTTGCCCACACCTGGGACGCATAGATGACCATCTTTCCAAAGCAATCCGTCCTCCACAACGAATTAGGAATTTGACTCATCCAGAGCCTCTACCATGAACTGCTTCATATGGTCATCCAACTCCAAAGCCTGCCGAATCCGATCAGTCAGGTCATAGTGGACTTCAGTCCAATTCAGTACTGCTTCAGCACTTGATTGCTTATCTACACAAACAATCTCCAACGCCTCCAACTCCTGAACCAACCGCTCGTCATGTATCGACAGCCAATTGGCTTGAGCTGGGGCTCGGCGACTCAACGCGTCCACAAGCGCATTACCTTTACCAGGCACGTAGTGGATCTTAAATGTATAGTCCCACAGGAACTCCATCCATCTACGCTGCCGCATATTCAGATCTTTCTGATCGATCAAATACTTCAGGCTCTTATGATCAGTGTAGATATCAATCTTCACACCGTACAAATAATTCCTCCACAGCTTCAAGGCAAAAATCACGGCTGCTAACTCCAAGTCATGGACCGGATAATTCCTCTCATACACTTTCAGCTGTCTCGAGCCATAAGCTATCACACTTCCGTGTTGCAGTAGCATGTAACCCAAACCGCTGCCCGAAGCATCGCTATAAATCTCATAACCTTCGGTCCCACTCGGCGAACTCAGCACAGGCGTCGTGGTCAACCGACATTTCAACTCCTCAAAAGCTCGCGCGCACTCCGGCGTCTAAACGAACTTCTGCTCCTTCCTCGTCAAAGTAGTGAGAGGTAAAGCTATCCGCGAGAAGTTCTCTACGAAGCGCCTATAATAGCCGGCAAGCCCCAGAAAGCTCCGGACTTCCGCTACCGTAGAAAGCTCAGGCCACTCCCGTATCGCAACAATCTTCGCCAGATCCACAGCTATACCTTCTCCCCTCACTATATGACCGAGGAACGCCACTGAGGACAACCAAAACTCGCACTTCGAGAACTTGGCGTACAATTAATTTCTCCTTAGCGTCTCCAAAACCTAATGAAGATGCCTGAAGTGATCTTCCTCACTCTGCGAGTACACCAAAATATCATCGATGAAGACGATCACAAAATGGTCCAAGTACTCCCTGAAGGTCCTGTTCATCAGATCCATGAACACTGACGACGCATTAGTCAGCCCAAAAGGCATGACCGTAAACTCATAATTCCCGTATCTCGTACTGAACGCTGTCTTCGGGATATCACTCTCCCTTATTCGCAGCTGATAGTACCCGGACTTGAGATACAACTTTGAGTACACCATCGACCCGACCAACTGATCAAAAAGATCATCAATCCAGGTAATCGGGTACTTGTTCTTTTCTGTCAACTTGTTGAGCTCCCGATAATCAATACATAGCCTCAAGCTTCTGTCCTTCTTCTTAACAAAGAGGACCGACGCTCTCCAAGGAGAAGAACTTGGGCGCACATACCCTTGCTCCAACAACTCTTGCAGTTGAACCTTCAGCTCTGCCATTTCCTTAGGCGCTAGTCGATATGGAGAGCGTGACACAGGCTTTGCACCTGGTACGTGCTCTATCGTAAAATCTATCTCCCGCTGAGGCGGGGCTCCAGGAAGATCTGCAGGGAACACATCAGGGTACTCCGATACCACTGAAATACTGTCCAACGCGGGCTTCGGCTTCTCAACCTCCACTAGTGTAAAGAACAGCTCTGCACCAGCACGAACCACCTTCACCACCTGAAGAGCAGACATCAACGTCTTGCTCGACCCTTTTAAGCCCATAAAAGTCGTCCCACGACTTGCTCCCAGCTTGACTTCCTTGCGACCGCAATCAATATAGGCATGCTGCTCCGAGAGCCAGTCCATGCCAAATATAACGTCGAACTCCACCAACGGAAGTAATGACGCTTGCAGATCAAAGTCTTGATTCCCAATACGAATCTTAACACCGCAGACTTTATCCGCGTGCATGGAACACCCATTGGGCAACAACACATCCAACTTGTCCTTCACCATCGAAGAAGGTACTCCGATGCGTGATATAAATCCTTCGGACAAGAAGGAGTATGAAGCTCCTGTATCGAAGAGTGCTCTTGCCGGATTTTCACAAATCAAAACAAAGCCTAAACAAGCAGTTGTAAGGTAACATGTGCATAGCAAATATTTTAGGAAATTAACTTGCTATAAATTAAACCGTACCTGTCACCACATCCGCCTGTTTGATGGCCTCCTGTTGGCCAAGATTATACACCCTCGGTTGGGCCAGGGCATAATGGGACGCGGTTGACTCCACCGCCTTGCCCTTCTCTTCATAAGTTGCTCCCGGCTTCCTTTCGGACTTGGGACGTCCGCTCCAACAGTCACGGGCAAAGTGCCCCGGCTTTCCACAAGTAAAACATGCACCCGGGGTCCGACCCGTAGTCGCCCCAGAAGCACCAGAAGGAGCTGGACCCGAAGTCATAGACTTCTTAAAGGAATCCCCGATAGCCGTACTTTGAAGTAGTCGGCACTTTGAACCCAGACTTCTTATCACCAATGTTCTTCTTCGCTTGAACATTTTTCATGTCCTTCTCCAAGGACCGGGCCGTGTTGACCAAGGTCAATAAACCCTGCGTCATCGGCCCCGAGAGTAGTAACCTTAACTCATCTCTCAACCCTTCGTAGAATCGATTCGTATTGCGCCCCTCATCCGTAATGGTGGAGCTAGCATATCGACTCAAACGAGTAAACTCGTGGAGATATTCATCCACGCTTCTGTCCCCTTGAACCAACTTCAGGAACTCGTTCTCCAACGCTATCCTCTGTGCTGAAGGGAGGTATCTAGCCAAGAACAGTCTCGAGAACTCCTCCATCGAGACATCTATAAGTTTCCTACCTCTCAAAAGGTGCAGCTCCAAACCTTCCCACCACAATCTCGCTTCACCGTCCAGAAGAAACGTAGCAATGGTGGTCATTTGCCACTCCTCCGTCTCCGTTGCTGTCAAGACTCTCTTCACCCTGGAGAGCCAGTCTTCAGCTTGATATGGGGTTCCCAACCCCGAGAATACCGGAGGATTAAAGCTCATAACATGTTTGAGCTGTCTCTCGGTTGCCCTCCTTGGCACCAACAGCTCCACTACTACCTATTCCACCGTAGGAATGGGCGGCTGCATTTGCCTTGCAGGCTGCGCATTGATCATGACAAGCACTGCTTCGGCCATCAAACGTATGGTCTCAGCCGATGGAGATGTTGTAGGAGCTTCATTAGGTGCACTGCTAGCCTCAGAAACCCGACGTTCCGATAGCCCAGCACAACTTCTGGTCACCTATAGTGGTACAAAACACCATTAAGCGACCAAATAAAATTGCAAACAACAATTATAGGAATGCACAGGTTCACCAAACACGTGTATTTTCATTCCTAAGTGGACATTCATGGGTTCTTTTACTGTTATAACGATGACGCACACTCATGTGCTCACCACCCCTTAAAAAAGAATGCGTCAACGAATTCATCATAAACCCGACCAAAACCAGTAGTCTGATACCAAATTGTAACACCCCCTATCTGTCACATAGCATATAGCGGTATGTCCGGTCGGGGCCCGACGCCATATACCACAGACATACCGGGTGGTTACTAAATGGAAACCATCCAACCAATATAACGTCCTACACAGAGCATTCTAGCGGAAGCAGTTTTATAAGTTGCAATTAAAAAGAACCCAGCACCAAGCATGAATGTCCACTAAAACACTAAATAGGAATGTAGTACATACACAAGTACTGGCCTTAAGGGCTTACAAATGGTTTACTCTTAATACATGTTTTCCATACCACGGCACGTAGACCGGTCATACATGAACAAAAGTAAGTAAACACTTTATTACGCCTTCAAGGGCCGGCTTCGCAATTTGGGCTTTAGCTCGCTATAGACCGCTTGGTCCAGCAGCACCTGCAAGTAACAAACCACCGCACGGTGGCAAACAAAAGCAACGGTCAGCAATGCTGACCAAATTATAACAATCCCGCCCCTAATTCGGGGCGACGATGCTCCTTCCCTGCACTTATTAACAAAACCAAGCAGTATATAAATATACATTGCATCACAGGCGTTGGCTCGCACGGCCACACACCCCGTGCACTCAGGGCACATTCTCGGTGAACCGGCCAATGTCATGTCAATTTAAGCCATAGACATTCCGGACTCACCACCGCCACTTCGACGGCCAAACATATGAGCATTTTGTCCTCTTGGCATGGGTCACGTCAATTTAAGCCATAGACCGCCGAAGACCCTCGTCTATGCCAACGACTCTAACCGAATGACATAGATCGGGTACGGTTCCATCTTACCCGTGCTGACATCGCAACGACAATTTAAGCCATATGCGCGGGTAAAACTTCTCCCGAGTCCCGTTTCCATTACACTTCACATAATCCGGTTATGTTCAAGTTGGCTCCCAGGCCACCAAGTTGGCAAGATCACGAATCCGCCCAGTTTTCCGAGTGCACCTTAGGGTTAATCCTCAAGGCTCCCTGTTGCAATCTACCATGTAGAAAACCCGAAAAACAAACAATCGCACGGAGTCTTCTCCGGCATTTATGCAATGCAACATCACCGATCCAGACCAACATGTCCGGGTAGGCTTCACACATCATGCCTATGTCCGTTCTCGAATACAGACTCTAAACAACGGGGACTTTACATATCTACCCAAAGGAACGCCTACAACTCGCCGCAAACTCGCGAGAGCAGGCTTCCTATGCAAAGAAGGAGAGCTTCACGTGCTCAAGAAGAGAATCGTTACCATAGCGTTCTTCCTTGGCGCCATGGAAATGTAAGCGGATGAAAAGCACTGCACTCTCTTTGCCTCCATAGATTCGAAGTCGGTTCGCAATTTGGAGCTCCAAAGCTCCTCCAAAGACCGGATCTAAGCTTCTTCTTCCTCCCTTGCTCTCCTCTCTCTCTCTATACTTTAGAAAGAGAACCTCTCAAGTGAAATGAGGGTTTCAAGGGTCCAATCCCGTGCATATCCAAACACTAACAGCCCCCGACCGTCGGATCCCGAATTAAAGAAACGAACGGCCACGATCCAGATCAAAAATGCAGAATCTGGGCCGAACAAGGCCTATGACACGCCCGTGTCCCTCATTCGCCGTCAAAATCGACTCGTCTTGAAAAACACACGGGCATCCGACATGCCCGTGTTCGACCCGACACGCCCGTGTTCGACCCAACACGCCCGTGTTCCAACTGACACGACCGTGTGGTTGGCCGTGTGCACCCATCGACACAGCCCCGAAAACAACCCTAGACTCACACGGGTCTTGGACACGCCCGTGTTCTATTTGACACGCCCGTGTCAAACCCGAACACGCCTGGGCTCCAGGCCGTGTTCACGGTCTCGACACTTCGTCGAGCGAAGTTCGTCGACCACACGCACTACAAGAAAACTTACTTTTAGTGACAAAAATTTAGTGACAAAATATAATTAGTCACTAAAACATATCTATAGTGACAAATTAAAAAGTTAGTCACTAAAAAGATTTTTTAGTGAAAAAATAAATGTTTAGTCACTAAATACACATCTTTAGTGACTACAAAAATTTTTGGTCACTAAAGGCACAATATTAGTGACAAAAATTTAGTGATAAAATATATCTTGTCACTAGTGACATATCTATAGTGACGAATTAAATGTTTAGTCACTAAAAAACATATTTTTTGTGACAAAGACAAAGTGTAGTCACTAAAGACACATCTTTAGTGCCCAAAGAAAACTTTGGTCACCAAAGACAATTTTAGCAAAAAAAATTTAGTGTCCACAATATATTTTGTCACTAAAGACACAACGCATAGTTTAAAAAAGATTTAACAGTTACAAAAACAACGCATCTAAAGGCTAAGTAAAATTCATTTTAAAGAAATTATGATTTTCAAATTATCGGGAGCACAACTCATTTACAAATTTAAGATGGTTTATTTAACATGTTTCATATTCAAAGATACATATTCAAGAATCATTGTGAAGATATCAAACATTATCAAATATTACTTAGTTACCTTTCTTTATCACAATAGAGCATATTGATCAATTTTCCTCATCTTTCTAGCTAGCAACAATAAGACACAATTTCATCATATTAGCACACCATGAGTAAACTCTAAGCACATATGTATATATTGCCTTCAGGTAGAGAGGACAAAATTTAACCCAAATGCCGTAAAATAGAGAGCATTCGTTCAAATCAAAATAAAAAAAATATCTACCAAAACCTAAAAATCAATATGCATGCAAATATTCATCTATGAAGGGACACTGAAATAGAAGACTAAAATAAGCAAAAATCACCCAGACAAATTGGGCTGAAATCAAGTAAAATAGGGCTTGTCGGCCGCTCCTAGAGGCTGAAAATGTCGACGTGAAAGGAGCAAAATACCTTCTCATGGATGTTGGTGTCGACGAGAAAGGAGGTAGTGCTTTTAGGTGGCAGTAGGGTTCAAAAAGATCGGCTATTAGGGAGAGAAGGGGAGGCGTGTGACTGAGTTCCAAAAACCTTGAATGACGTGAGAAGAGAACGAGCACGGTTAGGCTGCATATAGCCTTTGAAAAGAAATTAAAAATTAGATTTTCTAAGTTATTTTAAATTTAAGGTGTCTCTCCATTAACAAAGTTAATTGTCCATATAACTATATAACATCAACTTCTCCTTAAAAAAATAAATAGAAAAACAATAAATTTAGAGCCCTAAATTTATCTGGCGGTTCCAAGTTTCTGCCATTTCCGCCTCTCCGCCTCTCTGGATCGGCAGTTTCCCCGCCTCTACCGGAACCTTCACCTCTCCCAAGTTTCTGCCATTTCCGCCTCGGAACCATCTCGCGCTGCAGCAACTGAAGGAGTGTGGAACGCTGACGATTCCCCAAAGTCGGCGTGACCTTTCATTTGCGACGACATCTTCGCCGAAGCCTGCCATGGTGCGATCATTTTTTTCAGCGAGGACAGGTAACGATAAGGGTCCGTTTGGTTCATGGGTTTTTCTCCTTTGGTTTTGATTTTCACCATGAATAGATCTTTTCCAAGCAATCGGTTGAAAAGAAATAGGGTAGGAATCCAAATTGATGAAAACCATGGGTTTTCAGAATAGCCTAATCTCAATTTTTCCCATACAACCATCATATTTTGGTGGAAGAACGTGTGCAACCCCGCCCTCGTGTATCCTTCCCCTTTTTGCAGTGCCATTCGCGCCACTGATTTAGTCGGCGATGAGGTGTGTCTTCCCCTTCTCGATTCATTTCTCCTGTTTATCTTCCTCTTCTAGTTTGTTTCTCCTGTTCTTTTCATTTCTCCTCAGATTTTGTTGTCTAGAGTTTTTGTTGTACCGTGAAGTTTTGTCTCCAGCTTCATCTTCCACGTCATCTGCAGGGTTTCTGCTGCCTACTCTATTTTTGATTCAATGGTAAACGAACATATAGAAAAAAATAATTTGTACAAGTATACTGTCGGCAGAACTTTATAATAAAGAATTTTTTTTTCAAGCCAACTCAGTTTTGACAGACCTTTATAAATGCAAACATAGAATGAAATTTTATTCCCGTTTCCAATGAATTTTGGCCAATTCCACCTTGCAGTCAAAAATCATAATTGGAATTCAGCAAAATCTCAATTCCTTGGGATTTTGGAATTGTTGAATTCTAATTCCTCAATTTCAATTCCGTCGAACCGAATAGGCCCTAAACATTTTCTCATTGCATTTCTAATCAGAAGTTTCCCCCACCTCCTCCTCTAATTAGTCATAGGGCACGTGCCCGTGTATGAAACTGCATCTTCTCTATCTTGCCCTATGACCCTCCTTGATGTCGGATGAGGACGAGCAGTCCGACCCCCATCCCATCTTCTACAGCAAATCGTGCCTTAATTTCATCCCCGCTAATTACGTCAGCGATGTTGGCGTGCGATCAGTTTTTGGGTTTTGAAAATCTCACTTCCCATCTCTTATGTGCTCTTCCTTGACAACTGCATCTTCTCTATCGATGCTCAGATAGAGTCTGTTCCTGTCCATTGGTTTCTTTCATAAGATTCTCGCTATGTTTGTTGCTAGGGGTAAGACTATGCAATCGTCTACAAAGGCAACCCTTTGTTTTAAATTTTTGTTGAACATTATCCACCAAGTGTTGACGCTCTTCATTTTTGTTTATGTCTAATTGTTGCTACAATAGAAATTGAAAATCTACATTTTTTGTTAAAATTGTAAAATCATTGTTTTTATTTACAGTTTCATGATTATTGCTTGGTTCCTGAATCTATTTCATGCTTCAAATGTATAATAGTATAACTAAATACCTTAATCAACAACTTGTTGTCAACTTATGTTCATGCTTTTTCATTTTTAAGGGATATTGCTATAGTTTTAAAAATTGAGTTCATGATATGATAGTTTTTTTTAACAAGCATTGCCCCCAATTTCATACACCTACTGAAAAATGACAAAATGAAACAAAATTTCTACATTTGATACAGATACCTCCCAGTTTCATCTTTAATGGTGAATATATGTAGCTTTATAATTTAGGCTCACATTTTTTGTTTTTTTGGGGTTAAACCTCCATGTCCGTGGGTTCGATTAGTATGTTTTAATTTTAATACAAAGTATTTGATAATGTTTTAGTAAACTTTTTAGTAATTGTCTAACACTTTGCTTGTTGTATTAACTTGTAGGTATTGGTGGAGCTTTGGAACAATTATCTTTTTTTTATCCTGTCATTAAAAATCTCTAAGAATGCTTGCTTTTATTTCTTAGATTTTTTTTATTGGAAAAGTTATAGTTTGTTTCTACTTTTACTATAGTTTTGCAACTCTATTCAAGCATAAAAACTCTCTGAATTTGTATTTAGTTTATTAAAATTATGGTTTGAATGTTGTGATTTTTTTGTCCATTGAAACTTGCACTTATCTTCAAATTTCTGCAACTTGTGTTTGGTTTTTTGTTTTTTAGTGATGTGCAGAATGTCTAAAGAGGGACACCAAGAAGTGGTTTTTTAGTTCATGCTTGTGAAATATTATCTGGCGAATGGAAGCAAGTCATATACATTTTAAGGTACCACACTCGAGTTTATTTGTGTTTGAGTTGAAATTATTGATTCCAAAGTTATCATTCTTTTCAAATTAAAGTTAGAAGTGTATGTGACATGCATATTTCAGTTATGTATGCTATGTGTTTTTTTATTGTGTCAAATATATACTTTTTGGGTTTGCAGCATTAGGTAGGAACTCGAGAGAGTTTTGTGGATTTGGGTGAGTATGAGGTGGTGATTTTATAATTTAAAATTTTGTATGTTTGCATTATATAAATTTGTAAATTACCCTGAGTGAAGTTAGCCCCAGAATGTATGAGCTGTATGGGAGAAATTTTGACTAACATGATTGTAGGTACTAGTTTAGGTAATGCTCATAAGATGCTCATTTTTTCCAGACGATAATTTCCTCCATTCTGATTGGCGTTCCTGCCCCTTCCTCCAGTAAAATACCTTGTAACCTACTCTCCTCTCCCCAGGAAACCAAAACAGCCACTCCTTTGTCTAGATAGTCAGGTGCTCCTCTCCTGGATAGTTCTGTAAGTTAATTCCAGCCCTCCTGTAATTTTTTCCTGTACAGTCCGGACCCTCAAAGTGAACAAATTGTGTTGGAGGGCTCAACATTGACACATCCATTATAAGAATTGTATAGGTAACATCGACAAGGAGTGGTCATCACTAACAAGTACCATGCAAAAAAGAATTGACAATGACAGACAATGAAAATTTGGACTGCTTCATGCAGCACCAAAAACATCATTTGATATTAATTTTGAGCATCATTCTTTAATCTGTTCCCGGCCTCCCAAGCCCCTACTGTAAGCCATGGACATGGATTTAGGTCAGCAAGACTTTGATCGCATCCTCTTCTACGAGCACGCTCGCAAGAACGTCGAGGCCGTCTATGCCAAGAATCCAATTGATGCCGATGTGACCCCGATTGCTTTATTTCTTTGATTCTTCACCCTTTCTGATCTTCTATACTCGATTCTCATCAAAATTTCAGTTTCTTAGTAGTAACTCTTCCTTGATTTCAGTTTTTATTTACTCACTGTTTGTTATTTTAGAATCTCACGAGTTGGGCAGGAGTGCTAATTGAGTTGTCGCAGTTCCAAACTCAATCCGACTCGATAAAGTTCGTCAAAGGTAATTGATTTGATTTTGTCACCGATGAAGGGCAGTCTAGTGTTTTTCACTTCAATCTGCCAGTTGCATTGATATTAACGGATACTGCTTCAGATGTTGTTTCTATGTTAGAGGAAGCTTTGGAGATTTATCCCAATAAGCATGACGCCATTTGGTCTTTGGGAAATGCACAAACGTTTCTTGCATTCATCACGAAAGATCTTGAGGATGCCAAGCCTTATTTTATGAGGGCAATGCAGTGCTTCCAACAAGCACTGGAAGAGGTATTTATATCCACCTGGTTATTTTAGTTACAGTTTTGTCTCATTTTCAAGCAAAAAAATGAAGCCAGGCTTCTTGTAGTTTTTTTATGTGTCCTTTGTTTCAATTATATTCTGAAATTAGGTCTTGTCTTTTTTTGATTTTGTTGTTCAAATGATGCTACTTTTTTTGCTTTTACTCCTCTTTAGACTTCTTTTTAGTGGAGAATTAGAAAAATAGAGAATGGAAGTGAGTGAGAGAGGGTTAGTTTTCTAATCCCGTGTCTCTTCAAAAACCATGGAAGGAGGCGAGAAAGAGGGCGGGTGAGTTTGAAACAAATTTCTTTAAGTTATTTTTGTTAGTTGGTCGTTTCGTCTAACGTTAAAGATATGCTTTTCTTAATGATCACACGCATGATCTTGCGTGCCTTTCAAATATGCGCATGTTCATTTTTATTAGTGTGTTTTTCCTGATAAAATTTTGGAGAATGTTTGGTTTTTTAATATTATTTACCAACTGTTTACTTACATTGCAAATACATGAAAATGCACTCTAAAATTTTCTGATTAAAGCAGGTGATTTGTTTGTAACAACAAAAATTTACACAGAATGAGAATATCAAAATGATATATTTGAAAATTAGAAATATTTTAGTTGATTTTATTGCTTTACATCAAAAATTGAGCAAAATTAAAGGGGGATATTTGTAATTTTGACACTGGGGAGGTGCTTGTAGTTATGCAAACTTCCATATGATGTTGTTATAATTAACCATATATATCATTATGTTGTTCTACTTGACATGGTTGTTGTAATAATTTGCAGGATAGAAGGATCAATTATGAAGAATTCTGCGCGATGAAGTTAGGGGCATTCGTTGTTGCTGCAAAAACCAAAGCACCCATTGCGCCAATTACCCTTGTAGGAAGTATAGAGCTAATGTTGTCTGGAATGGAAGGTATATTGAATTCAGGATCAATGAAGGTTGTTATAAGTGGTGTGATTTTTTCAACGATCAAGAAGGAGGATCACGTGCCTATAGAAATTTGTATCGAGTTTAATAAGAGATAATTATATTATTTTGTACTGAGGGATTTGGGCTATCTCCTACCCTCTTGTCTTAATTAATAAAATAATGTACGTTGGCAAAAAATTGAGTATTTTATTTATTCTTTTGTTTGAATGTTTACTATTAAATTGTAATTAATATTAAATGAAATAAGTTTATGATATTTTATGAGAAATTGTACAAAATGTAGACGAAACAATATCATTTTATTGACAAAATTAATTCGGTCACTGAGACTACTTTAAGTGACTGAATTAGTTTGGTCACTGAAGATACTTTAAGTGATCGAATTTATTTGGTAACTGAAGATACTTTAAGTGATCGAATTTATTTGGTCACTGAAATTTTTGTTAGTGACCAAATTAATTTGGTCACTAAAGTTTTTTGTGATCAAATTAATTTGGTCACTGAAACTCCTCCTAGTGATCAATTTGTTCTTGTCACTGAATGCTTTAGTGAGCAAATTTGTTTTGTCATTAAATGGTTTTTGTGACTCAATAAGTTTGGTCACTGAATGACTTTGGTGACCAAATTAATTTGGCCACAAAAGACTAACATTTAGTGGCTAAATTTTTTTGGTCACTAAAAATATTTAGTGACGGGGTTTTAGTGACGACCTTGTGACGAAATATTTTTTGACACTAAAGATCATTAGTGACCAAAATATAACATTTAGTGATGAAAATTTTCGTCACTAAAAGTCAATTTTCTTGTAGTGACGACACGACCTTTGACACGCCCATGTCCTAGGCCGTGTGCCTTGTCTCGACACATCGTCGAGCGAAATTGTCGACTCCCTGGCCGATCGTCGACACGGGCTCGACACGCCCTAAGACACGTCCGTGTATCAGGCAGTGTTCCCTGCTCGACGATCGTCGACTCCAAATTTCGTCGACATCGCGGCCAAATCGTCGAATCGAGCCTGACATGCCCTGGGATACGCTCGTGTCCCAGGCCGTGTGCCCCCTGCCAAATTCCATATTTGGCCCAAAACGCCTCTCGTCGCTCTTTTGAGTTTCGGGGCGTTACACTCACCGTTGATTGACAGCAAACTAGAGAAAAAAGGTTTAAAATAGGGAGCTATAAACTTTTATGAAGAAGCAAAGGTCGACCAACGCAAAATTAATAACTCACTTCCCATTAGGCGTCCCACATGGCTTCTTATTCTGTGCTACGGTAACCTTTCCAGTGCTCACCGACGGAGAAACCCCACCCATGTCTTACTTCCATCAATAGCATCGGAAAACCCTCTTTTCGCACGGAAAGCGTATCCCTTCGGCAGCTGCAACCCGAGAGCGAGCCCCAACTTCTTGAAAACCCTATTTTCGCCACTGACATTGCAGTTAAAATTGTAATTCGCCCATGCTCTCTAGCTGCGTTCCTTTCCATGCGGTAGTGGCGAACGGGATTGGGATAGCCAGCTGGAGAGCTGCGATTGGCTGGGAATCCTCGCGGAGGGTTTAGGCCCGAGGCGTTTTCAATTTCATCCTCCTGCTCGTGCTATATATATCTCGCCCATGCCAGCCAGCCGATCAACTCTACCAGAGCGCAAATCAAGAGTAACAAGCCTCTATCACAAGCAAAAAAACCCGGCGATGGAAACCATGGGTGAAGATCCCCTCCTCCGACCGCTGAACTCTAATCTCGTCTCCCTCTTTCCGATTCGCTACCCCAAAATATGGAAAATGTACAAGAAGGCCGAAGCGTCCTTTTGGACGGTGGAGAGCGTAGATCTCTCCGGCCATATTAAACACTAGAATGAAATTCTTACCGGCGACGAGCGGCGCTTCATGTCGCATGTGCTCGCTTTTTTTGCCACCTCCGATGACATCGTTCTGGAAAATATAGCCCTGAGATTCATGTCCGACGTGAAGATTCCCAAGGCCTGGGCCTTCTACGGTTTCCAGATCGCGATTGAAAACATTCATTCGAAGATGTACAGTCTCCTCCTGGAAACATTCGTGAAAGATTCAGTGGAGAAGCATCGCCTCTTCCATGTCATGGATACAATCCCATGCGTGGCCCGGAAGGTCCAGTGGGCACTGCAGTGGATCGACTCATCTGAGTCCTTCGCCGAGCGCATCGTTGCCTTCGCTTGCGTTGAAGGCATATTCTTCTCCGGAAGCTTCTGTTGTATCTACTGGCTTAAAAAATGGGGGCTCATGCCTGGACTAGCTTTCGCCAACGAGATGATCGCCAGAGACAAAGGCCTGTATTGCGATTTTGCATTGCTAATCTACAGCCCTCTACATGAAAAACTGTCCCAAGACCGGATTCATTGCATCGTCTCCAAAGCCGTGGATATCGAGAAAGAGTTTATCTGTGAAGCCCTTCCATGCGTGCTAATAGGTATAAACGCTCATCTGATGGGTCAATACATCGAATTCCTGTCCGATCGTACCCTTGTGGCCTTAGGATACGAAAGGATGTACCTGGCAACCAATCCTTTCGATTGGATGGATTTGATATCCCTCCGGGGAAAGACCAACTTCCTGGAGAGGAGTTGCTGGGAGTCCCAGAAGGCGTGCGTGATGGCCAGCCTGAAAGACAATGGCAATGCCGGCGGAGGAAGAGTTTTTGATTTCAATGTTGATTCGGATTTCTGACCTTGATCCGGTCTTTCGCTCCTTTACATTTTCTCAGGTTTTTTACTCTATCTTCTGACTATGTGGATATAATAAATTATTTGAACAAGTGTTTTGAATTGATCTTCCATTTCAACACAATGGACAATTAGGGTTATCTTTTGACTATAATATCGATATAGTAGTTTTGATTGTGTGATCGTAATCGTCCTTTTGGTCAAACCCTGCTCTGATTATAGATGACTTTTGACTTGATTCCTTATCAGGAGCCGATAAGCATTAGTGCCAATTTTCTTGAAAATTATAAGGGATCCATACTTAATTGATTTTGACCTGTTATACCACTTGGAGTTGTAATTCACCTGCTTGGCTTAGACTAAGGCTCTATTTGGAGGGGACTTATCTTGATCGGTCAAACGGTCATGAACACATGAACCAGACCTTAATTAAGTCCCAATTCATGCAGTCATGACCGCTTGACCGGTGAAAATAAGTCCCCACAAACGGAGCCTAAAGGTCATATGACAAAAGAGTGGGTGAGCCATATATACAAGACTCTATTTAACCTGTATAATATCTTCTGATTTAAAGAAACATACAAGTTATGTTGCACTCCTTTTTCATGGAGCGCCTATTTGCTGGATTGGTTGATGGAGCAACGGTAAGGGGTGTTACGTTGAATATAATGGGGGTCGACGCTGTTCCTCGACGACGTGGAACGAGCGGAAGCCGTCGGATGGCAGCGACTCTAGCGTGCTGAAGTTGACGGAAGCAGGTCGCGTTGGGGTCAACTGGAAGAAGAGCAGTGCACGGGATGGTCGCCAGAGGCACGACAGTTGCAGGGAAAATGCGATGGGATGCTGGTGATGTGCTACGGCGGGGAGAAAATGAGTGGTCGGTGAGGAGGAAAGTACCTCTGATATCAAGTTTTTAACGTGTCTATTTTCAGTGGATCGTCGGAAAGCGGCAGGTGGAAGATACAAGGGATTGAATCCTTAGAAATGGTGGAGGATATGAGAGAGGACGCAAACCCTAGAAGGGAGGAGGTGAGGAGGAGAAGAATTAGAGAGAGAAAGAGAGGAGCTAGAGAGAGAAACTTGATTTCTTCTTTCATGTCATTACATGACCCCATAAGTTCCTTTAAATAGAACTCTAAATGGCATAATCAGAAATACAACAATAAACGAGCGAATATTAAAATACTACGACGCTAAGACTCTGACTCAAATGCACGCATCTCCGTTGCGTGGTCCAAGCGATAGCGGTGAAGGAGAGCGGCATCCAAATTTTGCAGCGCCATCTCGAGTACCCAAGAGTCATCCAAAGGGGGCCGATCACGCCAAAGGATGAGAAAGCGGTGGGTGTCGCCATCAGCAGTGGTAACAGGCTCAACAGCAAGTATCATCTCTGGAGTGGAGAACGTCCGTGGAAACCTGGGGAACATATTAGCAGTAGGCAGGAAGGAAGGCAACTTACCATCCGATGTTATACATGTGGGGACCGAAAGAGAGAGATCATCCGTACTACCACTCCCCAACCCATGAGAATTTTGAGAGGGAGAAGAAGACGATAAAGAAATCAACTCTTGTGGTGGTGACACAAACATCGTTAAATCTGAAACGTTAAAAATGGGGGAGATACCCCAATCAGCAGGCAAGTCCAAAACATCGTTAAATCTGAAACGATGTTTGTGGTGACACAAACATCGTTAAATCTGAAACGTTAAAAATGGGGGAGATACCCCAATCAGCAGGCAAGTCCAAAACGAAAGCGTTGTCACCTAACTTCTTAACAATCCGTAAAGGGCCGGCGCGCTTTGGTGCTAACTTTTTAACTGTGCCAGTTGGCAAGCGTTCGGGAACCAAACGGACTAAAACTAGATCGCCAATTTTGAAGTTTGATACTCTCCTATGTAAATTAGTGTGCGCTTGATAAGAGTCGTATTGCGTAGTCAAGGTGTCCTGTATTCGTGCGCATAAATCATGGATGTGCTGGGAGAAGGATTGCGCAAACTGACTTGCCTTGTACGTTAGGGGCTGTTGGGTATTGTATCCACAATTACCTGGATTTGAGGAAGCCACCTGTCAAGTTAAGATGAATTCACAATGTATTTGATGAAACATCTTAAGTTGTACTTGCAGCTCCTCCATGCTAAGTGCACACCAATGTCAGGGTGCAGTAGGTCAATATACACGGGTCTGCAAGACGTAATCCCTCGTTGAGCAGATCAGTGTGTTGGCCTACGTGTACTCTCTCTATTGGAGTGCACTTACTTTCAAGTACAGGGCCGTTCATATGCAAGAGAAGACAAGGAGCATGGATGGGTCAAGGAGCAGCTCCTGGGTGGAAGACGAAAAATCGTCCAAGGAAAATTCGACGAGAATCACCAAGTGATTCTCGCCGATTCGGCGAGAATCACTAGTGATTCTTGCCGAATCGACGAGAATCATTAGTGATTCTCGCCGACCCCTTCTGGCTACCTCAAAACGGTGCCAAGTAAGATTCGGCGAGAATCACTAGTGATTCTCGCCGAAACTGTGGTTAAGCAGCTCATGAATACCAAGTGAAAATCGCTGAGAATCAATAAGTGATTCGGCGAGAATCACCGACGAATCGTCGAGAATCACTTGGTGATTCTCGCCGATTCGTCGAGAATCATCAGCGATTCTCGCCGATTTTCACTTAGCGATTTCTCGGGATGTTCCTGAACCGGATTCTGCAGCTGTCAATTTTCTGGACCGGGATTTAGGGATTTCTATTGTGGGTCCCACAAACGGTCATATTGGAGTTAGCTACGGTGTATAAATACATGGGTATTTTGAACAGTAAAAACAGAGAATCAGAAACCGAGCCGCGACGTAACCCTAAAATCGCGATTCCACTCCGCCGCCGCCGTCGCGCTCGGGCAAGTTGGTCGCCGTCAATAATCAGGAATCCTTCGTGATCTCCGGCGACAGAAGCTTAGCAAAGCTTGAGTCCCTCGTGTCTATCCAGAGATCTCTTGTCTCTCGATTTGTTGACCGGGAAAAACTCCCCCGTCTGAATCGATCGAGACGACCGATCCTCGTGTGACCGTTGGAAGACCAAGCTAGCTTCGCTACGAAGTTTGGATCTCCAAGTTCAGCAGCCGCTCATCATCATAGCCGCCGATCCCGAAGCTAGCCGCCGCTCGTGTTGCCGCCGCCGGTTCCGGGGAGATCCTCTCCAAGAGAGACCAAGGTTGTAGACTCTTCGTTGACTTCACGAACACGTCGTCGAACGAAGAGGAACACCGAAGTCTCCAAACGAAGTTTGTATCTCGTGTACATTCTATATTTACTTTTATTGTAAAGGAACGATTGTTCCGTGTTGTAAGGGTTGGGTGCAACCCGTTTTGTGGGAGTGTTGACTCTCACGTGTGGAAGGGTTCCTTCCGATAGTGCAGGGATTGGATTTCAATCCTGTTGGAGAAGAGACCGAGTCGTCCCTTGTTGGGAGATAGGTCGAAGGGGGAAAGTGGATGTACCCAAGTCGGGGAACCACTATAAATTGCCTGTGTATTCTGTGTGCTGTGCTTTTTATTCTTATTATGCAGGTACATTCGTAAATTCCGCAAAAGCGCTACTCGTCACCTATTCCCCCCCATAGGTGCACATAGCTGACACTAGGTGGACTTTCAAGTGGTATCAGAGCCAGGTTACTCTTCAAAAAGGTTAACACCTTGAGTAGAATCCTGCCACCAGTATCAGAAGCATGAATCTGGATTATGAGATACCGCCACTCAAACTCCCCGCATGCACAAAGGATTATTATCCCATCTGGAGAATGAGAGTGTCATTTCACCTTGATGCTATCGATCCTCGAGCATCCTTCATCCTGGAAGAGGGTCCGTTTATTCCAATGAAGACCTCCGACTCTGGGATCCAAGTGCCCATGGGCATTGCTGAGATGTCAGAGACGGAACTATCACTATTTCACTTGGACGAGAGGATTCGTCAAATTATCATGGATATCTGGTCTGGAGCCTCTCGCTCTAGATTGGAAAAATGTAGAACGGCTAAATCTCTGTGGATGATGATCTCTGAGTTGATGGGGGGGGGTCAGAGAAAGCTGGAATATGCTGTCAATCAGAGGATGAAGCGTATGTGGGGGTCCTCACTTCTGAAGATAAAGGCAAGGATCCCCCGGACTGCATCAGAGCTCCAGTATCCGTGTCAGAGACTGAAGAGGACAGTGAGGAAAGCAGCTCTGATGTGGATGAAACAATAGTCACTGGATCTAACGACAATAACACAGAAGTGCAGGTAACTTCTTCATCCTGCCCCGTATCTCTTGAAATTTCTGAAACAGGAACTGCCCTCCTTCAGAAAATGCTGATTCCCTGAAGAGAGCCCTTCAGTCAAGCAATCTACTTGCTGAGGAGCAAGCTCAAGAGATTGCTCGACTGAAGGTCTTGTTGGTTCTCCAATTGGCATCCAACAAGGCCAAAGACTCTAAGATCTCAGCTCTAGAGAGTAGTCTGGAGAATGAGAAAAGAATAGTATCAAACTTCTCCAAGGTTGATGCCATTAAGAGAAAGCAAGAAAACGGGTGGATCTCCCGAATTATCAATTCGTGGAGAAATGGGGAAACGGTATTCCGACCCCCCACTCCAAGCAGGAAGGCAACTCATCATGCCTTCAGGTATGACCACAGGCATAGTCGTGGTCACTGCAAGGGTGATCTGCCCTTTGTATTCACTGCCACTACCTCAACACAGTGTGGATCTGCATGTCCCAGCTTACAGAAGACTTCTCACCACTGGAGGACACGGGATAGAGAGGATAGAAGTCATGATGTCAGGTTCCATGGGGCCTCTGTAAGGGAGATGCCTGAAAGAATGGCACCACCTTCCCGGCCTCATAACGCTCACAACATGCATTCTTTCCACCCTTCCACGTGTCACGATGGAAGAGGAATTTTTGTGACAAGATCATGCCCTATCCCGTTTAGACCTAGGATCGTGACTACATCAGTCACGAGATCAGGTCGAAAACGGCGATACAACATTCACCCATGTTGGTGCTGTGGCAAAGTGGGACACTTTGCCATCGACTGTTGGTACAACCCCTCTGTGCCCACGACAAGGGCTTATCCACATTCTCGGGACAGAGGTAGTCTTCCAGACAGGTTTTCTGAAGGAAGGCAGTTGCATGCTTATGCTAACAGGAACCTAGGACCCAATATGATTTGGGTTCCTAAGGTAAAGTAATTCCTTCTTGCAGGGTAGTCTAGGTTCCCGTGAATATGATGGGAACTAGACAGTAGGTGGCTCAAGACTAAATTGGAACAATCGTCTGCAATAACAGATGTGATATCAATTTGAGCATACTCACATTGAGCTTCTGATATGTTCTACCTGAGGGACTAAAACGATGACTCTCAAAATCCCAGGTACTCATGATCAGTTTCAAGACTTGAGTCGTTTTCAATTGACAATTACTTACATATATATATATATATATATCATTATATACAGATACTTATTTGTATATTAGTGTATGTATGCACGTCCAAGGATAGGTTAACTCAATGCATGCAAACCTTTATACATCAATAAAGAGTTAACGAAGATATGTCATCGTGAATCTCGACAACTCACAATTGACATCAAAAAGTTTTTGGAAAAGCCTCATTCAAATCCAAATAGATTGACTTTAAAATATACATGTATTTATCATTTTTTATATTGACTTGACATCAAAAGAGTTCGAAAATGTTGCAATGCCTTCTAACGTGAAAATTCCCAGTAGAGAAACCTTTCAATTTCGGATTAGACAAATCCCGCCGACCCATTATATACTCGGAATCTTGGGATCATTTTTATACTTGGTTAAGAAAACCGCCGAAAACTCTTCAAATTTGGAACCTTTCAATTCCTAGTAAAGAAAACCCTTCACTTTCGTCCTTATATACTAAGAATCCTACCGAAGAATCCCGCCGAATCCCGCCGAAGAAGCTCGCCGACCGTTCAACTTCCTTAAGTATCCCGCCGAAGGGGCAAGCCACACGAATCCCGCCTACATTCGCAGAAATCACGCCGAGTCACAAGGGTTCTTCCGCCGATCCGCAGGAAGCTCGTCGAATCACGCCGACTCTTCCCATTCCCACCGACTCGCGGAAGCACGCCAAACCTCGCCGACTCTCCTCCGCTGGACACTCGCCGAGGGGCAACTAACCATCGCAAGGGACACTTACCGGAAGGACACCTCGTCGACTCCTGCCGGAAAGCTCGCCGAATCCGTCTCCATCAAAGGTCTCCAGCAAGAATCCCGCCGACGCTGTCACCGACGAACTCTTCAAGTTTCGATTCTTCTCCACTCGAACTAACTCACCGTCTATATCGCTAGGTATCCCCTCACCCGTACTTGGACGCTCTCACTAGTGACGCTTTCTATTTGAATGTTCATTAACGCTTAGAGTAGGGATTCTCTCTCTAGATCTGCAATGGCCCCAAGGACAACTGCTGGGTTGGTCACTGGTTGCGAGCTTGTTCGGACTGGGTTCTCTCACGCCTCGGACGAATTCCGCAACATCGTTCTGATGTTGGAAGAGGCTGGGCTAACATTCGTCTTGGAGCACCCTTGCAAAATCCTGGACAAAGAGGTGCTGGAGTTCTTCGCTACCGCAAGACTCCGAAATGGCGACTCCGTAATCAAAAGCAAGGTGGATGGGGCAAAGGTCAAGCTGTCTGCCAGCAAGCTGACTCGCTACCTGCAGCTTTCTAGCTTGGAGCATGAGGACTATCTGGAGGACGAGGACAAAACCAGAACTCTCTTATTTTGCGGTCTCCCACGGGGAACTCGGTCAATAAAGAGAAAAGAGATGAATGAAGAAGGGAAGCTCCTGTCTGACATTATTGGAAAGGTGCTCATCTGCAAGCCAGGCTCTCATGACCATATCTCAGGGGATATGTTCAAGATCCTGATAGCTGTCGTCTGCTGCAAGAGGTTTAACTGGAGGGAGTTGCTGTTCGAGAAGATCAAGGACACCTTGGGCTCTCCAAGTTTTGGCCGCATCTTAAGTCTATATCTAAACCAGCTAAATGGAGACAAATTCGACATGAGTAAATGTGTCCCTCTCCACTACCTGAAGAAGATGGACTCTAGTGTGTTTGATCGATGGGAGAGGCGTATTGGGCAGACTGCAGTGGAAGAACAACAAGGAGTATCTCCAGCAGTCAACCCCAGGGAAGTTCCTGATACCCTGTCTGCAGGAATCGAGGGGGAGCCTCTACCCTCGCATACCGATGTAGTATCTGACATCTCCCAGGTGGCCAGGGATGCGGTGGCCGAAATTCAAGAAGAAAGTGACACTGTATTGGAGCCTGCTGACAAAGAATTGGAAGAGCCTGCTGACAAAGAATTGGAAGAGACTGCTGACAAAGAATTGGAAGAGGCTGCTGATATAGATGATTTCTTGGATGATGACGGAGAGGACGATGAGAATGAGGGACATGAAGTATTGGAGGGTCCGAATCTTGTTGAACCCCCATCTGAAAAGAATGCACCAGTGGAGGGGGAGTCAGATAAATCTCCAAAGGCCGCCAGTATTCCTCCTTTAGAGACTGTGATTGTATCCAGCTCTACAGATGCGTCTGCTGAAGAGCAAGGCCAAGAAGTGCCTCCGACTATTCCGTTACGAGATGAGCTAGCCACTCACACAGTAAATGCCATTCAGGGAATTGTGAATGAACTCAAAGACTCCTTTGCTAACGCTCAGAATAAACTGCTGAAAAGGATTAAGACTTCTGAAAATCTGATGCTCAAGAATATGGTGGAAATCAACCATAAACTGGACGTGATGGAGAAGAAATTTGAAGAAAAGTATACCGCGGCCGGCGAAGCTGTCACACTCCTTATGGCCGTATTGAAAAAGAACACTGATACTCTTGCTGTCGTAAATCAGAATGCACATGTTGTCGCCAACAACATTCAAAAGTTTGACGGTAATATGGTCACTCTTAACGCCAATCAGCAGGCCTTGGTCTCTGAATTCTCCAAGACCACCAAGCATATTGATGACTCCCTGCACTCATATGCAAACTGCATCGCTGTCGAAGCAAAAAAGGGGGAGAAAGAGTATATAGCTAAGTTGGCCGAGCTTCAAGAAAGCATGAGCACACACTTCGCACAATCAAGCAAATATGTCTATGAGAGCTGCTGGTGGATGCTCCAACAGGCGTTAGGTACGTTAGGCGTCGTTCTGCCTGACAATCCTGCAGGTATTCATGTTCCTGAGACAACTACGGCCGCTGAGGGAGTATGTGTTGCTGAGGATTTAAGTACAAGTGCTGCAGATGTTCACACAAATGACGCTGATGCTAGGGCTCTCTCCAAAGCTAAACTGAGGAGCATGTTTGACCAAGAGGCCTTAGCAAAAGCCAGGGGAAAGAGAAAAGTTTAGGAAGGGACCTCCAAGGAGACTCTAGCTGAGAAGAGAATCAGAATGAGTGAGGAGGATGTACGAAACGAAAGGTGGAGTCCAGTTTCAAGGAACATCATCTTAGACACCTTCTGGCTGCAAGAAAGAGGAGAGATCAATCGAAATGAAGTATATAGCCAGTATGAGTGGGAAACGCACAAAACGTTTGAAGCGAAACGCAACATCTTTTTCAGAAAGAACAAGGATGCAGATAAAGTTCCTCCTCCTAGGTATTACCCAAAGCCCAAAGAATACATGGAGAGGCAAAGCAAGAAGTACTTGGCTCAAAATCCTAAGGGTGACTTAGCTAAGGAAAAATAGTCAATAACTTATAGCTTGTCACTTTGTCTTAAGAACATTTAATGATTTTTGTTATCATATGAACAATTCTGAGATTATATGTGTATATATATATATTGGTATATATATTTGAATTTGTGAATGACTCAAGTCCTGATCTGGTTGCATATATTCTCTTGTGCTGCATGTTTAATTTCTGAATGCTATGTTTATTATTTGATAGGTGTTATTCATCTTAGCTAGTAGGGTTTTGGCTTCGTCAAATAGGGGGAGATTGTTGGGTATTGTATCCACAATTACCTGGATTTGAGGAAGCCACCTGTCAAGCTAAAATGAATTCACAATGTATTTGATGAAACATCTTAAGTTTTACTTGCAGCTCCTCCATGCTAAGTGCACACCAATGTCAGGGTGCAGTAGGTCAATATACACGGGTCTGCAAGACGTAATCCCTCGTTGAGCAGATCAGTGTGTTGGCCTACGTGTACTCTCTCTATTGGAGTGCACTTACTTTCAAGTACATGGTCGTTCATATGCAAGAGAAGACAAGGAGCATGGATGGGTCAAGGAGCAGCTCCTGGGTGGAAGACGAAAAATCGTCCAAGGAAAATTCGACGAGAATCACCAAGTGATTCTCGCCGATTCGGCGAGAATCACCAAGTGATTCTCGCCGATTCGGCGAGAATCACTAGTGATTCTCGCCGAACCTGTGGTTAAGCAGCTCATGAATACTAAGTGAAAATCGCTGAGAATCAATAAGTGATTCGGCGAGAATCACTAGCGATTCTCGACGAATCGTCGAGAATCACTTGGTGATTCTCGCCGATTCGTCGAGAATCATCAGCGATTCTCGCCGATTTTCACTTAGCGATTTCTCGAGATGTTCCTGAACCGGATTCTGCAGCTGTCAATTTTCTGGACCGGGATTTAGAGATTTCTATTGTGGGTCCCACAAACGGTCATATTGGAGTTAGCTACGGTGTATAAATACATGGGTATTTTGAACAGTAAAAACAGAGAATCAGAAATCGAGCCGCGACGTAACCCTAAAATCGCGATTCCACTCCGCCGCCGCCGTCGCGCTCGGGCAAGTTGGTCGCCGTCAACAATCGGGAATCCTTCGTGATCTCCGACGACAGAAGCTTAGCAAAGCTTGAGTCCCTCGTGTCTATCCAGAGATCTCTTGTCTCTCGATTTGTTGACCGGGAAAAACTCCCCCGTCTGAATCGATCGAGACGACCGATCCTCGTGTGACCGTTGGAAGACCAAGCTAGCTTCGCTACGAAGTTTGGATCTCCAAGTTCAGCAGCCGCTCATCATCATAGCCGCCGATCCCGAAGCTAACCGCCGCTCGTGTTGCCGCCGCCGATTCCGGGGAGATCCTCTCCAAGAGAGACCAAGGTTGTAGACTCTTCGTTGACTTCACGAACACGTCGTCGAACGAAGAGGAATACCGAAGTCTCCAAACGAAGTTTGTATCTCGTGTACATTCTATATTTACTTTTGTTGTAAAGGAACGATTGTTCCGTGTTGTAAGGGTTGGGTGCAACCCGTTTTGTGGGAGTGTTGACTCTCACGTGTGGAAGGGTTCCTTTCGATAGTGCAGGGATTGGATTTCAATCCTGTTGGAGAAGAGACCGAGTCGTCCCTTGTTGGGAGATAGGTCGAAGGGGGAAAGTGGATGTACCCAAGTCGGGGAACCACTATAAATTTCATGTGTATTCTGTGTGCTGTGCTTTTTATTCTTATTGTGCAGGTACATTCGTAAATTCCCCAAAATTGCTACTCGTCACCTATTCCCCCCCCATAGGTGCACATAGCTGACACTAGGTGGACTTTCAGGGGCAACGACACCAAGTCAAGCGGCACAGGAGCCTTATACCCGTGGACAATCTCATTTGGAGACAGACCCGTAGACCTATTCTTAGAATTATTGTAGGCTAATTGGGCATGGGGAAGGAGAAGATCCCAAGTGCTCTTGTGATCACTCACAAGGCATCGTAACAAATTTCCTAAGCTCTGATTAACCACTTTCGTCTGCCCATCAGTTTGGGGATGATAGGCGGAGGAAAACAATAATTTTTTTCCCATTAATATCCAAAGAGTTTTCCAAAAATAACTAGTGAATTTTACGTCCCTATCCGATACTATGGTCTTTGGCACTCCACGGTGACTAATGACTTCTTTAAAATATAGTTTAGCGACGTGAGACGCATCGTTTGTCCTACTGCACGGGATGAAATAAGCCATCTTTGAAAACCTATCCACAACGACAAAAACTGAGTCGTGATGGCGTAGGATAATGGGGATGTTAAAATTCAACAAACCGCAGACGCCCCCTTGGATACCCTGTTGAAAACTCAACAAACCGAAGGAGAATACGCCCACTTATAATGTTGAAAGTTTTCCCGGATCGTGGAGTTAGCAGGGGTTATGTCAACAAAACAGTAACAACCAGCAACACATGCAGCACAAGCTTCTTTATTGATCAAGAGCAAACTTCTTTACAATGCGAGACATACATGGCGAGACATGCTTCACCAAAACCCAACACCGGGAGAGCAGAGACAGTTACAAAGACAAGAACAAAAACAAGCCGCGCGGACTCAATCAACAAGCCGCCGACCTACTGCTGTGGAGTCCGCTCAGTCCGCCAGGTCGCCAGGTCGCCAGACCGCAACCCAAGCCGTGCGGACTCACCCCTTATTCCAATGCTTAGCTCTTCACCACCGATCTGTACGCCGCCAGACCGCACAAGCTGCGTCACCGAATGGAACAGTCCGCCTGAAGCAGGCGATTTCCTGAACCCCGAACCAAGTTGCCAAAGAGGAGACCGCCTGGTCGCTATCCGCGACCTGCTGTTTACCGCCTGTTGCTTAACCGCAGAGTCCGCACTGTCCCTGACCGCAATCAGAGCCAAGTCCTGGCTTTCCAGCGCTATCCGCACAACCTGCACAGCAAAACCGGGTCAACTCTTAATCCGCGCGGACACCAAGGTCCAGACCGCAGCAACTAACGCGAGCTCAATTACTGTTCACTTACTTCGGTCTAGGTTTCTTCTTTTTTTTTATTTCCTGATGTGACATGGGTCCTATTTATAGGCACGACGATGAGTATGGTCACCGCCCTAGCCGATAGGATCACCGCCACAACCCGCAGCTAGAATAAGTGTGTCCGCCAGCCCGCGGACACACATTCCAGTTCGCCGCTCCTGTGCAGATAGCCAGTCCGCCCCAGCTTCTCCAAGGCCGGACTCCAATATCCAGCCCGCCTTGCCGCCAGAGGCCAAGCCAGGACCACCACAGCCGGACTCCACAACAGCCGTGTCCGCCATTCTGCGGACAAGGCATCAGCCCGCAAAACCCGAGCCCGCAGCCTCACCATCAAGGCACCTGCCGGACTCAGCGAACACCCGGCTACCGTCCGCATATCCAAGTCCATTGCCTCATTGCCAAGGCACCTCCGGACTTAGCGGACACGCCAATCCAGTCCGCTAACAGCAGACACCAGTCCGCAACTCCTGAGTCCATAACCTCGTCACAAGGCTAAACCGGACTCAGCGGACTCTGGCTCCAGTCCGCACGCTCCTGCACAAGCAATTCTCCAGTCCGCATTTCCCCAAGCTAGCAAACAAGACAACAACACTTCTACTACGCTTGGCGGACTGAGAAACCAGCCCGCGCTCCACTGCGCGATCTCCCCGGACTGAGCCATCCTGGACTTGGTTCAGATCACATCAAGTCCAGTCCGCTGGCCACAAGGGCCAGTCCGCACTTACTGGCGGACACTGGATCTAGCCCGCCATACCGGGCGACCTCCAGTTTCTGTCCGCGCTGACCGGCGGTCTCCGCAGCTTCCCGCTGCACCAGAGCAAGACCAAGGCAACTGCCAAACCGGTCTGCCGAGCTCCAGTTCTTCAGTCTGCTTCATGCCGGACTCCGCGGATAGCATTTCTATCCGCTCGGTTACTTCCTGGGAGTCAACCGCCTGCTGAGCATATACTGGCCTGTCAGACCGCTGCTGCTGTTCGCGTAGTCCGCGCGAACAGACCGCCCAGGCCGCCATAGAGCAAACCGCCTGCAACATCCCTGCCGACCTAGCAGTCCGCCAACCCTGTCCGCGTAGTCCGCGCGGATAGGTTTCCCAAGCCTTCCATTCACCCACTTTCACTTCACAGAATTCAACACTCCCCCTTGAAGTGAGAAGTGGTGAATAACTCCAGCAGCTCCCGTAACCTTGCACCTGGTCCTTCCGATAGCATCTACGAAGAGATGTCCAAGACATAGTCCTCGCCCCGCATATCATGGACCATGAGGGAGCCCTCCAGCATCTCCAAAAAGGAGTCATGCTTCCCTCTGCCTTCTTCAGCTTCAACCTCCACTCTTGCATCACAGGAGTATCACCAACTTTCTTGGACACTGAAGTCCAAGCCTCGTTGCCTCTGAGAGAAGTCACCTCTTCAGACTTGGTGTCAACCACCTCCTTGATTCTAGTGGGGTCATCACAGCCAGAAGAACCTTGCTCGACCTGAGGGCTAACAAGGAAACACGGGACCAAGTCCGTCGTGTTCCCTTTACAATATCGAGCTGGTGGCTTACTGATCCTCTTCGATCTCCGAAGAACCTGATCATGGCTAACCACCTCCGCTGCTATTGAACCAGCTCCGTTCCTGGGCAAACCCGGAACAATGCTCCCTTTGCTCCCTGAACAAGACGCCTCCTTACTGGAACCAAAAGCACCTGGAGCAACGCTCCCCCTGCTACCTGAACCAGAAGACTCCCCTCTTGAACAAGAACTGCCTGGAACATCGCTCCCCTTGCTTCCTGAATCGGAAGCCTCCGCCTTCGAGCCAGAAGATCCTGGAGCATCGCTCCCCCTTCTTCCCGACTCTGACGCCTTTGCCCCGGAGCTAGAACAACCTGGAGCACCTGGTGACTCAGGCAACTCCACTTCCTTAGCAGCAGCCTCCTTCAGCCCACCATCTGACCTGCTTATCTCTAGCTCCACATAAGAGCTACCCCAATACGGCGTCAACTCATCAAAAACAATGTCTCTCGACACTATGAGTTTCTTCGTCGCAAGATCCATACACCTCCATCTTCTTCTCTGCTCATCATACCCAATAAAGACTAGCTTTGTCTTGAGAGCACCCGGAGAGTGTAAATAGCAGGTAGATCCAAACACCCGAAGGTGCTTCACTGAGGGCTTCACTCCGAACATCAGCTCATAAGGAGTCTTCATTATGATCGGACTAAGAGGCATCCGGTTGATGACATGAGCAGCACAGGCAATTCCCTCCGCCCAAAGAGCCTTCGGAACGCCTTTACTCTGAAGCCAACACTTGCAGGTCTCCGTTAACCAACGGATCATCCGAGCTGCAAAACTACCCTGTTGTGAAGTATGTCCACAAGAAAGCTCCATCCGGATCCCTTGCTTCCTGCAAAAGCGTGAGAACTCGGTTGAGCCAAACTCACCACCGATACATGTCCTCAACACCTTGATCCTCCGGCCAAGCCGACCTTCCACAAGCTTCTTGAACTCCACAAACAAGCGTACCATGTTGGACTTCTTCTTCATAAAGTATACCCAAGTATACCCAGAATAGTCATCAACCAATATCAGCATGAACCTGCTGCCTCCAAGACTGGTCGTGACGGTCGGTCCCACCAGAGCACAATGGACAACCGCCAATGGTGCATTACATCTGGAGTGTGCTTTGTCAACCATGAAGCGATAGGCTCCACTTTCCTGACATCCCGCACACCCCCGACCATCGCCATAGGATGACAATCTAGGCAAGCCTCTTACGAGTCTTCTTTCCGCCATTGCTTTCAGCTTGTCCATCCCTACATGCCCCAGTCTTTCATGCCAGATAGCTGCACTATCACTGGCATTCCTCCGATCAACTCCAGAACTAGTTGATATCCCAACTACGTTCTTCTCCTTCCTCCCTACCTGAGCAACGTTCGCCGAGAGCAAGACAACCTTGCACTCCTTCCGAAGATGACCTTGCTGCTTGCATTTATAGCACCTTGGTCCTTCCTTCCTCTTCCTATCACGCCTAGGAGAAACACTCCTTTCTTCCTGATACGAAGTAGAGGGACCATCTTCAGCAGCAACCTTCACCTTCTTCCTGAACAACCAATCAAGGGAAGTCCAGACCTCCGCAGCTGACCGACATCCACTGATGTGGTCCAAGAGCTCCGATGAGATCACCTGCTTGAGAATAGACTCCGCTTTCGCATTTGCCTCCTTCCAAGCTCTCATTGCCTCAACATTGCCAGCAGTATCCTCTTGTCTTCCTGCTCCGCATACAACCTCCCAAAGGTCCTCACCAAGAAGAAAGCTCTTCATACAGGACTTCCACCGTTCACAGTTCGTCTCTGTAAGAAGATCAATACCAAGACAACTTGCATCCTCCACTGCCATGGTTCTACCACTGGTTTCCTCTACATACGAGCAACTACTTCCATTGAGCACTGCTTGACCACTCCAACAACCTCCCTCTGATACCATGTTAAAATTCAACAAACCGCAGACGCCCCCTTGGATACCCTGTTGAAAACTCAACAAACCGAAGGAGAATACGCCCACTTATAATGTTGAAAGTTTTCCCGGATCGTGGAGTTAGCAGGGGTTATCTCAACAAAGCAGTAACAACCAGCAACACATGCAGCACAAGCTTCTTTATTGATCAAGAGCAAACTTCTTTACAAGGCGATACATACATGGCGAGACATGCTTCACCAAAACCCAACACCGGGAGAGCAGAGACAGTTACAAAGACAAGAACAAAAACAAGCCGCGCGGACTCAATCAACAAGCCGCCGACCTACTGCTGTGGAGTCCGCTCAGTCCGCCAAGTCGCCAGACCGCAACCCAAGCCGCACGGACTCACCCCTTATTCCAATGCTTAGCTATTCACCGCCGATCTGCACGCCGCCAGACCGCACAAGCTGCGTCACCGAATGGAACAGTCCGCCTGAAGCAGGCGACTTCCTGAACCCCGAACCAAGTTGCCAAAGAGGAGACCGCCTGGTCGCTATCCGCGACCTGCTGTTTACCGCCTGTTGCTTAACCGCAGAGTCCGCACTGTCCCTGACCGCAATCAGAGCCAAGTCCTGGCTTTCCAGCGCTATCCGCACAACCTGCACAGCAAAACCGGGTCAACTCTTAATCCGCGTGGACACCAAGGTCCAGACCGCGGCAACTAACGCGAGCTCAATTACTGTTCACTTACTTCGGTCTAGGTTTCTTCTTTTTTTTTTATTTCCTGATGTGACATGAGTCCTATTTATAGGCACGACGATGAGTATGGTCACCGCCCTAGCCGATAGGATCACCGCCACAACCCGCAGCTAGAACAAGTGTGTCCGCCAGCCCGCGGACACACATTCCAGTTCGCCGCTCCTGTGCAGATAGCCAGTCCTCCCCAGCTTCTCCAAGGCCGGACTCCAATATCCAGCCCGCCTTGCCGCCAGAGGCCAAGCCAGGACCACCACAGCCGGACTCCACAACAGCCGTGTCCGCCATTCTGCGGACAAGGCATCAGCCCGCAAAACTCGAGCCCGCAGCCTCGCCATCAAGGCACCTGCCGGACTCAGCGGACACCCGGCTACCGTCCGCATATCCAAGTCCATTGCCTCATTGCCAAGGCACCTCCGGACTTAGCGGACACGCCAATCCAGTCCGCTAACAGCAGACACCAGTCCGCAACTCCTGAGTCCATAACCTCGTCACAAGGCTAAACCGGACTTAGCGGACTCTGGCTCCAGTCCGCACGCTCCTGCAAAAGCAATTCTCCATTCCGCATTTCCCCAAGCTAGCAAACAAGGCAACAACACTTCTACTACGCTTGGCGGACTGAGAAACCAGCCCACGCTCCACTGCGCGATCTCCCCGGACTGAGCCATCCTGGACTTGGTTCAGATCACACCAAGTCTAGTCCGCTGGCCACAAGGGCCAGTCCGCACTTACTGGCGGACACTGGATCTATCCCGCCATACCGAGCGACCTCCAGTTTCTGTCCGCGCTGACCGGCGGTCTCTGCGGCTTCCCGCTGCACCAGAGCAAGACCAAGGCAACTGCCAAACCGGTCTGCCGAGCTCCAGTTCTTCAGTCCGCTTCATGCCGGACTCCGCGGATAGCATTTCTATCCGCCCGATTACTTCCTGGGAGTCAACCGCCTGCTGAGCATATACTGGCCTGTCAGACCGCCGCTGCTGTCCGCGTAGTCCGCGCGAACAGACCGCCCAGGCCGCCACAGAGCAAACCGCCTGCAACATCCCTGCCGACCTAGCAGTCCGCCAACCCTGTCCGCGTAGTCCGCGCGGATAGGTTTCCCAAGCCTTCCATTCACCCACTTTCACTTCACAGAATTCAACAGGCCTAGTATAAAATCCATACTAACGTCTACCCAAGGCATGGAGGGAATAGGAAAGGGTGTATATAATCCTACGATGGTTTTACTACCCTTAGATACCTGACACGTGTGGCAGCTACTCACTTCCTGTCCCACCATAACCTTAAGTTTTGGCCAATAGAATTTATCCTCGACTAACATAATGGTCTTATCTCTACCAAAGTGGCCACTCAACCCTCCGCTATACAACTCCCATATGATATGTAGTCGTAACGATGACTGCGGAATACATAGCTTCCCGTTCCTAAATAGGTAACCGTCCTTGATGACGTATGTAGATATAGTCGTGGGGGAGCGATCCTGGGCAGATAAATAGAAGTCCTGGAAGTCAGGACACGTGGCGTACTCATCCTTAACCTGCTCAAATCCTACAACATGTACTTCCATAGAGATAAGTAAAATAGTAAGACGACTAAGGGCGTCCGCGACTCGGTTATCAGCTCCCTTAAGGTGCTTGAGATTAAATGTGTAACCTTGTAAGAAAGCTACCCACTTAGCATGTCGTGGGCTGATCTTATACTGGTCGTTGATGAAACTTAAAGCCTCATGATCGGAGAGGATCACAAACTCCTTGGAGAGGAGATAGTGCCTTCAATGGTGTAGACATCGGACTATAGCATAAAATTCCCTATAGTAATTTGAATAGTTCAGCTTAGGTCCGGACAACTTCTCGCTAAAATAACTAACGGGATGACCCTCATGGCTCAAGATGTAACAGCCCAAAGTTCAGAAACATGCAATTTTTGGGTGACACGGCCTGGGACACGGGCGTGTCCCAGGGCGTGTCAGGTGACACGGCCTGCGACACGGGCGTGTCGCAGGGCGTGTCGAGGTTGTGTCGACGATTGGGCTTTGTCTCGATGATTTTTGCTCTCGACGTTGCGTCGAGAGGAGGCACACGGCCCAGGACACGGGCGTGTCCAAGGCCGTGTCGCATACTCGACGATTTTTCTCGACGATCGTCGAGTGTCGAGACGTGCAGTGTCGAGTGTCGAGAAATTGAACACGGCCTGTGACACGGGCGTGTCACAGGGCGTGTCAAATCAGGCGACGAACTCAGCCCGCCGAAGGATTTCAACAGGGCGTGTCTTTGTGCCGTGTCTGGGCACACAGCCTGGGACACGGGCGTGTCACAGGCCGTGTGAAGTCTCGGGATGATTTGGGATTTTTTTCCCCAGGTACACGGCCACAGACACGGGCGTGTCTGAAGGCGTGTTGGTGACACGGCCCATGACACGGGCGTGTCCCATGGGCGTGTCACTGGTTTGGATAAGTCGGTTGACCACCGCTTGAGGCACACGGCCTGGCACACGGCCGTGTTCGAGGCCGAGTCGGGTCAAAATTTGTGTTTTTGGCAGAATCGTGGCCGTCCATTCCTTCAGTCTGGATCCAAGGGCTGAAAGCCTCTTTCTCTTTTTCTTCAAGGCCGAAAACTGAGAAGTATTCCTCACTTTAATTTGGCCTTCATCTTTCTTTAAGAGAGAGAAAGAGAGAGAGAGAAAGGAGGAGGAAGAAGGAAAGGGGGCTGCTGTCGGTGGTGCTGCGGTTTACCGACGAGAGATCCGAAGCCAGCGTTGCGGAGGAAACGCTCTTGTGAGTCTTGCAAGCTAGCTTGGAGTCCATGGCACCGAAGCGATCGTCAAGGGTAACGACTTTTCTTCCTAGCCATGTGAAGGCTTCCTTTTTGGCATATCTTGTGATTTCCCCCACCAAGAGGTGGCTGATTTTGGGAATCTTTGGGTGGATGCTTGAAACCCCCTTTTTTGTTAGCATATAGATCCGGAAATGAAGTACGGAATAGGCATGCTGTGTGAAGCCCATCTGGACAGGTTGGTCTGGATTGGTGATGTTGCATACGAACCGGAGAAGACTCCGTGATAAACGTGTAGTGTAGGAGTCTACGGGTTATGCCTGCGAAAAGGAGTAGCAGGAAGTACTGGGGTGGTAGCCCAGGAAAATAGCCATGTGATGTTTTTGGGTCCAACCTGTGGATAAGACACAGGAAGTACTGGTGGGACCAGGAAAGGCCCTTTTGTGATGCTTGATGTCATAGGGTGTCCACCTGTGAAGCGAGTAACAGGAAGTACTGGCAGGATAGCTAGGAAAGACCCCTGACATTTGTAATTGGCGGTGTCCACCTGTGAAGCGAGTCACAGGAAGTACTGGTGTGCCCAGGAAAGACCCGCTATTGCTGTGAGGAAATGGGTATAGAGACATACCCAGGCTTGAATGCCAGGAACAGGATCGGTGAGACCTACCCGCGCCTTTGATATAGCCATGAGTACGTTGTACTCGGAGAAGGCAAGGCGATTTAAGCAACGGGGGGTGGAGGATCCGACCTGCGCTATGTCCGTCTGACGTGAGACCAAAAAGTGCGGTCTGTTGGAGCGCATAGCAAGAGTCTTCGGCCTGCGCGCCATGACACAACGGGGGGCTACGGGCCATCCCGGTGTCCGAAGACTAACTCCGGCTGCACGCCATGGAGTAAATGCTCAAGAGAGTTACCGTTGGGTTGTAACCCTGATACGGTGGTGGGCAAGAGGTTGCCAGAACACCAAGAATGTGCCCTGAGTGCACGGACCGTTGGGCCGGGCGGCGAACGGTTGTGATGGCTTGTGTGCGTAAAAGCACCTTTTGATGATATAGCTTGCCATACTTGTGATATGATATGCCTGCAGGGAAAAATACCGCTGCCCCGAGAAAAGGGGTAGGGTCGTTATAATTTGGTCAGCTGAACGCTGACCGTTGCTTTTGTTTGCCACCGTTGGGTGGATTGTCCTTGCACAGGTGCTGGAGAGCCGAGCGGGACGCATAGAGGTTGATGCTCCTGCTGGTGTGCTGCTGCTGCTGCTAGCCCTCGAAGGCTAGCTGTGTTCTTTTGAGTGTTTTCTTTTATTGTGGCCGGCCTGCGCGCCAATCTGTTTTAGGCCACTGTATGAAAGCCATGTAAGGCCATAAGGCCAACTCTTTGTATATATTGTAAGACATTCCTATCCTGTATAAAATGTGGAGTTTTATGTTTGGACATTCATGAGGAGTTCCAGTTGTAGTCTAGGCTTCCGCTAGAATGCTTTGTGATAGGTGCGATGCGCTACTCTGGTATCATCCTGTACCTTCACCGACTGTTTTGTGATATATCCTGTGGGGCCCCGGCCGGACCTTCTAGAATATATCATATGAACGGATGGGGTTGTTACACAAGACACCTCCAATCCCTACCCCAGACGCATCAGTCATAAGACAGGTGCCTCAGTCATAAGCTCCTTTATTCGTTCAAAAGCATAGGTGGCGGACTTCGTCCACGTAAACTCTCCCTTCTTCATACAGTCTGTGATAGGCGCCATAATACTACTGAAGTCTCGTATGAAACGACGATAAAACGTGGCTAACCCATAGAAACTACGCACCTCATGTAGGGTGGTTGGCACGGGCCAGTCCTTAATGACCTGAACCTTGCCCGGATCAACTCGTATACCCTTAGAGCCGACTATATAGCCTAAGAACTCTACCTCCGAGACAGAGAAAGTGCATTTCTTAAGATTGAGAAATAAAGTCTCCTTCCGCAGGGTGGAAAGGATCATTCTCATGTGGGAGATGTGCTCGGTAGTAGAGGTGCTATAAATCAGAATATCGTCAAAGTAGACGACAACGAACTTCCCCATGAATGGCTGAAAGACATGTGTCATCATCCGGGAGAAGGTACTAGGGGCATTGGATAACCCAAATGGCATCACAAGTCATTCGTACAGACCATCCTTCGACTTAAACACCGTCTTCCACTCGTCGCCCTCTCGTATCCTAATCTGGTGATAGCCACTCCGAAGATCTAATTTGGAGAATACGGTGGCTCCAGACAAGACATCCAACAAATCATCTAGGCGGGCAATGGGGAACCTATACTTGATGTTGATTTTGTTGATAGCCCGGCTATCAACGCATATCCTCCATGTACCATCCTTCTTGGGGGCAAGTAGGGCTGGTACAACACATGGACTCATACTAGTCCTAATAAAACCTTTCTTAAGCAAGCCCTCTATCTGGGACTGCAACTCCAGGTGAGCTGCGGGGTGGAGTCGATAATGGGGCTAATTTGGCAAGGAAGACCCCGGGATGAGATCTATCGCATGCTGGATATTCCTAAGCAGGGGTAACATGGGCGGCAACTCATCCGGGTACACGTCCCTATGCTCCTCCAATAGTACCCGTAACTCACTAGGTAACTCATCCAAAATGCTAAAATCGGGTTTCGCACTTAGGAGGACTAGTGCATACATAATTCCATCAACGAACGGATCTCTCTCAAACTCTTTCCTACCAACTAGATTCAATGTTTTCCGTTCTACCGGAATAGTGGTGTCCTTTACCAAGACTACGGGCTCCTTTGGGATGGTTGGCTTCAAAGTGATGGTTTTGCCATTGAATTTGAATTCATAAGTATTGGCTCTACAAAATGTTTAACATCACGGTCGTATAGCCAAGGGCGGCCTAACAACACATGACAAGCGTCCATCGGAAGGACATCACACCACACCTCATCAATGTAGGATTTGATTGAGAGTGGGACTAGGCAGCGCTTGGTAACGGGTACAGAGATCTTGTTGATCCAAGCGACCTGATATGGGGTTGGGTGTGGTTTCGTGATCAAGGACATATGTGCAACGGCGTTCTCAGATACGACATTCACGCAACTACCACTATCAACAATCAGCTTGCAAAGCTTCTCGCCACTCTTAAAAATCAGAGAAAAGATGCTCGTCCTCTTCCAATCATCTAATGGACGAGTAGTGGTCAAGATACAACGTATCACCATAAGGGGGTGATCGTCCTATAAGTCACTAGGGACTCCTTCGGGGTCACTCTTCTCTGCGGCCTCGTATACATAATCTTCAGGGTCGGTAGTTGGCTCTAATAAGGCTAGGGTTTTCGTCTTTGTTGGGCATTCGTAGGCATAGTGGCCTTGAATGCCGCAAGAGTAACAAGTGGTGTTAGCCTTGCTAACCTTCCCTATAGGGACACGCTCACTCGCAGGGTTCTTGGTGTTCCTAGCGGTGATCACGATTGACTTCGACTCGGTGGATTTGAACTTTCCCTTATCAGGGTATGTGGAAGAAGATGCCCAGTGGTGGACTTGTTTTTCGCATGAGCGTAACGGGAGTGAGCCTTAGAGGCTAGGTATTTTTCAATGTCCAAGGCGGCATTGAAAGTCGTGTTCAAGTCCGTATGCCCATATCGCAAGAGCTTCCTTTGGATATCGGGGTGAAGCCCCTTTCGAAATCTAGATAAAGTGACTTCGGGGATCTCCCTAAGGTCACATCGCACCATACGGTCCTTAAGTTCACCCATATATTCAGCTACCGAGTTTGAGCCCTGTCGCAGAGTGGCAAGCTCATCGAACATCTGTGTCCGATGGTACGCGGGAACGTACTGATCGGTCAATAGGTTCTTCATTACTGGCCTACCTATAAGGGGGGCTCCGTGTCCGGTTCCTAACCTTCGCTCCTCATTCAGCCAAAACGTCTTTGCACGACCTGTTAACTTCATCCGGACAACTTGGACCTTTTGGGGATCCGTCAGGTTGTGCCACTCGAAGTAACACTCCATGTCCACAGTCCAGTTAAGGAAGATTTGGGGATCTCCCATGCCTTCATAAGTGGGGGCATTTATCTTAATGACCCTAGTAATATCAATGTCTCGCTCAGGGCGGTGTCCTCTAGGGGGCACCCGTGGGGAGTCCCCATCAGAATCCGAATCAGAATTATGTTGGTGCCGGTTGGGCCGGTCAATATTAACGGGTGGCGGGGGTGGCCTAGCTTGATTTTGCAGGATCGGTGTTAACATGTCCCTAAGCTCCGTTATTTCGTTACGCAGCTCTGCTATAGCCTTGGTGTTGGGATCCTCACGCTCATTCGCAGCCATCCTAGACGTAGACGGAGTCGAATATTCCGATCCGAGCCTAGTGCGCATTCAAGTTTAGAAAAATCTTGGAAAGATGATTTTTCCTAGGGCTGTAGTTATACTGGAAATAAGATATTTTTATAGATTCCCAACGTGCATAACACGTAGATCGTTTACAAAATTTTTTTTTGAAATTTCGCTGAAAAATAAGGTTTTTAGAGAGCTATTGGCAGACCAGTAAATTTTTTTTTGTTTTTCTGTGTTTGTATTGTGCGTGCCAACAAGACTCAAGCGAGGACGTTTCAATTAGGGAATTGATACAACCGCCTCTGATACCAAATTGACGTAGGGATGGTCCGGAATCGGAGATCTCCACGAAGCTAACACTCTATCTACGCACTACACGTCATAGATCTACCGCACCTACACAACACCTATCGCCCACAATAGTTTCTCGTCGCAAGAACGCAGCACAAATAACAAAGGGAGAATGGTCGACTCGAAAACAACGATCGGAAATTTGAGTCGGAATATTCCACAAGAAAACACAAAGGTTGCCACTCCTTTTTGAGAGCAAGACCAAGGCTATAGGCCAAGATCCGCTCAGGCAAATAGGATCCACCCGATCCGGAATTAAAAAGCCTAGCAACGGTGATTTCGATCCAAAAACTTGCAGCGATTAAATTAATTTTCAGGAGAAAACGAGTGTGAAACCACCACAACTAAAGAAGAGAATCACACAAGGGAGAGGGAAGAGATTACCCAACCGGAAAGCTTTTCACACAAGATAACTGTGGGAGAATCACTCTCTCCACGGATCCACCGGCGTCACACCGAAGTGTTTGCAACCTTCTTCCAAGGAGTCGCACCGAAGGAAGCCGCACCGGAGTCGCACCGAACGGATGGAGGGAGCAAGGGGGGCGGCGACTTCACACCACAAGCAAGGGGCGGCGGCTTGGAGAGATCTCCTCTTGGCCGAAATTTTCAAGGAGAAAATTAGGTTTCAATCTTGTCTAATTATCTCATAAGAAAGCCTCCTTATATAGGAGTTACAAACAAGCATTAACCATTCATGATGGAGATGTAATCTCATCCATTCGAATGGCTAAATGCACACCAACATTAAAATTGTTCAAAATTAAAAATAACAAAACATGCAATGAATATAAAATTATCACGTAAACATAGATAATTTTATATTCCAAATATAAAATAGAGTTCAAGAAAATGAAATAAATAAGGCTAATGCGTTGCAGTGACTGTAGCACGCCGCGGGCGGAAGTTGTAGCGTAGCCTTCCGTTAGCGTCATCGTGCCGCCTCAAGTCCTTGAGTTGTATTGTCTTATCAACCGGATCATCATCAGCATCGTCTTCAAATGGTGGAGGAGGGACGCTGGTGATGTACTACGACGGGGAGAAAATGAGTGGCCGGTGGGGAGGAAAGTACCTCTGATATCAAGTTTTTAACGTGTCTATTTTCGGTGGATCGTCGGAGAGCGGCAGGTAAAAGATACAAGGGATTGAATCTTTAGAAATGGAGGAGATGAGAGAGGACGAAAACCCTAGAAGGGAGTAGGTGAGGAGGAGAAGAATTAGAGAGAGAAAGAGAGGAGCTAGAGAGAGAGAGAAACTTGATTTCTTCTTTCATACCATTACATGACCCCATAAGTTCCTTTAAATAGAACTCTAAATGGCATAATCGTAAATACAATAATAAGCGAGCGAATATTAAAATACTACGACGCTAAGACTCCGACTCGATAATAATGACTCGATATAACACAACTTTCACTTAACATAATAATAAGAATAATGACACTCGATAACTGACGACAGATCCCAAACATCCCATCCGTCCTTGACATCGAGCATGACCCCAAGCTCGAACTACCGTCATTCATTAACGATCACCTAACAAATTTCATCCGTTTAAACATAAAAGTGGATGAAGTTCCGTGAGTGTGCGTAAAATAATGACAATTTAACCCTCATGTTCATGACCACCACCACCATGGCAAATAGTACCTTAATCGATATCAATTTTTAATCACGGCCTTATTCAAGGTTACGTACCAGACATTTATTTTTTTTCTTTTTTTAATCATTTGTTCAATGGTACTTCGCTTGCCTTTTTATCATCAACATTTCAAGATGGATTCATTGACGTTATTCAGATAAAGATTATACATCTTTTTTTGTCTAAAACCTTCGCAAAAAGTCTGATGATCTTCCAAAAAGATAAAATGAAAAAAAAATCTAATTTTTTTGTTTACAATATGATGAACGGAGACATGACTTCCCTTCGATTCTCTCCGGCGATATTAAACACTGGAATGAGATTCTTACTGGCGACGAGCGGCGCTTCGTGTCGCATGTGCTTGCTTTTTTTGCCGCCTCCGATGACATCATTCTGGAAAATATAGCCCTGAGATTCATGTCCCACGTGAAGATTCCGGAGGCCCTGGCCTTCTACGGTTTCCAGATTGCGTTTGAAAACATTCATTCAGAGATGTACAGTCTCCTCCTAGAAACATTCGTGAAAGATTCAGTGGAGAAGCATCGCCTCTTCCATGCCATGCATACAATCCCATGCGTGGCCCGGAAGGCCCAGTGGGCACTGCAGTGGATCGACTCATCCGAGTCATTCGCTCAGCGCATAGTTGTCTTCGCTTGCGTTGAAGGCATTTTCTTCTCCGGAAGCTTCTGTAGTATCTACTGGCTAAAAAAACGGGGGCTCATGCCTGGACTAGCCTTCGCCAACGAGATGATCGCCAGAGACGAAGTCCTGCATTGCGATTTTGCGGTGCTAATCTACAGCCTTCTACACAAAAAACTGTCCAAAGACCAGATTCATTGCATCTTCTCCCAAGCCGTGGATATCGAGAAAGAGTTTATCTGTGAAGCTCTTCCATGTGTGCTAATAGGTATAAACGCTCATCTGATGGGTCAATACATCGAGTTCCTGTCCAATCGTACCCTTGTGGCCTTAGGATACGAGAGGATGTACCTGGCAACCAATCCTTTCGATTGGATGGATTTGATATCCCTCCGGGGAAAGACCAACTTCCTTGAGAGGAGTTGCTGGGAGTCCCAGAAGGCGTGTGTGATGGCCAGCCTGAAAGACAATGGCATTGCCGGCAGATGAAGAGTTTTTGATTTCAATGTTGATTCGGATTTCTGACCTTGATCCGATCTTTCGCTCCTTTACATTTTCTCAGGTTTTTTACTCTATCTTATGACTATGTGGATATAATAAACTGTTTGAACTAGTGTTTTGAATTGATCTTCCATTTCAACCCAATGGACAATTAGGGTTATCTTTTGACTATAATATCGATATAGTAGTTTTGATTGCGATCATAATTGTCGTTTTAGACAATCCTTGCTCTGATTATAGATGACTTTTGACTTGATTATTGATCAGGAGCCGGTATGCATTAGTGCCAATTTTCTTGAAAATTATAAGCAATCCATACTTAATTGATTTTGACCTGTTATACCACTTGGAGTTGTAATTCACCTGCTTGGCTTAGATTAAGGCTCTGTTTGGAGAGGACTTATTTTCATCGGTCAAACGGTCATGACCGCATGAATCAGAGCTTAATTAAGTTCTGATTCATGCGGTCATGACTGCTTGACCGGGGAAAATAAGTCCCCACAAACGTAGCCTAAAATTCATATGACAAAAGAGTGGGTGAGGCATATATACTAGACTCTATTTAACTTGTGTAGTATCTTCTGATTTAAAGAAACATACAAGTTAGGTTGCACTTCTTTTTCTTGGAGCGCCTATTTGCTAGATTGGTTGCTGGAGCAACGGTAAGGGGTGTTACGTTGAAGACAACGGGGGTCGACGAGGTTCCTCGACGGCGAGGAACGAGCGGAAGCCGTCGGATGGTGGCAGCTCTGGCTTGCTGAAGTTGACGAAAGCAGGCTGCGCTGGGGTCAACTGGAAGAAGAGTAGTACACGGGATGGTCGCCGGAGGCGTGGCAGTTGCAGGGAAAATGCGGTGGGACGCTGGTGATGTGCTACGACGGGGAGAAAATGAGTGGTCGGTGGGGAGGAAAGTACCTCTGATATCAAGTTTTTAACGTGTCTATTTTCAATGGATCGTCAGAGAGCGGCAGGTGGAAGATACAAGGGAATGAGTCCTTAGAAATGGTGGAGGAGATGAGAGAGGACGAAAACCCTAGAAGGGAGGAGGTGTGGAGGAGAAGAATTAGAGAGAGAAAGAGAGGAGCTAGAGAGAGAGAGAGAGAGAAACTTGATTTCTTCTTTCATGCCATTACATAACCTCATAAGTTCTTTTAAATAGAACTCTAAATGACATAATCTTAAATACAACAATAAACGAGCGAATATTAAAATACTATGACGCTAAGACTCCGACTCAATAATAATGACTCGATACAACACGACTTTCACTTAACATAATAATAAGAATAATGACACTCGATAACTGACGGCAAAATCCCAAACATCCCATCCGTCCTTGACATCGAGCATGACCCCAAGCTCAAACTACCGTCATTCATTAACGATCATCTAACAAATTTCATCCGTTTAAACATAAAAGTGGATGAAGTTTCGTGAGTGGGCGTTAAATAATGACAGTTTAACCCTCATGTTCATGACCACCACCACCGTGGCAAACAGAGCCTTAATCGATATCAATTTTCAATCACGGCCTTATTTAAGGTTACGTACCAGACATTTGTTTTTTTTTTCTTTTTTTTAATCATTTGTTCAATGGTACTTCGCTTGCCTTTTTACCATCAACATTTCAAGATGGATTCATTGACGTTATTCAGATAAAGATTATACATCTTTTTTTGTCTAAAACCTTCGCAAAAAATCGGATGATCTTCCAAAGAGATAAAATGAAAAAAAAACTAATTTTTTTTGTTTACAATATATATGATGAACGGAAACATGACTTCCCTTCGATTCTCTCCGGCGATATTAAACACTGGAATGAAATTCTTACCGGCGACGAGCGGCGCTTCGTGTCGCATGTGCTTGCTTTTTTTGCCGCCTCGGATGGCATCGTTCTGGAAAATATAGCCCTGAGATTCATGTCCGACGTGAAGATTCCGGAGGCCCGAGGCTTCTACGGTTTCCAGATCGCGATCGAAAACATTCATTCTGAGATGTATTGTCTCCTCCTGGAAACATTCGTGAAAGATTCAGTGGAGAAGCATCGCCTCTTCCATGCCATGAATACAATCCCATGCGTGGCCCGGAAGGCCCAATGGGCACTGCAGTGGATCGACTCATCCGAGTCCTTTGCCTAGCGCATAGTTGCCTTCGCTTGAGTTGAAGGCATTTTCTTCTCCGAAAGCTTCTGTTGTATCTATTGGCTAAAGAAACGGGGGCTCATGCCTGGAGTAGCATTTGCCAACGAGATGATCGACAGAGACGAAGGCCTGCATTGCGATTTTGCGGTGCTAATCTACAGCCTTCTACACGAAAAACTGTCCCAAGACCGGATTCATTGCATCGTCTGCTAAGTCGTGGATATCGAGAAAAAGTTTATCTGTGAAGCCCTTCCATGCGCGCTAATAGGTATAAACGCTCATCTGATGGGTCAATTCATCGAGTTCCTATCCGATCGTACCCTTGTGGCCTTAGGATACGAGAGGATGTACCTGACAACCAATCCTTTCGATTGGATGCATTTGATATCCCTCTGGGGAAAGACCAACTTCCTGGAGAGGAGTTGCTGGGAGTCCCAAAATGCGTGCGTGATGGCCAGCCTGAAAGACAATTGCATTGTCGACGGAGGAAGAGTTTTTGATTTCAATGTTGATTCGGATTTCTGACCTTCATCCGGTCTTTCTCTCCTTTACATTTTCTCAGGTTTTTTACTCTATCTTCTGACTATGTGGATATAATAAACTGTTTGAACTAGTGTTTTGAATTGATCTTCCATTTCAACCCATTGGACAATTAGGGTTATCTTTTGACTATAATATCGATATAGTAGTTTCGATTGCGATCGTAATTGTCCTTTTGGTCAATCCTTGCTCTAATTATAGATGACTTTTGACTTGATTCCTGATCAGGAGCCGGTAAGCAATAGTGCCAGTTTTCTTGAAAATTATAAGGGATCCATACTTAACTGATTTTTACCTGTTATACCACTTGGAGTTGTAATTCACCTGCTTGGCTTAGACTAAGGCTCTGTTTGGAGGGAACTTATTTTCATCGGTCAAACGGTCATGACCGCTTGAACCGGACCTTAATTAAGTCCCGATTCATACGGTCATGACCGCTTGACCGGTGAAAATAAGTCCCCACAAACGGAGTCTAAAAGTCATATGACAAAAGAGTGGGTGAGCCATATATACTAGACTCTATATAACCTGCGTAGTATCTTCTGATTTAAAGAAACATACAAGTTAGGTTGCACTGCTTTTTCTTGGAGCGCCTATTTGCTGGATTGGTTGCTAGAGCAACGGTAAGGGGTGTTACGTTGAAGACAACGGGGGTCGACGCTGTTCCTCGATGGCGAGGAACGAGCAGAAGCCGTCGGATGGCAGCGGCTCTGGCCTGCTGAAGTTGACGGAAGCAGGCCGCGCTGGGGTCAACTAGAAGAAGAGCAGTGCATGGGATGGTGGCCGGAGGCGCGACAGTTGCAGGGAAAACACGGTGGGATGCTGGTGATGTGCTACGGCGGGGAAAAAATGAGTCGCCGGTGGGGAGGAAAGTACCTCTGATATCAAGTTTTTAACGTGTCTATTTTCGGTGGATCGTCGGAGAGCGGAAGGTGGAAGATACAAGGGATTGAATCCTTAGAAATGGTGGAGGAGATGAGAGAGGACGAAAACCCTAGAAGGGAGGAGGTGAGGAGGAGAAGAATTAGAGAGAGAAAGAGAGGAGCTAGAGAGAGAAACTTGATTTCTTCTTTCATGACATTACATGACCTCATAAGTTCCTTTAAATAGAACTCTAAATGGCATAATCATAAATACAACAATAAACGAGCGAATATTAAAATACTACGACGCTAAGACCCGACTTGATAATAATGACTCGATACAACACGACTTTCACTTAACATAATAATAAGAATAATGACACTCGATAACTGACGGCAGATCCCAAACTTCTCATCCGTCCTTGACATCGAGCATGACCCCAAGCTCGAACTACCGTCATTCATTAACGATCACCTAACAAATTTCATCCGTTTAAACATAAAAGTGGATGAAGTTCCGTGAGTGTGCGTTAAATAATGACAGTTTAACCCTCATGTTCATGACCACCACCACCGTGGCAAACAGAGCCTTAATCGATTTCAATTTTCAATCATGGCCTTATTCAAGGTTACGTACCAGACATTTGTTTTTTTTCTTTTTTTAATCATTTGTTCAATGGTACTTTGCTTGCCTTTTTATCATCAACATTTCAAGATGGATTCATTGACGTTATTCAGATAAAGATTATACATCTTTTTTTTTGTCAAAAATCTTCGCAAAAAATCTGATGATCTTCCAAAGAAATAAAATGAAAAAAAAACTAATTTATTTTGTTTACAATATGATGAACGTAAACATGACTTCCCTTCGATTCTCTCCGAACAATCTTTTATTAAACCTCTTATAAAGAACTCGAAAAATGAAATGGAGTGGTAAAAAAATTAAATCTTTTCAAAATCCAAGTCTTTTATAAAAAATGTCTCTGTGTTCGTTAGAAAAAAAAACAAAATGCCTAATCAAAATCTTTCAACGTACAAATTTCTTAATAAAAAATATTTTAAGAATCTCTTTTTTTTTCATTAAACTATTTCGAAAACTTCGTATGGATATGTAAAATACAAAATATTTAGTCCTAGCAAGAAACGGAAAAAATATATATACTCAATTTAAAGAGAAAGTGAGTAAACAGAATTTCATACTTCATCTCATAGATACATATAGATTTCTCTTAAAAATCGTTGTTGCGGTCAAGCTCGATGCCCTGGTCGGATCGGAGAAACTCGGACCGTCTTAACTCTCGGAGCGGTCGAGTGCGCACACAGTCAATGAGAGAGAAATTGAACACACAATGTTTTGACGTGGAAAAATTCCTGAATTGGGTAAAAAACAACGCGACCGGGACTGTGTCGGTCGAACTCCACTATCTGGTTGAGCTTACAGCTGGTTCAGTGAATCGAGGGCGATAGGTCGCTGCTCGTTACAACTAAGAGGTGAGAGAGATAAAGTTTCTTCGTCTCGCCACTGACAACAGGCTGCTCTGTAAGAGAGTTAAGCATTGGGCAGTGCCTGCGATCAAGTGCTAACTATAGCGATCTTCTTCCCCTTGATGCTCTCTTGGGGACTTAGGTGATTTGGTGGCTCGAAGGTGGCTCGTAGGAGGAATCCGGCAGAGCTTCGACCTGAGGAAGGAGAAGAATAGTAGCAAAAAGATGAGAAATGAGGAGGCCTGAGACTCATTTTATAAGCTTCAAGAGGTGTTTACGCGGCTATTCACACACCGTAACCATCAATAGTATCCTCCTAAGCATAGTATTGTACGCGTATATCATGCATGATATACGCTAATTGCAGGCCCATTTCACCACTAACGAGACCCCCCACTAACCATGAGTGTTAGTGGGTGGTCACGCCCCCAGGAATAGACCGTCATGATTGCGGCTAGACGATCGGACGGTGGGAGAGGATCCCACGATGGGCTCGAGGGGCGGACAACCACTACCTAGTGGGTGGTCGGCCCCAACAAAATACGGCGGCCGCTAAGGCTGTATTGGTGGGGGGTGTGGGGGGGGGGGGGGGGGGGGGGGGGCGGCGCCACCGACGGCCGGAGAAAACCGGTCTGCCACACCCTTACGGGTGCCGGCCTTGGTGAGGGCGACGATCCGCCGGAGCGGCGCCGGCGGGGGTACCGTCGATCGCCAGTCGACCGCACCCGAGAGACTGACCGAGGATGTCCCCTGCGCGGACCGACGCCCAACATTTCGGCGCCGGTCTCCTAAGGAAGGCCCAACTCTGGCAAGCCTCAAGGTCTGGCGGGCTAGAGACGCCCTTGGAGGAGGCAGCAACGGTTGTCCTCACCCGGCTAAAGGTAGGGCGCAGCCGGCCGCCACCAAGGCTTCCCGCGTCGGCCGCAGGAGGAATGCCCTCCGCCGGCCGTGGTAGCTGGCGCGGGCGCCACACCATGCGACCGCAAATACGCGGTCGTGAGGTGTAGCCTTACGGCCGGGAACCCAACCAGTCGGAGGCCAGGGAGGCGAGCCGGCCCGGGCGGTCAGTCTTCAGTTTGCTCGGGGAAGACAATCCTGAGGGGAATGTCTTGGGATCGCGCGCGCGGTAGTTTTTCCATGATCCCTACCATGATGGTGGTATCATGGGGAAAATGGGCTAAATGCACCCCATTAATTCTCATAAATAGGGCTTTGCCCCATCAATTTCCCCTCGAAATCCTCGGTATTAGAAACCGTTATTGTGAGAAGAGCGAGGATTTCTATCTCTCCAACGAAGGATTTGACCGTGGCGGTAATGGTGACGGCGAGCGGTGAGGTGCCAGAGAGAGCAAACGGAGGTGCTTCACGAGCAAAGGTTTGATTTCTAAGGAGGGAAAATGAAAAATTTCTGTGGTTCGGTAGGTGCAAAGTGTCGAACCAGCGAACAATGGCGTTCAATTGAGGGGACAAAGTCGTCGGTTGGGGCGACTGACGACGAAGGATCCACGGGGAGGAAGCCCCCCGGGTGGGTCCCGACATGCGCGCCACCCGGCGGTCATGCACTGCGGGCGTCGCGGTCCGCACGGGCACGCATTGCTGCCCGCGCGTGCTGCCCCCCCCCCCCCCCCCCCCCCCCCGTGCTGTTTGTGCGCACGCTGCTCCGTTCTTGTGTGGTACTTTTGCTTCTCCGAGTGCATGGATACCCGCGACGTCCTTTTGGACAGGCGGGTCGCTTGAGCTTGCTAGTTGCGTGCGTGTATGCTTGTTTTGATTTACCTTTGTTGGGATTGTTGTCGCTGGGTGCTCCTTTTGGGCATCCGTTAACTGAGTTTTTTTTTCTAACCTCTGGTTTGATCTTATGTTTAGGTTTTGAAGCGGCCTAAAAGGTCCTTCCAACTACACTCGACGCTTATCGCAGAGCGGGTTGAAGTTTAAAGGAAAAAAGGTTTAGGTTACCTGCCGATATTGAGATGAGGATGCCTCTTGCTGAAGAGAGGGTCCAGAATCCGCCGAAGGATTAATGGACAGTGTGCGAGGGGACTTTGAAATTCGGCTTCCGCTTCCCTCCATGGGAGGAGTTTGTTGTCATTCTGAATTTCCGTGGTGTCCCAATATCATAATTCACACCCGTTGAAATGAGAAATCGGTCTCTTGTGGATTTCGGGACCCAAATAAGGGTAACCTCGCACCTACTTCCCTCAAGCAGTTCACCTGGCCGAGGGCTTAGAACTATAAAATATATCTTGGGTCTCAGCAAGGAGGTCCCACCTCAAATTCGGAAGATCATTAGAGCACTTCACCTCCCAAGCCACTGCCTGAGTCGGACACTTTGGAGAGCAATCGCAGCTGACCAAAGCACAAGCCAGAGGAGTAGGAAGCCACGAATCAGATCCTCTCTAAAGGTGCTCTTATGGATCTATTTATTGATTTCTAAACCTGGTCTGCCAACAACGTAACTACTTTGTCCTAAAAATATTAAATGCATCCCAAAATGGTCTCCCAACAACGTAACACCGCTGTTTGGAATGACTATCCGCAGACCAAAATAATTCCTCATATAAAACAACTGAAGCACTCGGCATCACCTTGAGGCATCGAGTGAACTCGATGCACTCAACGCTTGGCCTGAGCCGTCGAGTGAACTCGTCCAACTCAGCGCCCGGACTGAGACATCAAGTGAGCTCGACGCACTCGATGCTTGGCATGAGGCATCGAGTGGACTCGACACACTCCACGCCTGGCCTGAGGCATCGACAGTACTCTCGCCGGACAGTCCGAAATCAGGACAAAGCCTAATTCAAACCGTTCATACACAAGCAACGCACAAGGTACTAAGTATGAAAAGCAGTAAAAACTATATCTTAACTCATACATGTTACTACGTCGCTTTGTTTTATGGCCTCCCGTTGGCAAAGATTATAGACACAGGGTTGCGCTTGAGATGCAATTGATTCCACCACTTTCTTTCCCTTTTCAGCATAAGACGCACCCGTCTTTTTCTCCCCTTTTGGAAGGCCACTCCAACAATCTCGAGCCATATGCCCCACCTTGCCACATGTATAACATGTGAGTGGACCTCTCCCAGATGTTGCTCCAGACGGAGGAGAAGAAGGAGCCGACGTAGAAGTTTTAGGCTTCTTTTTCCACCGTCGATACCCAGACTTTGAAAAACTAGGTAACTTGAACTCTGGCTTCTTCCCTGCCCAATCATTCTTACGCTGCACGCACTTCATGTCTAGCTCGAGGGAGCGGGCCGTATTAACCAAGGTAAGAAAACCCTGCATCATTGGTCCTGACAGAAGCAACCGTGGGTCATCTCTCAGCCCTTCATAGAACCAGTTTGTTTTTCGTTCCTCATCTGCAAACGTAAAGCCTGTGTATCTTCCCAATCTCGTAAACTCATGCAAGTAGTCATCCATCGACCTCTCGCCTTGAGTTAACCTTTGAAATTGGTTCTCCATCACAATCTGTTGTGTCGATGGAATGTATCTTGCCAGGAAGTACCTTGAGAACTCCTCCATTGAGATCTCAACCAACGACCGACCAGCAAACTAGTGCAGCTCCAGCTCATCCCACCATAGTCATGCCTCACCATCCAACAAGAAGGTTGCCACAGTGACTCTTTGCCACTCTTTTGTTTCGGTTGCCGTCAGGACCCTCTTTATTCTTGAGAGCTAATCTTCGGCTTGTGTAGGGGTTCTAGTACCCAGAAACATAGGGGGATTGAATCTCATTATGTGTTTCAGTTGGTTCTCCGTCGCTCGCCTTGTGGCCACTGGCCTAGTAGCCACTTGTCTCGCCACTACGTGCTCAACCATTCCAACCAGTTCCTGGACCATTGCAGTAATAGGAGGTTGTCTCGGACCCCCTGGTTGCGCATTATTCATTGCGAACACCTCTTTAGCAACCAACCGTATAGTTTCCGCCGAAGGAGAAGCTGTTGGTTCCTCATTTGGTGCACTACTCTCCAACAAGCGTTGAGGTTCTAGTTGCCCCGAACCACTTCTAGTCGCCTACAATATGAAACACACAATTAAGCAACTACGCCTATTGCCAAAAGCAATTATAGGAACATACCAGTTCCTCAAACATGTGTATTTTCATTCCTAAGTGGACATTCACGGGTATGTAGCGCACATACACATGCTCACCACCCCTTAAAAGAATTCGACCATGAATTCGAAGAAGGAAGACCATGAAGGGAATCAGATACTAATATTGTAATGCCCTCATCCGTCGTATAGCACATGACAGAAGGTCCGGCCGGGGCCCGACGCCATACTCTACGGACAGGTAAGGAGATTACTTATTGTTTCCAAATCCAAATTTATTTATGAACGTGTCCTAACTCAGAGCATTCTAGCGGAAGCATTTAAGTTAAGAACCCATAATAGTAGGAATGTACACTACAAAATATTGAACATGAATTATATATATAAAACATGCAACACATGTTTTGGCCTTTCAGTCTTACAACTGTTTCATTTACAACAAGTGACTTCATATAACGGCACGCGGGCCGGCCACATATGGAAACAATAAAAAGTTCGCCTTTGGGCCTTTAAGAGCCAGCCAATCGCAACACAAGGGCTTCAGCTCACTACTTCCCACTTGGCTCTCCAGCACCTGCATAAACGACCCACATAAATGTGGCAAACAAAGCAACGGTCAGCATTTTGCTGACCAATTTATAACGACCCCACCCCTTACTCAGGGCGGCAGTTCTCCTTCCCTGCAAATAGCAGCATATATATGTATATATTGTGGCAACAACAAAGTGCATTCAAGCACCATTCACCACGGACGTTGGCTCAACGACCATATGCCCTATGCACTCAGGGTATATTTTCGGTGTAACGGACTTCCCTGTGTTTCACCATCATTCAGAGGTCCATGACTTAATGGTATCTTTGTCATTTAGAGGTACTTAACTTGATGACTATGTCATTTAGAGGTACTTAACATGACGACCGACGGCCCATCTAGAGTTACTTAACTTGACGACCTAGTCGTTTAGAGGTACTTAACTTGATGGCACAGTAGTTGTCCTCCACGGCTCTACTGAAACATGAGCCATACGGCTTTGTACCATTTTAGGCTGGCACCTACCATTGCTGGGCAATTTAAGCTCACATTACCACATGCAATGGCCCCCCAAGTCTCTTAGAGATAGGTCGTATAAAGTTTTAGCTCACTGGGAGCTATCGTCTGGCGACATTCACTGTCACCTAGCGACATCAACAGTTCCCCAAACTGTGATCTTTCTTGGGTATTTTCCTGTTACTCGTTTATACTCTGAGTCTTCTTCAGCACACAAAATAAAGATCACCAATCCAGACCAATCCGTCCGGATGGGCTTCACACAACATGTCTATTCTGTATTTGATATTTTCGTATTTATATGCAATATTAAACGGGGATCATACCGATCTACCCATCGGAAATCACCTTTTCTTCACCTTTTGGTCAGCGGTTCCATGCAAGTTTGCATATTGAGGACTTCACTTGTCCAATGAGAAAATCGTTACCCATGTAGTTTTCTTCAGATCCATGACCGTGATCTTTGATCCAGATGGAATTGATCTGCACAACTTCCTCTTCGTGGATCCAGCATCGACTCGCGATTCCGATCACAAGCATACCTTGGATCGACACCTGTTAAGCTCCTGGACTTTTCCTCCTCTTCCCTCTCTAGAAGTAAGCAAAAGAGTGTGTGAGAGAAAATGAGAATAAAATCTCAAGTCCAGCTTTTATCTGAAAGTTACCGCCGCGCGGTAACTCCTACCGTCGTGCGGTATCATAGGCGGTAACGGCTTTGACCAGCCAGTGCTGCTATCTAGATGTATCGCCCCACGATAACTCTTTAGCACCGCGGTAGGTCAGTTACTCGAGAAATTCTTCTTGACACTCGTCGAGAGGCTATCGCAGCACGGTAATAACTACTGCCTGGCTTTAGTTTGGTTTCTCGAGAAATCCTTCATGCGTTCGTTGAGAGGCTAGCACAGTGTGGTACAAACTACACCCTAGCGACAATAACCCGAGCTCGGGGTATTTTTATTCGCTGAGCTATCGCCGACGATAAGCCTATCGCCACGCGGTAACCTCCAATGACCACTTCTCATTTTTGGGGTGTTACACACTCGGAGCAGAAATATTTTTTATTTAAATTTCCTTTGCTTAGACAATTCTACCCCAGTGTGTTTTATGGCAAAAAATAATGTGTCTCTTTGTGACCAATATGTAACAACCTCATCCGTTCATATGATATATCCTAGAAGGTCCGGCCGGGGCCCCACAGTATATACCACAAAACAGACGATGAAGCTACGGAGTGATACCAGAGTAGCGCAACACACCTTCATATATTTCATTCTAGCGGAAGCCTATACTAATCTGTGAACTCCACAAGTGAATGTCCAACATATAACACAACTCCACATTGTATATATCTTAATAGGAATGTATTACAACCGTACAAAAGTTGTCCTTATGGCCTTACATGGCTTTCAAACAGTGGCCTAAAAATATTGGCGCGCAGGCCGACCACAATAAAAGAAAACATAACAAGCATTGCCAAATAGCCTTCGAGGGCTAGCAGTAGCAGCAGCAACAACAGCAAGGACCTCAACCTTTATGCGCCCCGCTTGGCTCTCCAGTACCTGTACAGGGATAATCCACCCAACGGTGACAAACAGAAGCAACAGTCAGCGTTCAGCTGACCAAATTATAACGACCCTACCCCTTTTCTCGGGGCAGCGGTAATCTTCCCTGCAGGCATATCATATCACAAGCATGACAATATATCTCATATAATGTGCTTTCACGCACACATGCCATCACAATCATTCGCCACCCGGCCCAACGGTCCGTGCACTCAGGGCACATTCTTGGTGTTCTAGCAAAGAACTTGCCCACCACCGTATCAGGGTCACAACCCAACGGTAATTCTCTTGAGCATTTACTCCATGGAGTGCAGCCGGAGTTCTAGTCTTACTACACCGGGATGGCCCGTAGCCCCCCATTGTGTCATGGCGCGCAGGCCTAAGACTCTTGCTATACGCTCCAACAGACCACACCTTCTGGTCCACGCAGGACGGACATAACGCAGGTCGGATCCTCCACCCCACGTTGCTCAAATCGCCTTGCCTTCACCGAGTACGGCGTACTCGCAGCTTAATCAAAGGCGCGGGTCGGTCTCACCAATCCTATTCTTGACATTCAGCCTGGGTACTTCTCTTACACCCATTCATCTCACAATATCAGCGGGTCTTTCCTGGGCACCCCAGTACTTCCTGTTACTCGTTCACAGGTACGACACCGCAATATCACAAATGTCAGGGGTCTTTCCTGGGCACGCCAGTACGTCCTGTTACTCTCTTCACAGGTGGACACCCTACGACATCAAGCATCACAAAGGGCCTTTCCTGGTCACACCAGTACTTCCTGTTACTCATTCACAGGTATGATCCAATAGCACAAGCATACACAGATATTTTCCTGGACTACCACTCTAGTACTTCCTGCTACTCCCTTTCACAGGCATAACCCGTTGACTCCTTAAACTACATGTTTATCACGGAGTCTTATCCGATTCGTATGCAACATCACCAATCCAGAACAACCTGTCCAGATGGGCTTCACACAGCATGCCTATTCCATACTCCATTTCCGGATCTATATGCCAACAAAAGGGGATTTCATGCATCCACCCAAAGAATCCCAAAATCAGCCACCTCTTGGTGGGGGAATCACAAACATATGTCAAAAAGGAAGCATTCACATGGCTAGGAAGAAAATTTGTTACCCTTGAAGCCATCTTTGGTGTCATGAACTCAAAGTTGGCTTGAACGACTCACAAGAGCTTTTCCTCCGCAACGTCAGCCTCGGATCTCTAGTCGGTAAACCGCAGCACCACCGGTGATCATCCCCCTTTCCTCCTCCTTCTTCCTCTCTCTTTCTCTCTCTATAAGTGAAGAAAGAGAAGACCAAATAGGAAATGAGATTGCTCTTCTCATTCACGGCCTTAAGGAAACAGGGAGGCCTCTCAGCCCTTGGATCCAGGCTGAAGGAATAGACGGCCACAAATATGTCAGAAAACCTAATTTTTGCCTGACACGGCCTGTGACACGCCCGTGTCCATGGCTGTGTGCCTCAAGCGGTGCTCAACTGACTTATCCAAACCAGTGACACGCCCATGTGACATGCCCGTGTCATGGGCCGTGTTACCCAACACGTCTTTAGACACCCCCGTGTCTGTAGCCGTGTTCGTCAGGCTGAAAAAAATCCCAAAAACACCCGAGACTCATACGGCCTGTCACACGCCCGTGTCCCAGGCCGTGTGCCACTACACGACACTTAGACACGCCCCAGCTCCACTTCGTCGAGCTGATTTCGTCGAACCAAAGGGACATGCCCTGGGACACGCCCGTGTCACAGGCCGTGTTCACTTGTCGACATCTCGACACTCGACACTCGACGATCGTCGAGCAACTTTCGTCGAGCGCACTGACACGCCCTGTGATACGCCCGTGTCACAGGCCGTGTCCAGAGTCGAACAAATTTGTCGACCCTTTGTCGATTGTTCCTCTCAACACTAGATGCATGCAGGACACGCCCTGGGACACGCCCGTGTCCCAGGCCGTGTCACCCGAAAATTGTCCTGCTGATAAAAACTTGGGCTGTTATACAATAACACAAGTGATTATCACATATTAATTTCAAAACTTTAAATATGTTATTTTCTCACAACTTAGTGTGTGATGCCCGCAGCATTAAGTGTCCTAAAGAGAGTCCATGTCACTCCTGTCAAATGGGTAAGCAGACACTAGCAACCTTCAAGGGTATTGTTGAGAAAGATTCTTCATGAAGCTTATACTTGCTTCATATGGACTTATTTGGTCCTATGTCTATTCACAGCTTAGGAGGTAAGGTGTATACGTTAGTAATTGTTGATGACTACTCGCGTTTCACTTGAGTGTTCTTTCTGAAACACAAGTCAGACACCTTTGATTCTTTCACTAATGTTGTCCAGCAAATTCAGAACAAATTAGACCGCTCAATGGTCAAAATCAGAAGTGACCACGGAACAGAGTTCGAGTCTGGTGCCATGACAAAGTTCTGTGAAATACAAGATATCTTTCATGAGTTTTCCTCCCCGTGCACTCCACAACAAAATGGAGTTGTTGAAAGAAGGAATAGCACGCTAATTGAAACATGTACAACCATGTTGAACAACGCTTCACTTCCAGAGTATTTCTGGGCTGAAGCAGTCAACACGGCTTTTCACATACAAAACAGAGCACTCATCAACAAAAGCTATCGTAAGACCCCCTATGAGCTATTGAAGGGCAGAAAACCGATTGTTTCTTTAGAATCTTTGGAAGCATATGCTTCATACTTAATAATGGGAAGTATTATCACACAAAGTTTAGTAAAAAGTGTTTTGAAGGTATTTTTGTAGGATATAGTAGCCATAGTAAGGCTTATAGGATTTTCAACAAGAAAATCTGGTGGTAGAAGAGTCAATAAATATTATATTTGATGAGACTAGCTTGCTTCATAGCAGCTCGTCTAGTGTTATTGGTGCAGATGTAGGTACCAGGTTCGAGAAACTTAGCTTGGATGAAGCTATCAAGGAAGAAGCTCCAAGCTCAGTCAAGCTCGTTGATCTAGGCTTGGTGGATGAAGAACCCATAGAGGGGGAGTTTCTTTAACCTATAGAGGCGACACCGGATGTTGCAGAGCCTGCTGGAGGGAGAGCAAGGAACCTAGGGCTCAGACACCTAAGAGATCACCTAGCTGATCAGATCATTGGAGAGCCAGATGATGGTGTTAGAACCAGACGAGGTGCAGTTAATGAGATTCTGCATCTCAGTTTTCTATTGCAGGTTGAGCCAAAGAAATTCGAAGAGAAAAACAAGGATGCATCTTGGATTTTGGCAATGCAAGAGGAGCTCAGCCAGTTTGAACGATGCAAAGTCTGGCAGCTATTGCAGCTGTTGAGGGGGGGGCCTGCTCCTTCAGTTCATGAAGACGTTCAGCATACTGAGGTTCCAGAAATAGAGGTTCAGTTAGATGCTCTTGTAGCTCAGGTTACAGAACAAGTTGTTGTTGATGATGTAACAGTATAAGAGGAAAACATAGCTATGTCTGATGATGAGAAGAGCACATCTGCACATGATGGTGGCTGAGATGAACCTCTCTTCTTCACTCCTGAAAAGATTCCTGAAGTCATTCCTAAAGAGATTCCTGAGGAGATACCAGCACAACCTCAGCCCCAGACACATATTGAGGGGGAGAATGAAGCTGTACTATCTAATGAAGAAGAAATCATCCCAGAACCTGCAGAGCCACCACTTACGAATTTAGACTTCTCTCTACCAATAATTCTTAGTGAGGAAGGGGATGTACTAACTTCTGCCCACAGAGGCAAAAACACAGTTGTGATTGAAGAAATACCAATCTAGATAGTTCCAGCTCTACCTCCTCCACCTCCTCCAGCTGAAACAATTCCTGATGACACCATATTGGGTAAGATAGAATCAATGCTGACAAAATAAAGAGAGTCCTTTGATAAGTCTCTCAAAGAGGTCACTGATAAAGTCCCTGCTCTTGAAAAAGAGATGAGCAGAGGCTTTGCTGAAATTCAAAATAACATAGATGAGTTTAAAAGATTTCTAAATATTGGTGGAAAGGCCTTAGACAACACTATCACTTGTGTTGGTGAAGTTATGGAACAATCAGTCACTTTGGCAAACAATCAGATCCAATTGGTGAAGAAAACTGAACAGCAAAACTTCAAAACTGTTGAAGAAGTTTGAAAATTCAAAGAAGATTCTATAAAAACCCTTACTGTAGAAGTTAGAAAGGGGAAGAATAAAGTAAAAAAAATTATAGATAAGAAAGTCCAAGAGATTAAAAATCAGTGGGGTGAACAACTGCAAGGGATCAATACAGGGGTAAAAAAGCAGATTGAAGGTGTAAACCTCTGTACTTTTGAAACTGTTGTATGGATGCATAACCAAATCTTCCCAGATTTCCAAGTGGATCCTAGTGTGCCTCCACCTCCTCATCTTGACCCAAATATCTTCAAGCCAACTTTCTCTCCTAGACCTGAGCAATATGAATTTCCTCCAGAAAGTTATTCTCAGGACTCATGAGTAACCAGAGATTCCTCAAGAAATACCTCCTGAAGTGCATGTGCAAAAGAAAAGAAAATATGGTGATGGTGCTTCTGCAAGTAGATTCATTCCCAGACAAGGTGCTGCCCAGAGAAAAGAATAAGAATTTGCTGAAGTCAGGAGTCCTACTTCAAAGTATTTTATTCTGGAGACTCTAAAGTTGGTTATGGAATATAATGAAAATAGAAATGATCATTACAGTTATCAGGAGTGGGAGCAATATGAAAAATATTTGATGAGGAGAAGGATTTATGATCGAAAATATGGTCGTAATAATCCTAGTGCTCCTCCTAGACCTCCAAAGTACTATCCTAAGCCATTCAATTATCAGAAGAGATAGCAAGAGAAGAAGGAAAGACTGCATCAACAACAACTCCCATGATTTGAGATTGTCAATTTATAGAATTTTGTGGACTAAGATATTTATGTGGACAAACTCTATACAAATACAAATTTTGAATTTTGTTGATCTTATTATTTCTTATCTATCATTACATACATTGTTTTACTTGTTAATTAAATCTTTAATTATCTTGATATAATTCACCTTAGTGTAGAGGGTTTTAACTTCTACAAATAGGGGGAGATTGTTGGGTTTGTATCCACAATAACCTAGATTTGTGTGAAGTAACCCTTGAACTAAGATGAATTAAGTTCGTATTTAATGTCATCCTTTAGTTGAGTGCTTGTGGGTTATTATTGCCAAGTGTAGACCAATGTCAGTTTATAATGAGTCACCAAACACAGGATCATGTCATGTAATCCCTCATTGTGTGATCCATGGTGTTGACTCATGTGTAACCTCTCTATTGGGATGCACTTCATTTTCAAGTACTAAAGAAATGGAAGAAAGGAAGGGTTGCTGATTTCAACAAAGAAGAAAAGAAATTTTTTTCTGAAAAATTTCCTAAGTCCATTTCTCGAAAAATTGAAGACTATTTCTCGAGAAGTCTAAGTCTATTTCTCGAAAAAGCATAGTTATTCTCGAGAAACCATAAAACTTCTCGGGAAATTGTCTGAAAATATTCTAAGTACTTTTCTCGAGAAATGCCTTAAAGATTTCTTGAGAAACCAAGTCCATTTCTCGAGAAAGCAAAGTAGTTCTCAAGAAGGCCAAATCATTTCTCGAGAAAGCTAATTCTTTTTCTCGAGAAATCAATGCTTCAGATATATAATTTTCGTTAAGTAAATTTCTCGAGAAGACTAGGCCATTTCTTGAGAAAGCAACTCTTTTCTCGGAAATTATATTCTTCTCGAGAAATCAATTCTTCACTTCACAGATTTTGCGGTAAGCAAATTTCTCGAGAAGCCATATTATTTCTCGAGAAATAATATCCTTCTCGAGAAATCAGACATTTTATTTCAAAGAATTTTCGCCAAGTTTTTTCTCGAGAAGCCGTGACTTTTTTCTCGAGAAAGCTAATCATTTCTCGAGAAATAAAGTTTTTCTCGAGAAATGGACTTACAGAATTTTCTTTTCAAATTTTCTGATGGGATTTCAAATTAATCTAAGTTAATTATGAATGATCCACGTGGATCTTTTCTTAATGACTTATGACAATTAGTCGATGATCTATAAATAGTCTTTTTAGACAAATCGCTAAACCTAGTAATCACAAGAAGAAGAATTACAGTGATAAGAATCGCTCTTTCTATTTTCGGGAGAAGCTGCACATCTTCATCATCATTCCTCTCTGTCGCTAATCTCTTGATTCAGCGATTCAAAAGGAGGAAAGATTCGACAGATCCAAGATTCCAAGATTCTTTAACATCTATTTGATCATGTCAGATCCAAAGTTTTCAGATCTACATTTTCTCAGTTTTCTTCCTCAAACATCTTTACAGTGCTTTTTAGTTTTCAAGAAGGAAGAACCTTGGAGATTTAAGATCTGGAAGAGTAAAGTTTTATTGTTGATTGTAAAATTTATTTTAACTCTTGTAGGAGCATTGTCTCCGAGATTGTAGGAAGTTTGTTCTTCCGCATTTGTAGATTCGTTAGTGGATAGAGTTTGTAGATCCGTTAGTGGATAGAGTTTGTAGATTCGGTTTGTGGATCGAGTTTGTAGATCTGGTTTTGGATCGAGGTATAGGAGAGTTTGTTCTCCAAGGTGTTGGAGCATTGCTCCGAGGTGTAAGATTGTGATAATCCGAGAAAGGTGAATTAGCTGAATCTTACCCTTCGTGGCAGATATGAGAGGCAGGATAGTGGACATACCCAATACTGGGAACCACTATAAAAATCTCTATGTTTGTGTGCTTGTCTTTGAGATAATTTTTATTCCGTAAAAAGACACGAACATCACCTATTGTCCTCCCTCCAGGTGATTTAGGTAGACGCTAGATACTTTCATCTGGCCTTTGTGCCTGAGTGTAGGACCTGTATGCCTGAGTTGTAGGCTTTCTTGATAGGGCTGAGGTAGGTGACCTGGAGAGGCACTGAGTTGTCAGAGTACAATTGTGCTCTATGTGTAGGGATGTTGCCTGAGGTGGGGTTTTGGTGAAAACTCGGGAGATCCTAAGGGATCTGTGTTGTAGGCTCAATTGAGCTGAGATTGAAGAGTTGGTCTTGTCTAACACAGTGTTAGAAAGGTGGGAGGGAAAGTTGATGTACCCATAACTTAGGGAACCACTATAAATCTTAGTGTGCTTTCTGTGTTTGCTTGATTAGGACTAACTAACCAAATAATAAAAAGAAAGATACACTCTACCTATTCACCCCCCAGGTGATTTATACTCTACCCTAGTAACTATCAAGTGGTATTAGAGGGAGGTTAGTCAAAAAGGACTTAACCGTCTGACTAGATCCTACAAGTGTAGTCTAAACATTCCAAGATGTCTACTGGAGAGGCTTATAAAGAGATGAGTTCTATGAAGTTGCCCATATGCAAAAAGAAAACTTTTGGCATATGGAAGCAAAGGGTCAGGCTACTCATGGAAGCCTCTGACCCTAGGATTTACATTACTATCCAAGAAGGACCTTTTATCCCTCAAAAGGCCTCCACCATTGAATTAACCTTAAGAGTGCCCAAGACCTACACTGAAATGACTAAAGATGAAGTAGCACTTGCTACTATGGATAAAAGAGCAAAGAATATCATAGTAAGCGTCATTGATGATTCTACCTTCCAGAACTTGGTGCACTGTTATACAACCAAAGAAATGTTGGAGACTCTAATTATCTACATGGAGGGCACTGAAGAAGTTGGGGATGATAGGAAATCCCTGCTTAATCAGGAGTATGAGGCTTTTGTTGGAGTTACCATGGTGATCAGGAAGTATTCAAACATGTAGTCTCACTGTCAACGCGATATGAGCCTATCAGGTCGCACATAAGAGCATTAGAGAAGTTGGAAGAGGTTTTTGTTGGCCTTGCTCATATGTGATATGAATAAAGTACCAAACCTATGAAATTTTGGAAGTGGAGGTTATTCATTTCGGGACCCGTGTTATGAACACATGTCGTTTGGTAAATTGTCGGAATTTCTCTATGTAGATCCGTCGAATGGACACAAGTCATTTCGAAGAATGGTTTCTGATTCGTCGAATGGACTCAAGTCATCTCGATGTATAGTCTTTGATTCGTCGAATGGACTCGTGTCATTTCGACGAATAGACTTAAATTCGTCGAGTACATTGGAGTCATTTCGACGAATGGTGTTTACCCCGGCTTGAATCCTTTAAGTCTGGTTCGTTGTGTGGTCTGCGGGTATCGGTTTTTCAGTCTTCCCTATATAAGGAGATGTACAGTAAACCGAAAAAAAGAATGAAATCGATCGGATTTTTGGTATTGACCTAATCGCGTAACCGAAGGAGTGCAACATATTCTTCCCGATGGAACTGTTCCGTCCTAGAGGAGACATTGTTGTTGCTCCATACCGCCGACCACGTGGACCTCCTATCATCGCCGGAAAGTGTTTATGCGCTTCGTCTTCATCATTGTTGCCTCTCCTTAAATGGTTCTAGCAAACCATGGAGACGTAGAGGGCAAATTTCTTTCGACCTAGATCTTGTGTGATAAGAGTCTAGGGTTCTTCTTGATTCTGTGCACATCCCTAGAGGCGTGGACACTATTCTATGCTCAGAGCTATAGCCGCAAGTGATCGCCAGATTTCTTGGAGCATCTTGGTCGAGTTATGGCTCAATCTCGCAATGGTACATTTTATTTTTAGCATTTTACTTCTTGATTAATGATCATCGCAAGATCTATGAAAATCTTTTGGTTTTTCTAGTTCCTAACTTCCACTGCGCACAAATGTTGTGACGTATAGCAAAACCCAACAGTGGTATTAGAGGGAGGTTGTGCGATGACCATTATTTCAGAAGTTGCTAAATCCATTGCGTGTAGATATAGGAATTTAGAAGTGGTCTAAAACTCCCAAATTTATTCCTGGACCATCAAATGTTGATGGTGATTTATGAGAAATCGGTGGTGTTTTTATAAAAATTTGTTGGAGCGTTGCCCCGCACCCCTGCCCCTTGACCCCGGTCGCTGATCGGTCAGCGAGACCACCGTCAGGGGTGGTGCTTGCTGGAACCCATTAGGGGTTCTGCCCCTAAGACCCTGCTAGGGGCGCAGCCCCTCGGAACCTCGTCAGGAACGCATGTGATTTCGTTGTAGTTTCCTTATTACTCCTTAACAGTAACCGTCCCTCTTATTAGTTTGTGAAACCAAGTGTATTAGATTTTGAATCTCACACAAAGAGAAGTGCTTGTCTATTGTTTGAGTTGAGTTGGTGTTGCTCATGTCCAATGCATGTAAATCTGAAAATTTAGAAGAGTCTAGATGTTCAATTTTATCCCAGTTCATCAAGTGTTGATGATTCCTCTTTGTGCACATCTAGGATGCATTTGGATTATGATTGTTGAAGATTTCTTGTAAATGTGCACATTGGTTAATTGTTAACCATGATTAAGTGTTAATCAATTATCTTAAAAATCCCTTATCTAATATTAAGTATTCGAATGTCTTATGGTGGATGACACTCTTCCTGCCTCGATCGATGAAGTGTGGGCTTGCAAAAGCAAGGTGCATTAATATATCTTGGTAAGGGTATGAGCTGATAATTGTGATATCCCACTGTCTACATCGGGTCAAACTTAACTGGGTGACCTCAAAGGTTGAGTACCCAGAGGCATAGGGTTGGCGTGCACCATATGATTGATGCGAATAAAGAGTTATTCACACACCATGCAAGAGTTGCATAATGATGCAATCAGCAAGTGTTGTCTACCTAAATAACTATATTGTGAGAGAAAAGTCAAAGCTGACTCATAGTGTTGGTGAAATACAGATCTTGTCCAGTAAGAGAGTAGCTCACATGAACTCTCTGAATTGATATAGAGGGTTATCAGTTTGATTAAAATAGTGGGAATAGTTTTAATTAAAGACCATATTAAAAGAAAATATATTTTGAAAAGTAGTACTAAAATTTTTGCATAAATTCTTGTAGAATTCCATGGCCAGTGGTTCACATTCCACCCTGCCCCAAAGGGCTATCGTTGAGAAGGATAAACTGAGTGGAACTAATTATCTGGACTGGTAGAGAAACCAGGGAATTATTCTCAGGCAAGAGCGTAAGCTCTATGTCTTGGAAGAAGACTGCCATGAAGAGCCAGTCAGGAATGCGTCCCGATCTGATAAATATGCCTATAAGAAGTATCAGGATGACTCCTTGGATGTCGAATGCCTCATGCTGGAAACCATGAACTCTGAGCTTCAGAAGCAACACGAGAACATGTGTTGTAAAGAGATTGACGAGCATCTCAAGAAAATGTTTCAAGGGCAAGCTCGCCAAGAGACGTTTACCATCAACAAGGTGTTGTTTCAATGTAAGATGAGAGCTCCAGACCAAGTAGGAGCTCACGTACTCAAGATGATTGGGTATATCGAGAACCTTGAAAGACTAGGCTTTCCTCTGGGCCAAGAGTTGGCTGCAAACCTGATCCTGCAATCGTTATTGGACAGTTACGAGCAGTTTGCCTTAAATTACAATATTAATGAATTTGATAATACACTGCCCGAGCTCCTAGGCATGTTAAGAACTGCCAAAATCAATATGAATAAGGCCAAGCCTGTCAGCCCCATACTCATAGTGCATAAGGGCAAGGGCAAAGCCAAGGGTTTCAAGAAGATTAAGGTTGAACCTAAGTCACATCTCGAGCCCAAGTCTTCAGCGCTGAAGAAGGAAGGCTCGATGAAATAAGTGAAGTGCCACCACTGTGGTAAGGATGGTCATTGGAGGAGGAACTATCCTTCTTATATTGAGGGTCTGCAAAAAATGAAGGAAGGTATGACTTCCACTTCAAGTATTTATGTTATAGAGCTAAACTTTTCTTCTCCTTCATCTTGGTTATTGGATACCGGATGCAATTCTCAGAATTGTATAAATGTACAGGAACTGGGAAGGAGAAGAATGCTGAGTAAAGGGGAGGTGGACCCGCGTGTTGGCAATGGAGTAAGAGTTATTACTTTTGCCGTAGGAACTTACTGTCTTTCTTTGCCCAGTGGGCTTGTAATAGAACTAGATAATTATTATTATGTTCCTTCCATAACTAGAAACATTATATCCATATCATGTCTTGACATGAAAGGATTTTTGTTTATAATTAAGAATAATTGTTGTTCAATTTTTATGAATGATGTTTATAATGGTGTAGCCCAAATGTTTAATGGTTTATATGTTTTGAACTTAGACCATCCGATCTATAATGTACAAAATACTAAAAGACTAAAAACGAATGATTCAAATCCTATATACCTTTGACATTATTGTTTGGGCCATATAAACGAGAAACGTATGCCCAAGCTCCATAAAGATGGACTACTGGACTCATTTGATTTGTGAATCATTTGAGAGATGTGAATCATGTTTATTAGGCAAGATGACTAAGGTTCCTTTCACAAGTCATAGTGAGAGGGCTAATGATATTTTGGGTGTTGTACATAGTGATGTATGCGGACCCATGAGTTCTATGGCTAGAGATGGGTATTTCTACTTCGTTATATTTATTGATGATTTTAGTAGATATATATATATGTATCTTATGAAGTGCAAATCCGAAAGCTTTGAAAAGTTCATAGAGTTTAAGAATGAAGTAGAGAACCAGCTGGGTAGGAAGGTTAAAGCACTCTAATCTGATCGAGGTGGCGAATGTAACGCCCCTAAACTCAAAAGAGCGACGGGGGACGTTTTGGGCCAGTTTTGGGTTCTGGCAGAAGGCACACGGCCTGGGACACAGGCGTGTCCCAGGGCGTGTCAAGCTTGTGTCGACACTTTGCTCTCGACATTGTGTCGAGACTGGGCACACAGCCTGTGACACGGGCGTGTCCCAGGGCGTGTCGACCCGTGTCGACACTCAGCCCGCGAAGTTGACACTCTGCGCTCGACGAAGTGTCGAGACATGGAACACGGCCTGCGACACGGGCATGTCGCAGGGCGTGTCGACCCGTGTCGACACTCGTCCCGGGGAGTCGACGAATTTTGAACGACGATGTGTCGAGACATGGCACACGGCCTAGGACACGGGCATGTCCAAGGCCGTGTCGCGAGGTCGACGAACTTCGCTCGACGAAGTGTCGAGTTTCGAGACCGTGTACACGGCCTGGAGCCCGGGCATGTTAAGGTAGACACGAGCAAGGACACGGGCGTGTCCTAGAACCCGTACAGTTCTCGGGTTGTTTTCGGGATAAATCGATGAGGGTACACGGCCGACCACACGGCCGTGTCAGGTGGAACACGAGCGTGTCAGGTCGAACACGGGCGTGTTCGATGCCCGTGTGTTGTTCCAGGCGCGTCGATTTTGACGGCGAATGAGGCACACGGCCCTGGACATGGGCGTGTGCCAGGCCGTGTTCGGTACAGATTGGACATTTCAGTCCCGAATCAAAGCCGTTCGTTTCTTTAATTGATGATCCAACGGCTGAGGGTTGTTCCTGATGGGATATACTCGGGATTGGGCCTTTCAAACCCTCACTTTTACACGAGTGCTTATCTTTCTAAAGATTGGAGAGAGAGGAGAGCCAAGGAAGGAAGAAGGAGCTAGATCCGGCCATTGGAGGAGCTTCGAAGCTCGGAATCTCGAGCCGACTCCGGATCTACATAGGCAAAGCTAGTGCAGTGCTTTCATCCGCTTACTTTTCCATGGCACCAAAGAATAATGCTAGGGTAACGATCCTCTTCTTGAGCATGTGAAGCTCTCCTTCTTTGCATAGGAAGCCCGCTCTCGCGAGTTTGCGGTGAGTTGGAGGCATTCCTTCGGGTAGATATGTAAAGTCCCCGTTATGTAGAGTCCGTAAGCGAGAATGGACATAGGCATGATATGTGAAGCCTATCCGGACATGTTGGTCTGGATCAGTGATGTTGCATTGCATAAATGTCGGAGAAGACTCCGTGTTATTGGTTGTTTTTCGGGTTTTCTACACGGTAGATTGCAACAGGCAGCCTTGGGGATTAACCCAAAGGTGCACCCGGAAAATAGGGCGGATGCGTGATCTTGCCAACTTGGTGGCCTGAGAGCGAACTTGAACATAACCAAGTTATGTGAATTGTGATGGAAATGGGACTTGGGAGAAGTTTGACCCACGCAAATGGCTTAAATTGTCGTTGCGATGTGAGCACGGGTTAGATGGAACCGTACCCATTCTATGTCGTTCGGTTAAAGAGACCTAAGGGTACGTGACACTTGCCGTTGGCATAGATTAGGGTCTTCGGCGGTGTATGGCTTAAATTATCGTGACCTAGGCCAAGAAGACAAAATGCTCATAGATTTGGCCGTCAAAGTGGCGGTGGTGAGTCCGGAATGTCTATGGCTTTAATTGACGTGACATCGACCGGTTCACCGAGAATGTGCCCTGAGAGAATGGGGCGTGTGGCCGTGAGAGCCAACATCTGTGATGAAATGAATATATATATATTGCCCGCTTATGCTAATGAAATGCAGGGAAGGAGCATCGCCGCCCCGAGTTGGGGGCGGGATCGTTATAATTTGGTCAGCATTACTGACTGTTGCCTTGTTTTGCCACCGTGCGGTGGTTTGTTGCTTGCATGTGCTGCTGGACCAAGCGGTCAACAGCGGGCTAAAGCCCAATTTGCGAAGCCGACCCTCGAAGGCCTAATTGGAGTGTTTACTGTTTTTATTCATGTATGACCGGCCTGCGTGCCGTGGTTTGTAAAACATGTAATATGAAGTGAACAATTTTGTAAGGCCTTAAGGCCTGTACTTGTGTATGTACAACATTCCTAATTTGGTAATAGTGGACATTCATGCTTTAGTGCTGGGTTCTTTGTTGCAACTTTTATAAACTGCTTCTGCTAGAATGCTCTGTGTAGGACATTATGATTGGTTGGATGGTTTCCATGAGTAACCACTCGGTCTGTCTGTGGTATATGGCGTCGGGCCCCGGCCGGATCTACTGCTATATGCTATGCGACGGATATGGGGTGTTACAATTTGGTATCAGACTACTGGTTTTGGTCGGGCTTAAGCTGAATTCGTGGGCGAATTCTTTTTAAGGGGTGGTGAGCATATTGTGTGTGTCATCGTTATAACAGTAAAAGAACGCATGAATGTACACTTAGGAATGAAAATACACGTGTTTGAGGAACCTGCGTGTTCATATAATTGCTGTTTGTAATTTTATTTGGCCGCTTAACGGTGTTTTGTACCACTATAGGTGACCAGAAGTGGTGTTGGGCCGTCGGAACGTCGAGTTTCTGATGCTAGTAGTGCACCAGATGTTGCTCCTGCAACACCTCTATCGGCTGAGAACTTACGAATGGTGGCCGAAGGAGTGTTGTCCATGATAAATGCGCAGCCTGCAAGGCAAACACAGCAGCCCGCTCCTGCGATGGAGCAGGAACCTCTTCCAGAGGTTGAGCCGAGGAGAGTGGAACAGGTGGTAGTGGAGCCGGTGGTGCCAAGGAGGGCAACCGAGAGACAGCTCAAGCATGTTTTGAGCTTTAACCCTCCTATATTCTCGGGGTTGGGAACCCCATCTCAAGCTGAAGACTAGCTCTCCAGGGTGAAGAGAGTCATGACAGCAACAGAGACGGAGGAGTGGCAAATGACCACCATCGCTACGTTCCTTCTGGACAGTGAAGCGAGAATGTGGTGGGAAGGTTTGGAGCTGCACTTATTGAGAGGTACGCAACTTGTTGATGTCTCGATGGAGGAGTTCTCGAGATTGTTCTTGGCTCGATACCTCCCTTCTACTCAGAGGATTTCGATGGAGAACGAGTTCCTGATGTTGGTGCAGGGTGAGAAGAGCGTGGATGAATATCTCCATGAGTTTACTCATTTGAGTCGATATGCTAGCTCCACCATCGCGGATGAGGAGTGCAAAATGAATCGATTCTATGAAGGCTTGAGAGATGAGTTGAGATTACTACTCTCGGGGCCGATGACGCAGGGTTTCTTGACCTTAGTCAACACGGCCCGGTCCTTAGAGAAGGACATGAAGAACGTACAGGCAATGAAAAGCTTGGGTGACAAGAAGTCTGAATTCAAAGTGCCTACTACTTCAAAGTCCGGCTATCGAAGATTCTTTAAGAAGCATAGTACTTCGGGTCCAGCTCCTTCTGGTGCTTCTGGGGCGACCACGGGTCGGACCCCGGGCGCATGTTTTACTTGCGAAAATTCTGGGCACTTCGCCCGCGATTGTTGGAGCGGATGCCCCAAGTCCGAGAGAAGGCCGAGAGCGACTTATGAAGAGAAGGGCAAGGCGGTGGAGTCGACCGCGTCCCACTATGCTCCGGCCCAACCAAGGGTGTATAATCTTGGCCAACAGGAGGCCATCAAACATGCTGATGTGGTGACAGGTACGGTTTAATTTATAGCAAGTCAATTTCTTTAAATACTTGTTATGCACATGTTACCTTACCACTGCTTGTTTAGGATTTGTTTTGATTTGTGAAAATCCGGCAAGAGCACTCCTCGATACGGGAGCTTCACACTCCATCTTGTCCGAAGGATTTATATCACGCATCAGAGTCCCTTCTTCGATGGCGAAGGATAAGTTGGATGTGTTGTTGCCCAATGGGTGTTCGATGCACGCGGATAGGATCTGCGATGTTAAGATTCGTATTGGGAATCAGGAGTTCGATCTGCATGCGTCGTTACTTCTATTGGTAGAGTTCGACGTTATATTTGGCATGGACTGGCTCTCGGAGCAGCAGGCCTATATTGACTGCGGTCGCAAGGAAGTCAAGCTGGGAGCAAGTCGTGAAACGACTTTTACGGGCTTAAAGGGGTCGAGCAAGACGTTGATGTCTGCTCTTCAGGTGGTTAAGACGGTTCGTGCCGGTGCAGAACTGTTCTTTACACTAGTGGAGGTTGCAAAGCCGAAGCCCGTGTTGGATAATATTTCAGTGGTATCGGAGTACCCTGATGCGTTCCCTAGAGATCTTCCTGGAGCCCCGCCTCAGCGGGAGATAGATTTTACGATTGAGCTAGTGCCAGGTGCAAAGCTTGTGTCACGATCTCCATATCGGCTAGCGCCTAAGGAAATGGCGGAGTTGAAGGTTCAACTGCAAGAGTTGTTGGAGCAAGGGTATGTGCGCCCAAGTTCTTCGCCTTGGAGCGCGCCAGTCCTCTTTGTTAAGAAGAAGGACGGAAGCTTGAGGCTATGTATTGATTATCGAGAGCTCAACAAGTTGACGGAGAAGAACAAGTACCCGATCCCCCTGATCGATGATATTTTTGATCAGTTGGTAGGGTCGACGGTGTACTCGAAGTTGGATCTCAAGGCTGGGTACTATCAGCTGCGAATAAGGGAGAGTGATATCCCGAAGACAGCGTTTAGTACGAGATACAGGCATTATGAGTTTACGGTCATGCCGTTTGGGCTGACTAATGTGTCGTCAGTGTTCATGGATCTGATGAACAAGACTTTCAGGGAGTACTTGGACCATTTTGTGATCATCTTCATCGACGATATTTTGGTGTACTCGCAAAGTGAGGAAGATCACTTCAAGCATCTTCATTTGGTTTTGGAGACGCTAAGGAGGAATCAACTGTATGCCAAGTTCTTGAAGTGCGAGTTTTGGTTATCCTCAGTGGCATTCCTCGGTCGTATAGTGAGTGGAGAGGGTATTGCTGTGGATCCGGCGAAGATTGTTGCGATACGGGAGTGGCCTGAGCTTGCTACGGTACCGGAAGTCCGGAGCTTTCTGGGGCTTGTCGGCTATTATAGGCGCTTCGTAGATAACTTCTCACGGATATCGTTACCTCTCACTACTTTGACGAGGAAGGAGCAGAAGTTCGTTTGGACGCCGGAGTGTGCGCGATCTTTTGAGGAGTTGAAGTGTCGGTTGACCACGGCGCCTGTGCTGAGTTCTCCATGTGGGACCGAAGGCTATGAGATTTATAGCGATGCTTTGGGCAGCGGTTTGAGTTGCGTGCTACTGCAACACGGATGTGTGATAGCTTATGGCTCGAGACAGCTAAAAGTGCATGAAAGGAATTATCCGGTCCATGACTTGGAGTTAGCGGCCGTGATTTTTGCCTTAAAGCCGTGGAGACACTATTTGTACGGTGTGAAGATTGATATCTACACCGACCATAAGAGCCTGAAGTATCTGATCGATCAGAAGGATCTGAATATGCGGCAGCGTAGATGGATGGAGTTCCTGGGGGACTATACATTCAAGATCCACTATGTGCCGGGTAAAGGTAATGCGGTTGCGGACGCGTTGAGTCGCCGAGTCCCAGCTCAAGCCAATTGGCTATCGGTGCATGATGAGCGGTTGGTGCGGGAGTTGGAGGCGTTGGAGATTGTTTGTGTGGATAGGCAATCAAGTGCTGAAGCAGTTCTGAATTGGACTGAAGTCCAATATGACCTGCTGATCGTATTCTGCAGGCTTTGGATATGGATGCCCATATGAAGCAGTTCATGGTAGAGGCTCTGGATGCGTCAAATTCCCAATTCAGTGTGGAGGACGGATTGCTTTGGAAAGACGGTCGTCTGTACGTCCCAAGTGTGGGTAATTTGCGGGTGGAATTGTTGTACGAGGCACACCATACCAAGTACTCGATTCACCCTGTGAGCACAAAGATGTACCGCGATGTAAAGAAACTATTTTGGTGGTCGGGTTTGAAGAATGATATGGCGCTCTACGTGGCAAAGTGCCAAACTTGCGCCTTGGTGAAGGCGGAGTGTCAAAAGCCGGGAGGATTTCTTAAGTCCTTGCCTATTCCGGAGTGGAAATTCGACGATATCTCTATGGACTTTGTGCACGGTTTGCCAAGGTCGCAAAAGGGGAACGACGCCATTTGGGTGGTCGTAGATCGGTTAACGAAGGTGTCGCATTTTGTCCCGCATAGGAAGGATGATCCGGTGGAGAAGTTGGCAAAACTGTATGTGGATAACATTATACGGCTTCATGGTGTGCCCCGCAGCATCGTGAGTGACCGAGATGGGCGGTTCACGTCCAATGATTGGAGGCTTGTCCAACAAATGTTGGGAACAAAGCTAAAATTTAGGAGAGCCTTTCATCCGCAAACGTATGGGCAGACCGACAGGGTCAATAGAACTATGGAAGACATGCTTCGCATGTGTGTCTTGGATTTTGGGAAGCAATGGGAAGACCATCTTTATTTTGTGGAGTTCGCATACAACAATAGCTACCAAGCGAGTATTCAAATGGCGCCCTTTGAGGCCCTATATGGTAGAAAATGTCGTACGCCGTTGTCTTGGCTAGAAACGGGTGAGTTGAAGTTGTATAAGCGTTTAAAGTGGAGGATGCTACTTCTTTGGTGAGAACCATTCGGGAGAGGTTGCTTATCGCTCAGGACCGGCAAGCGAAGTACTATAATGTCAAGCACAGGAACGTGGGGTTCGCTGTGGGCGACTATGTGTTCCTAAAGATCAAGCCGTTCAAGGGTGTCTCGCGGGTGCGGCGATTGAAAAAGCTAAGCCCGAGGTACCTTGGGCCATTTTAGGTTCTGGAGCGAGTTGGTGAAGCGGCCTATCGGTTGAAGCTTTCAGTGGAGCTTGGTATATTACACGATGTATTCCATATTTCGGTGCTTCGGAAGGCGGTGCAAGAGCCTACGCTAGTGATCGCGGTTGATCAAGTGCAAGGCCTTAGAAACCCTCACTTTTACATGAGTGGTTATCTTTCTAAAGCTTAGAGAGAGAGGAGAGCCAAGGAAGGAAGAAGAAGCTAGATCCGGCCATTGGAGGAGCTTCGAAGCTCCAAATCGCGAGCCGACTTCGGATCCACGGAGGCGAAGAGAGTGCGGTGCTTTTCATCCACTTACTTTTCCATGGCGCCAAAGAGAAGCGCTAGGGTAACGATTCTCTTCTTGAGCATGTGTAGCTCTCCTTCTTTGCATAGGAAGCCCGCTCTCGCGAGTTTGCGATGAGTTGGAGTCGTTCCTTCGGGTAGATATGTAAAGTCCCCGTTGTTTAGAGTCCGTAAGCGAGAACGGACATATGCATGATGTGTGAAGCCTATCCAGACATGTTGGTCTGGATCGGTGATGTTGCATTGCATAATGCCGGAGAAGACTCCGTGCTATTGGTTGTTTTTCGGGTTTTCTACACGGTAGATTGCAATAGGGAGCCTTGGGGATTAACCCAAAGGTGCACCCGGAAAAATGGGCGGATGCGTGATCTTGCCAACTTGGTGGCCTTAGAGCCAACTTGAACATAACCGAGTTATGTGAATTGTGATGGAAATGGGACTCGGGAGAAGTTTGACCCGCGCAAATGGCTTAAATTGTCGTTGCAATGTGAGCACTGGTTAGATGGAACCGTACCCGCTCTATGTCGTTCGGTTAAAGAGACCTAAGGGTACGTGGCACTTGCCATTGGCATAGATTAGGGTCTTCGGCGGTCTATGGCTTAAATTGTCGTGACCCAGGCCGAGAAGACAAAATGCTCATAGGTTTGGCCGTCAAAGTGGCAGTGGTGAGTCCGGAATGTCTATAGCTTTAATTGACGTGACATCGACCGGTTCACCGAGAATGTGCCCTGAGAGCACGGGGCGTGTGGCCGTGCGAGCCAACATCTGTGATGAAATGAATATATATATATTGCTCGCTTATGCTAATGAAATGCAGGGAAGGAGCATCGCTGCCCCGAGTTGGGGGCGGGATCATTATAATTTGGTCAGCATTGCTGACCGTTGCCTTGTTTTGCTACCGTGCTGTGGTTTGTTGCTTGCAGGTGCTGCTGGACCAAGCGGTCAATAGCGGGCTAAAGCCCAATTTGCGAAGCCGGCCCTCGGAGGCCTAATTGGAGTGTTTACTGTTTTTATTCATGTATGACCGGCCTGCGTGCCGTGGTTTGTAAAACATGTAATATGAAGTGAACAATTTTGTAAGGCCTTAAGGCCTGCACTTTTTATGTACGACATTCCTAATTTGGTAATAGTGGACATTCATGCTTTAGTGCTGGGTTCTTTGTTGCAACTTTTATAAACTGCTTCTGCTAGAATGCTCTGTGTAGGACGTTATGATTGGTTAGATGGTTTCCATGAGTAACCATCCGGCCTGTCTATGGTATATGGCGTCGGGCCCCGGCCGGACCTACTGCTATATGCTATGCGACGGATAGGGGGTGTTACAGCGAATACCTAAGTTATGAGTTTTGTGAATATCTCAAAGAGTGTGGTATTGTATTGATGCTAAAGATCACGGCAGTGAACCGGTCGCACAAGTAATATAAAATGGGGGTTTTCCCAAGTATCGATCTCACAGTAAGGTGGAGTTAATTTCGAGGAGGACTTGAGATTGAAGTCCTCAGGTCGGAGCTAACTAAGGGGGGTTTGATGTTGCAGAAACAGAAAATAAAAGGTTAACAACTACTCCTATGCAACGCCACTATGCGATGCTTCGCCAGGCAGGATGGAAGACTAGTCGGGCCGCTATGCACCGAATCACTAGGCGGATGGGCGAGTAGGCTTGCGGATGAGGTGGTTAGAACGGCGGAATGAGGGTCGAAAGCACCTCTTCGCAACGCACGCCACTAGCAATTGCTAGTGCGACAAGGGTGGATGGTGGTGGATGGAATATGGCACACTCAAGTAAATAACGAAAACATACAAAATCAAATAAACATGATTGTATATAAACATTTTACAAACTAAGCATACTTCATCAATATAAATAGATTTAAACACCAATATTCAACAATAAAGCAAGAACAAGTCAAGAGATCAACCGAATCCGAAGTCTTGCTGAGGATTTACGGTTGGAATCGTCGGGTTGTCATTCCGCGTCCAAGCTCGGGTCTCAATTGCGTCCGGGGTAGAGAAGGGTTGTCACCACCTTCCAATGGCCCGTCTTCTTCGTCTCACGATAGCGGACGAAGTTTCTAGCTTTCCTTTGCTTGATGGCTATGTCGTCAAACCCTACTTGAAGCTCATGGATGAAGGAGAAGGCCGAGAGGAAGCTCCGGCTTCGATTTGGCGGTGAAAGTTTGCCCGGAGCACCTCCCTATGGTGGAAGATGAAGGGGAACGGCAGAGAAGACGGAAAACGGCAGAGAAATGTCGAGCTGCGGATCCTCTCCTCGAATTAGGGCGAGACCAGCACTATTTATACAAAGCAGAAATGAACAATGCGCACGATCACAGGCGCATGACTAGTGGTCGTGCGCACTATGGCCACTTATCGTGTGCACTGGTATGGAAGATCAGGAAGAAGAACTGGGATAACACGTACGCGCAGTGGCGCACGACCAGTGGTCGTGCGCACTAAGTCCAATGGTCGTGTGATTACCCCAGATAGGACTCCAGAAAAGAGGAATCAATGCACACGATCAGTGGAGCACGACCGGTGGTCGTGCGTAGTATGTCCAGTGGTTGTGCTCTTACCCCAGGCTGATTCTGGAAAACGAAGAGTAGTGCGCACGATCAGGGGCGCACGACCAGTGGTCGTGCGCTTTAGATCCCATGATCGTGCGCAGTATTCCTGTTTCACAACCATCCCAGAACACGCACACGACCCCTGTACCGAAAGGAAAAACCAATTACTGATATGTGCAGACATTCCAGGCAATCACAAAAAGGAGTACAAACTATAAAAATAACAAAATACACAACCACGTGCATAAATGTGCACTTCCTATGGAAATAAAGACAATATGAAATATGAATGATATAGAACTAAAAGTGAAGTGCAAACACATGAAAACTAGCCCAGATGAGTCCGAAAATAGGTATATAAAGTGGACTCATCACACCCCCAGACTTAACTGTTTGCGCGTCCCGAGCAAACGAAATTTAAGCAGATAGAGAAAAATACTAGTTAACAAAGAAATTGCGATACGAAGTACCATGCGAAGTCGCATGCTCGCGCGCGTAAAAATATAATAGAAGAAATTTCTAAGTATACAAAATAGTTTATATTTTTCACAATGCGTATCAACATTTTATTATTACTCAAAAATAGAATCACGGTGAATCATCCGGTCATGCGTAGGGAGAAAGTAGACTAATCGCTAGGCGAGCATTGCCAAAGATCGGGGCTCCGGATAACCTCCAAAGGAATCCACCAATGTCGGTGACCATATGCTTGCCCTTTCGCATTCTCTCCACGGCACTGGTTTGGTTCACACACGAATCAGTAAAACTTTAGGTGAAGAGATGGGGCTTGGGTTTCGGTGAGGTAAACAAAGATAAACAGGAAGGCTATGCACCTAACCCAAATGAGCTATCATAAAACAAATCCCTCTACTAAGCAAAATACACGTGAGTACACCACACCCCCAGACTTAATTTTTAACATATGGGTGTGTGCACCGCCTACTCCAAAAATACTCACATCTCAAATAGGATTTTCAATTTTACTTTTACTTTTCACTTTTTCACTTTAATATCATTTTTTTTACTTTTCTTTTTCTTTTTCAAATTACTTTTCTTTTAACAAATTCAGCAAATATAAGCTTTGGAGCACATCCACATTTTCACATGTAATAACACCACATCACATCCCAACATGAAAATATAAAACACTAAACTCGACTTGGGTGTGCGACTAGGATAGGCTATGGGGCTTTGGTGAAATCATGGTGGAGCTGAATCAAAAGGAGGGGTAGGCACAACGGGGCTAGCGAGGACAAGACGTTAGGAATGGTACAAAGCTCAACCGGCCCAAAATGATGGCCTACATCACGCTCATGCATGACTAACCTATACTCATGCTTCAAGAATAGCTTGGGGCAAGTTCTTAGCCAACAAGAAAGACTATCCCTCCTCCTGACTCGAGCAATACGAACCTAACGGCCGTCTACACACATCCCTAAGCTACCGTCGGATTCACACCGGATTCACCAATTTTTGAGTAGAATAAAAAGTATTTACGCAATTAGAAAAATATAAAACTAAAAGCATACAGAAAAATTAAATCTACTCAAATTTCTACACGAGACGAGAGCAGTTGACTAGGAGCACAGCAAGGTCAACATTTTACTCCGTCTCACAATCCTATGTCAGCACCATAATTTTCCCAAATCTAACGAAGAAATGAGTTTAACTCGCAGCACACAAAAAGCTAAGCACGCGCTCATGTGGGTGCAGTGGCGTGTGATGCAATGAACTAAGCAAAATAAAATAATAAAGGCTTCTAGTATGCACAAGAAATGTGTGTGTGCAAAAGGTAACAAATCTCTCCCCCAGACTTAAACTAAACTACACAGTAGATGATATAGAAATTAAACTCAAAAAGAGCTAAGGGAAGAGGTTACCCAATGCTCAGCCAGTGAGCATACCAGAAGGTGCGTGGAAATCTGAAGCAGGCCCGCCATACGAAGAATCACAACCCCGCCAATGCAATTTGCCATGAATACCTGCAGGGGTGAGCTTCGCAAAAACAAAGCAAAATATACAAAAAGAAATGCTAAAATTAAAATAGACATAAAAAATGCAGAAAAGGAAAGATAAGTACTGTGGTTATTGTCATCCCAGCACGACTTATTCAGCTGCGAAAAGGTTCTAGCTAATGGGCCTATGAAAAGAAAAATGCACAGGTAAATGGCCTAATATCCGTTTCGGTAACGGGTACCGATACGGTGATAGAGCAGTTACCCCTCTGCCTAAATAATCATACCTACTCCTCGCAAGCAGAGGAAATAAGAAATAGGATGAGGAGGAGGCCTGGTCCTCACTCATCTTATCACAAAAAGTATCCTCGCCTAGCAAGGCATTGTCAACCACAAATGTGCAGGGTGTGATGGCAACGGCAAGAACACCAGGCTCATCATCATCCCAGCATACTCGTGGAGACTCAGCCTGCATAGGCTCAGATAGAGAAGGGGGATCAAGCAATAAAGGAGACGAAGAACTAAAATAATCAGAGAATGGGAGAGTGATCCCGGTATCACTCTCAGCAGGATCCAAGCAGAGATCATCGTCGGTATCATATGAGTCATACCGAGGGGAATCTGAGAACTCAAGGTCTGCGGTGGTAAGAGGAACGGCCTCATCCAATAAGGAGGTGCAAACCTCCGCATCGGAAAGGGAATATTCCTCATCCCACCGGGGTGCGTAAAAGTGTTCCGAAGATCCACTTTCTCCGTCGGAGATAGAGGAATCATCATCCCACTTCGGTGCAACCTCGGGCACCGAATCATCCACAATCACGACATCATCAACCGACTCACAAAAAAGAGGAATAGCACAATCCGGCAAAAATTGCGGAGGGGCAAGGCTGCTCTCAAAATCAAGCACTAAATAAGCAGGCCCCATCGCAAAATCATTCGCAGACGCCACCCTGACGACGACCGGAACAATCTCATCGTCCCATACAGGAGCGTCCATGAGTTCCTGCTCCTCTTTTTGTTGGCTAACACCAGAGTGATCATCATCACTCAAGGAAAGCTCGTAAAAAGGGATCGAGGGACCCATGAAAGAGCTGTATGCGGCCAGAGATTCTTCAGTAATCTCAACGGGTAAAGATTGAGCAAAGTGCGTTATGTCAGTGTATGGGCCAGGCAACACCCTGGTAGGCCTGTCCACAACAGTCTTTCGCGAACGGGAGGTTGTTGTGCACACGCCCTCAGAGGGAGAAGGCTTGCACAAACGAGGGCAATCCTTCAACATGTGGCCTACACCTTGACATAACAAACATCGAATGCAATGCTCGACATTCATAACAGCAATGACATCGATGGATCGGTGCAAAGTGTCAAGGATACGGCACTCAGCATCAGGATCCATCACGAATAAAAATAATTGCTGAAAAAGTGCTACATAGCTAAAATGAAAATAGCACAGATCTGCTATCTAAATCAAAAATCAGAAAAGGGCAAAAAGAAATAAGCAAAATAAAAATTCTAAAAACCAAAGCAAATAAAAAAATGATATGCACAAATGGAAAAGGGCTTCAATCTATTATCTCCCTCTCCAAAAACTCACATGACTGTGTTCCCTGACAATGGCACCAAAAACTTGATGCTAAAGATCACGACAGTGAACCGGTCGCACAAGTAATATAAAATGGGGGTTTTCCCAAGTATCGATCTCACAAGAAACACAGTAAGGTGGAGTTAATTTCGAGGAGGACTTGAGATTGAAGTCCTCAGGTCAGAGCTAACTAAGGGGGGGGGGTTGATGTTGCGGAAACAGAAAATAAAAGGTTAACAACTACTCCTATGCAACGCCGCTATGCGATGCTTCGCCAGGCGGGATGGAAGACTAGTCGGGCCGCTATGCACCGAATCACTAGGCGGATGGGCGAGTAGGCTTGCGGATGAGGTGGTTAGAACGACGGAATGAGGGTCGAAAGCAACTCTTCGCAACGCACGCCACTAGCAATTGCTAGTGCGGCAAGGGTGGATGGTGGTGGATGGAATATGGCACACTCAAGTAAATAACTAAAACATACAAAATCAAATAGACATGATTGTATGCAAACGTTTTACAAACTAAGCATACTTCATCAATATAAATAGATTTAAACACCAATATTCAACAATAAAGTAAGAACAAGTCAAGAGATCGACCGAATCTGAAGTCTTGCTGAGGATTCACGGTTGGAATTGTCGGGTTGTCATTCCGCGTCCAAGCTCGGTCCTCAACTGCGTCCGGGGTAGAGAAGGGCTGTCACCACCTTCCAATGGCCCGTCTTCTTCGTCTCATGATAGTGGATGAAGTTTGCTAGCTTTCCTTTGCTTGATGGCTATGGCTTCAAATCCTACTTGAAGCTCATGGATGAAGGAGAAGGCCGAGAGGAAGCTCCGGCTTAGATTTGACGGTGATAGCTTGCCCGGAGCACCTCCCTAGTGTGGAAGATGAAGGGGAACGGCGGAGAAGACGGAAAACGGCGGAGAAATGTCGAGCTGTGGATCCTCTCCTCGAATTAGGGCGAGACCTACACTATTTATACAGAGCAGAAATGAACAATGCGCACGATCACAGGCGCACGACCAGTTGTCGTGCGCACTATGTCTGGTTATCGTGCGCACTGGCATGGAAGATCAGGAAGAAGAACTGGGATAACGCGCACACGCAGTGGCGCACGACCAGTGGTCGTGCGCACTAAGTCCAATGGTCGTGCGATTACCCCAGACAGGACTCCAGAAAAGAGGAATCAATGCACACGATCAGTGGCGCACGACCGGTGGTTGTGCACAGTATGTCTAGTGGTCATGCGCTTACCCCAGGCTGATTCTGGAAAATGAAGAGTAGTGCGCACGATCAGGGGCGCACGACCAGTGGTCGTGCGCTTTAGATCCCATGATCGTGCGCAGTATTCCTGTTTCACAACCATCCTGGAACACGCACACGACCCCTGTACCGAAAGGAAAAACCAATCACTGATATGTGTAGACATTCCAGCCAATCACAAAAAGGAGTACAAACTATAAAAATAACAAAATACACAACCACGGGCATAAATGCACACTTCCTATGGAAATAAAGACAAGATGAAATATGAATGATATAGAACTAAAAGTGAAGTGCAAACACGTGAAAACTAGCCCAGATGAGTCCGAAAATAGGTATATAAAGTGGACTCATCACAGCTCACTCCACCTAGAACACCACAACATAATGGTGTGTTTGAGCGGAGGAATTGTATTATGTTAGATATTGTACGGTCAATGATGAGTCATGCAGATCTATTTGTTTCCTTTTGGGGTTTTGCTTTAGAGACTGCTGATTTTACACTAAATCGTGCTCTAATGAAAACGGTTCTAAAGACAACATATGAGATATGGACTGGGAAGCATCCTATTATGTCATTCATTAAGATTTGGGGTTATGAGGCATACATGAGATGTCAAATGCCTAACAAGCTGGAACCCAAATCAGATAAATGTTATCTTGTGGGGTATCCTAAGGAAATTAAAGGGTACTATTTCTATCTACCATTTGAGGGCAAAGTGTTTGTCACAAGGACTGATGTCTTTTTGGAGAAGGAGTTCTTATCCAGAAGGAATAGAAAGGTAGAACTTAAAAAAGATCAAGAACCACAAACAGTGAATGAACCAAAATTGGAACCTGAGCCGGGAATACAAGATGTTGTAGCTAGAGAACCTATTCAAGAAACATAAATCCCACATAGATCTGGTAGACTAAGGTTTGAGCCTGAGAGATATGGATTTCTCGTATCTCAAATAGGTAATATGTTGCTTATGAATCATGATGATGAGCCTGCAACCTACCAAGAAGCTATGTGTGAACCGGACTCCGAGAAGTGGCTTGAGGCCATGAAATCTGAAATGGACTCCATGTATACAAACCAAGTTTGGACCTTGGTGGGACCACCTAAAGAGGTAAGACCAATATGGTGCAAGTGGGTATTCAAGAAGAAGACTAACATGGATGGGAATGTACAGATATTCAAAGGGTGACTGGTGGCTAAAGGTTTCAAGAAAATTCATGGTATTGACTATGATGAGACCTGTTCCCCTATTGTCAGGGTTAAGTCCATCAGAATTCTGCTTCTTATTGCTGTGTATTATGACTACAGGATCTGGCAGATGGATGTCAAAATGGCTTTCCTAAATGGAAACCTCCTTGACGAAGTGTATATGGCACAACCCAAGGGTTTTGTATCTCCAGGTAAAGCCACTAAAATATGCAAGATGCAGAGATTCATTTATGGATTAAAACAGGCTTCTCGAAGTTAGAATCTTCGTTTTGATGAAAAGATCAAAGAGTTTGATTTTATTAAGAATGAAGATGAACCATGTGTTTATAAGAGGATTGGTGGGAGTTCAGTTGTCTTCCTGATATTGTATGTAGATGACATACTGTTGATCAGGAATGACAAACCGACCCTGCAAGTTGTTAAGAACAACCTAGGGGACTGCTTTTCTAAGAAAGACTTGGGCGAAGTGACTTACATACTTGGTATTAAGATCTATAGAGATAGATCATAGAAGTTATTAGGTTTGATCGAAAGTACATATATTGAGAAGGTGTTGAAACAGTTCAATATGCTTGAGTACAAGAAATGATTCTTACCCATGTACTGTGGTATGAGTCTCTCTAAGGACCTGTGTCCTAAATCTTGTGAAGATAAGGACCGCATGAAGTTGATTTAATATGCTTCGGTAATTGGATCAATCATGTATGCAATGATATGTACTCGACCCGATGTCTCTTATGCTTTGATCAAGACTAGAAGGTATCAGTTTGATCCCGGTGATAGTCACTTGATGAAAGATATAGTACCTAAACACCTAGAGGGGGGGGGGGGGGTGAATAGGTGACCAATTTCTTTTTAAGCTTTAATGGCAGCAATCAGTTAATATCACAGAATTCTAACTACTTTTGCACAGCAATCACACAGCATACACAGCAAAGCACAGCACAACACAGCAGACACAGGGTTTTATAGTGGTTTCCCAAGATTTGGGTACATCCACTTTCCCCCTTCCCCTATCTAGCAGTGTACTAGATTCGGCCAAACTTCACCACTGTCTCAGAACCCAAACTGGTTCCTACACCTCAGGCCCAAGGCCCTACAACTCAGCTTTTCCACAAAGCCTACACTCAGCCACAAGACCTACACTCAGCCAACAAGGCCTACACTCAGCCACTAAAAGGCCTACACTCAGAGATTTCAATCTCCTATACTCAGGCTCTCAAGCCCTACACTCAGCCTTTATAATTACAAGCTTACAATCACTCAGATCCAAAGAATATTACAAGATAAAAATGATTATACAAATGATAACTCAGCAACTCAGAAACAAAAGAGGGGAGTTGAGAGTTTCTTGATGAGTTCTTGGAAGAACTCAGCTGGATTCAATCTGACTTAGCTTTCTTCAAAGCTTCTTGAAAGTAGAACTCAATTAGATTGTCTCCTTCTGCAGTTGATCCTTGACCTCTGCTTCTTAAGATCCAGAATAAAACTGAATCCTTCTTCTCAGCCTAGTTCCACCGGCTGATTTCTTGGAAGGAGCCCTCTCTCTCCAACTTCTTAGATCTGCACTTGGATAGCTAGATCTTCTTGATTTGATCCTTGATCAATAACTTGAACAACTATGTGAACCACTTTTGAATTGCTTCAACAACTTCAACAACTACAACTGTAGACTGTATGAGCCTATTTATAGGCCTTCTTCAGGGTAACCGGCTGGTCCGGTCCATAACTGAATTCTGACATCTCTGACAGGTGCTGTAGACTGGCTGGAACGGCAGCAGGCAAGTCATCCAGTCAGTTCTTGAAAGTTCTCTAACTGTCTGAAAGTGTCGAGACTTTTTGTATTTAAGTGTCGACACTTATAGACCAAGTGTCGACACAAGTTGTGTAAGTGTCGACACAAGTCTACAAGGTGTCGACACAACTCCTTGTGTTGTAGATTCTATGTCTCGACATAGTTTCTTCTTCATGTGTCGACACTGAAATTGAGTGTCGACACAAGTACTTGATATTTTATCTATTACTGAATTCTTCTAAGTCTCGACACATCTCCTTTGTGTCGACACATCTTCATGTGTTGAATCTATCAAGTGTCGACACTACTTATTGGTGTCGACACATAGTCTTCAATGTTGATACTTGATGAGTGTTGACACAGCTCCTTGTGTCGACACTTGATTCTTCTGTTGAGACTTCAGCTGAGTGTCGACACATCTCCTTAGTGTCGACACTTGTACATAGAATATTTTGTCGATCTTGCTGTTCTTTGCTAAGTGTCGACACAACTCCATGTGTCGACACTTTCTTCAAGTGTTGAGTCTTCAGCTGAGTGTCGACACATTGTTCTGGGTGTCGACACTTACTTCAAGTGCTGACTCTTCTGTTGAGTGTCGACACATTGTTCTGAGTGTCGACACTTATACTTAGTCTCTGCTGACTTTTGCTGAGTGTCGACACAGCTCCAAGTGTCGACACTTTCTGGTGTAGACACAGCTTCACTGGGTGTCGACACTGCCGTTAAGTGTCGACACTGCTTTACTGTACTTTCTTCATTGAGTGTCGACACAGCTCCTTGTGTCGACACTTTGTGTCTGGTGTCGACTCTGCATCCCAGGTGTCGACACAATGACTCCAAGTGTCGACACTGCTTGTCTGGGTGTCGACACAAGTCTTCTTAAGTGTCGACACTTTCCCTCTGGGTGTCGACACATAGACTTAGAAATTTTTGCTTCAGTCCTGCAAATACTTAACCTGCACAAGTAACTCAAAAACACATCAAATACATTTTGATGTATATCATTGAGTTGGGTGAGGCTTCTTCAAATCAGGTACATTTAAACCAATGTACCCAACAATCTCCCCCTATTTGGAGAAGTCATAACCCTTAGTCAATGATATACACCATTCATAATTAAGATTACAAAATGATGTAAAGCAGGATAATGTACAGCAGAGTAAACATAAACATGTATTAATTTCACATGTATACAAATTCATCATCTCAAAACAAATAAGAAATAGACATAGACTTTATCACAGAACAAACATGAAATAGATTAATCATGTAACATATTGTTCGAATATCTGTCTTATACATTTTCAGAAGTTCACAAAATGTTTTACATCCAAAAGATTACAAAATAAACTTCAAGAAAATTCTAAATCTATTTTTGTTCAGGCTCTTTAATAACTATCCCTTTGCCAGCTTGAACTTTAGCTTGGACAGGAGCATCAGCAGTTTCAGCATCAGCAGGCTTCTTGCCTTTCAGATCTTTCTTCTTAAGCTCTTCTACTTTGATCTTTTATCTTTCAAAATAATGGTATGGCTTTGGAAAGTACTTGCTAGGCTCCAGAGCAGTAGGAGGTAGCTTTCCCATCTTTGCCTTCCTTCTATGTTGAACTATGGCCTCCTGTCTAGTCTCATGTTTTCTCCATTCATCCTCAGAGAACCATTTGTTCCTGTCTTAAATGTTATCCTTGGCAGCTTTCCAGGAAGTCAAAATGATATTTCTTGAGGTAGGGCTCCACTGCTCAAAGTCTGGCCTTTGTTCAGCTTGTTCCCTAAACCTCTTCTTAGACAATCTTGTCTCTTCTTCTTTTTGCAATGCCTCTTGCATGGCTTCAGATATAGGCTGAACAACCTTTTCAATAATCACATTGTCCTTGCCCCCAGGTGGGCTGTACATGGTCTGTACATCAGCATGCACCATTTCAAAATCTGGAGGAGGATATATGACTTGAGCTACCTCTGGTTGCTCACCTCCAAGATAGGCAGGGTTAATTCCAGATTCAGCAACATCATTGTCATCACACAGAGGAGGATATCTAAGTGTAGCTCTGATAGAATTTGATATCCACTTAGCATGGTCAGAGCTTGACTTGACTAACACTCTCTCCCCCTTTATGACTTCTCTAGTCATGTGATCTCTGACATCATCCTTCTGAAATCTGATTTGATTATCCAAGTATCGGACTCCATCTTTAAAGAAAGGTTTGAGCTTTTTAAGTTGTTCAGATATGGCCTTCTGGGAGTCTTCAATGACAGTCTTAACAGCATTGATTTCTTCTTGAAATACTTTATCAAATTCAGCTTTAACAGCAGCAGTAGAGGTAGAAGGTCCAGCAGCCTGGTTCTTTAATTCTGTGACAATAGCATTATGGGAAGCAGTAAGATTGTCACTCATCCTTAGCTGATTTTCAAGAACATACCCTTGCTTTAATGCTATGTCATCCACTTGTGCTTTTATCTTCTCTTGGTGTGTGGCCAAGTACACCACTGCATTTCCATCCTTGTGAAAACAATCTGTCATCTCTTTCTTATTAAGGTTCATTTCAAACCTTATAGACTTGATATCTTGGGACATATCAAATTGCAATGTTTTCTGCCCTTCATCCACATACTTTTCAATTGCTTTTCTATGTTCATCCAGTTTAATCTGCATTGCCACCATTAAAGCACTATAATCTATTGATGGGGCTTGCTGAACTATATGCTGTGGTGCAATAGATTGTAGAGCCTTCTTATAACTTTGACTTCTTCTCTTGAATACATAAAGTTTCTTCTTCTTTGCCCTAGCAGTCTCCTCATCTTCAGAGGCAGATGTGCTGGCTATATCCACCCTCTCCTTAGGGCTTGAAGGCTTCTCAGGCTGCACATCAGGTGCCTTCTCAGTTTCTTGCCTCACAGGCTCTTCATGAACTTGCACTTGCTCCCCCTCAAGTGAAGCATTCTCTTCTTCAGCAGCAGCCTTATCCATGTCAAAATCTTGTTGGTCTAGATTTAAAAATAAATCTTCCATGGTGAATTCTTGTGGTGAAGGAGCTGGAGAAATTCTTGGCTCTTCAACCACTGGATCAGGAACCACTTCTAGTACAACAGATGTATCTTTTATAACAGCATCTGGAACTTGACTATTCAGCTGAGTTTGCTGATGATCATCAGACAAATCAGTATCTTCCATAGAAAATTCTAAAGTGTTTAGTTCAGTTATTACCTCTAGTATAATGGTGGTTGCTTGTTCACTTTCCAGTGTAGTTGGTTCTTCTACAACTGGAAGCTCCCCCTGGCTTTGATCCTTGTGGATGGGGCTAGCTTGAGGTAGCTCCCCCTGGATCTCAGCAACCTCTTGAGGAGCAGGAGTCTTTACAGCAGGCTCTTCCTCATGCTCATCTGGAGTGAAGACAACCTGTTCTTCACTATCAGAGCTGCTAGTGGACACTTGATCCACTGAAGCAGTCTTCCTTTTCTTCTTTGGAGGAATTTCTTTCTCAGACACTGTCTTCTCAGGGGTTGGCATTTCTTTTGACAACATCCTGTCCCATCTTGAGAACAATCTCATGTCCATTTTTCTCATGTGATTAATTTTGCTTCCAGCAGATTATTGCATGACCTCTGGTATGGTTCCAGCAAGGTAAAGGCTTATGATTCTGCCCAGGTTGGGCTTCTTCAAGCTTTCCTTAATCTTCTCAAACACTATAACTGACCAATCAGTTCTTAAAGTGAAGATTATTCTTGTCATTATATTGAACATAGAGGCAGACACTCTGTCATGCCCTCCTGGCTTACTGAGTAGTACTTTTCCAATAATCTCAGACATGAATTTGCCTTGGTTGTTCATGCCTTTTCTAAGAAATACTGATCCAAGCTTCATCTTAGGATCCAGTCCACACCAGGTTAGAGCTTCCCTGGTCTTTGTAGCAGTAATCTCATCTTCCTCTTGAATTCTTGGCAATTGAAGCATCTTCCTCAAGCTCTTTGGTGAAATCTTAACCTTTGTTCCATGAACTCTGTATTTGATCTTGTATCCAGATTCATCCACTTTGGCTCCATTGAGGAATTCAAGTACCTCTTTCTTCCATATCGTAGTAGGTTCAGAAACTAAATATTCTAACCCAGAATCGGCAACTAGGGTTACGACCGCCTGGATTTCTTGATCAGCATCATTGAAAGCGCCGCGCACCAACTCATATCCTTCGTTGATGTTCTCCTCTAGCTTAGGCGCCATTAGGGTTTGTAGAATTTGTCTTGAGAGAAGAGAGGTGTCGACACTGAAGTTTGGTCTCGAAACTTTGAAAGCGTGTCGACAAACAAAGACAAAACCCTATTTATACCTTCCTGATTTTGAAGATGAACAGGCGGGACAGCTAACTTAAAATGTGTCGACACTGGCAATAAGTGTCGACACTGACTTATAATGTCTCGACACATATGTGTCGACACAAGTTTAGTCAACAGATTTTATGTGTCGACACTTGGTTATGTGTCGACACAATATAACTCGACACATTGTCGAGACTTTACTTAGAAAATTCTGAGTAAATACTAAGTGTTGACACCACTTTGGATGTGTCGAAACCTACTTGGCATGTGTCGACATTAATATTCTGAAGTGTCGACACCAACTTCCTAGATGTGTCGACACCTATTTCCTGAAGTGTCGACACCACTATTCTGTTTCGACATAAACTTGTCTATGTGTCGACACCTTTTTACTTAGGCATTTTCAATACTGTAAACTTACTCTAAGTTTATCATTCCTAGTTCAATTTTAAATCTATTGAACTTAGCTTCTTCTAGGGGCTTAGTATACATATCAGCTATTTGATTATCAGTTTTAACATATTCTAATATAATATCTTCTCTTTCTACATGCTCCCTAAGAAAATGATATTTAATTTCAATATGTTTTGTTCTACTATGTGATACATGATTATTAGCTATTGAAATAGCACTTATAGAATCACAGAAGAGTGGAGTTCTACTTACCTGAAATCCATAGTCCTCTAGCTGATGTTGTATCCACATAAGTTGAGCACAACAACTTCCTGCAGCCACATACTCTGACTCTGCAGTGGAGATAGCCACATTGGTTTGCTTTTTGCTACTCCATGAAATTAGTCTCCCACCTAGGAATTGACAGGTTCCAGTAGTGCTTTTTCTATCTTCTTTGCATCCTGCAAAGTCTGCATCTGAATAACCTGTTAGTTCAAAATCTCCATTCCTACGGTACCAGAGGCCTAGATAGGGAGTGCCCTTTAGATATCTCAATATTCTTTTGACTGTTGTCAAATGAGACTCTTTAGGGCAGGCTTAATACCTTGCACAGACACATGTAGCATATATGATATCTGGTCTACTAGCAGTCAAGTATAATAGGGAACCAACTATCCCTCTATACAAGGTTTCATCTACAGGTTTCCCTACATCATCCTTGCTAAGAGACATACTTTACCCCATAGGAGTCTTCATGGTGCTGGATGAATCCATACCATACTTCCTTTTGAGTTCTAGGGTGAACTTGGACTGACATATGGATAAACCACTTTCAGTCTGTTTAACTTGGAGACCCAAGAAAAACTTCAGCTCTCCCATACTACTCATCTCAAATTGACCTTGCATCAGTTTTGCAAACTTTTTGCAAAGGCTGCTTTCAGTAGACCCAAATATAATGTCATCTACATATATTTGGACTAGTATAACTTTGCCTCTAGATTCCCTAAGGAATAGAGTCTTATCTATTTTCCCCCTTGAGAACTTGTTCTCAATGAGGAAACTAGATAGGGTTTCATACCAAGCCCTAGGGGCTTTCTTTAACCCATATAAAGCTTTCCTAAGTCTATAGACATGATGAGGTAAAGTTGGATCAACAAAACCTGAAGGCTGTTCCACATAGACTTCTTCTTTAAGATTACCATTCAGGAATGCTGACTTGACATCCATTTGGTAAACCTTGAATCCTTGATAGGTTGCATAAGCCAAGAATATCCTTATGGCTTCCAGTCTGGCTACTGGAGCAAAGGTTTGATCAAAATCAATACCTTCTTCTTGCCTATATCCTTTAGCAACCAATCTTGCTTTATTCTTAATGATGACCCCTTGTTCATCCATCTTATTTCTGTAGATCCACTTGGTTCCTATTATATTGTGGTCTTTAGGTTTAGGAACAAGTTCCCAGACCTTGCACCTCTTGAACTGATTAAGCTCTTCTTGCATTGCTTCAGTCCATTGTGGATCTAGTATGGCTTCTTCAAACTTCTTAGGTTCAACTTGAGATAGAAAACTGGAGTAGATTGCTGCATTCTGATGTCTGCTCCTTGTTTGTACCCCTTATCTTGGATCTCCAATAATCTGCTCTACTGGATGATCTCTAAGATGCCTGTTGGCTAGAGGCATCCTAAATTCTGGTTGAACCTCTTCAGCATCTCCATCATGCTGTACTCCTTGTACTTCTTCTGTAATTGGTACATGTAGTTCTCCCCCTGGACAACAGCTACTGTCCTCTACTTGCTGTCTTGCAGCAGGTACTTCTTCTATAGTAAGCTTGTCCATTTTCTTTGTTAAACCTGTGGGGCTGCATACACTACTAGACAACTCATTGTTAATAAGTTTAGTCTCATCAAAAACCACATGCACAGATTCTTCTACAACTTGTGTAGTCAAGTTGTAGACTCTATAAGCCTTACTGTTATTGTTGTACCCAACAAAAATTCCCTCTTGGGACTTGGCAGCAAACTTAGTCAAGTAAGACTTCCCATTGTTAAGTATGAAGCATTTACAACCAAAGATCCTGAAATAGGATAGGTTTGGTTTCCTGCCTTTCACAACTTCATAGGGGGTCTTGTTGAGCCCTTTAGTGATGGTAGCCCTATTTATAACATGGCATGCAGTATTAACTGCTTCAGCCCAGAAATACTCTGGCAGTGATGTATCACTTAATAGGGTCCTACCAGCCTCTATCAAGGTTCTATTCTTCCTCTCAGCAATGCCATTTTGCTGAGGTGTTCTAGGTGAAGAGAATTCTTGAAATATCCCAAATTCTTCACATAGTTTTGTCATGCTTTCAGACTGAAATTCAGTACCATGGTCACTTCTAATCTTGACCACTGTACTATTTAGTTTATTCTGAATTTGCTTGACAAAGCTATGGAAGACACTTGGTGTTTCAGATTTTTGTCTTAAGAAGAACACCCAGGAAAACCTTGAGTAGTCATCTACAACTACAAGGGTATAGACCTTCCTACCTAAGCTGTGAACTGGCATTGGACCAAAGAGATCCAAGTGCAAGAGGTTTAAACACCTCACAACATCTTTGTTTTCTATGCTTCTAAAGGTGGATTTAGTCTGCTTGTCCTTTTGACAAGCTGAGCAAATACCATCTTTAACACACTTAACTTGGGGACCATTCCTCACTAACTCTTTGCTAAAGAGTTTGCTAATAGTCTTGTAGTTAAGATGGGCAAGCCTCTTGTGCCATTTGACACAATGAGAGACTGTCTCATCAACTACAAGACACACTGGAGAACCACTGTTCTCAACCATAATGTCTAAGCAATAGACATTCCTTTTCCTATAACCAGTCAAAATGATCTCTTGATCACTTGACCTTTTGATATGACAACCATTTTTAACAAATGATATGTCATACCCTACATCACTTAATTGACTTATACTTATTAGGTTGTGTTTCAACCCTTTAACATAAGCCACTTGAGTAATGGTAACTAAGTTGCTAGAAATGTTACCAAACCCTTTGATGATTCCTTTTTCAGAACCACCAAAGGTTACTTTTGGACCATCTTTTATTGGAATGAAGTCCCTTAGTAATCCTCTAGTTCCAGTCATATGTCTGGAACATCCACTGTCCAAGTACCATGTTGGGGTATGGCTACTTGGACTTACCTGCAAAACAGATTAATGAACCTTAGAACCCAAAGAATTCTTGGGTCCTTGGTACTTGTTAGCTTGCAACTTGACAAAACTACCTACTAGCTTTCCAACAGGTAATTTGCTACACACTTTGGCACTAACATTATGCCAACAGTCCATTGCAAAATGGCCAACTTTGCCACAGCACCAACATTCAAATTTATTGTACCTTTGCTTAGGTACAGTCTTTGTTGTCTTATCTACAGCAGACTTGTTGAATTTTGAGGCTTTGACCTTGGACTTGGACTTGGACTGCTCAGTCCTTGTAGGTCTAGTAAAGCCCAGTCCAGGTTTACCCTTGTGATGAATAAATTCATCAATTATGGGTAACACTGACTTAGGTTTAGAAAACCTATCAACAAGCTCTCTCTCTTTCTGAAGATTGATCTCCAGACTCTTGATTTGATCATTCTTAAAGGTGATAGTCCCTATCTGAATCACTATTATATGTTTCAGCCTGGCTATCTCATTAAGCTTTTGATCAAATAGCTTCTCAGAATCTGTTGCAGCAGCTTTAAGATCAGCAATTTCCTTTGCCTGACTTTTGGCTAGGGACTTGCTTTTCTTGTAATCTTGCAACAGTACTTTATATTCATCTATAAGCTGATGAATATCTTCCTCAGACTCAGGTACACTCTCATCACTAGATGATGATGAATCTGATTCTGTACTAGAACAAGAAACTGAACTTAAAGTTAAACTTTGTACCTTACTGGGTCCTAGCTGCTCCAGGATTTTGTCATGCTCTGTCAAAGCCATTAGCCCTTGGCATTGACTGTCTTCTTGTTCATAAATAGACTCCATTATCCGCATGAATTCTTCTTCTTCTTCTTCTTCAGCAAACAGCCCTATGTATGCCTCAGCATCAGACTCAGTTTCTGAAGAAGAGATATCTGATAGAGTCTTCTCTTTCTTGGCAATAAAAGACTTCTCTTTCTTGCCTTTGAAATGAGTCTTCTTCTTGTCACTAGACTCCTTTCTCTTTTCAGGACAATCTGCAACAACATGGCCTTGTCTATTGCAGCAATAACACACTATTTTAGAAACAGTTGCCTTGCTAGATTTAGTCCTCTTCCTGTCCTTCTTTGAGGCCTTTTTATCCTGATAAAAATCTTCTTTTCCTTTTGAAGTAAAAGGCCTTGATCTCCACTGTTTCATCTTCAAGAATTTCTGAAAATGTCTAGTGAAGGCAGCAAAGTCTTCATCACTTTCACTGCTTTCAGATTTTGTGCTGACTGACTCATCTGACCCTGATTCAACTACCTTTGGAGGTGGAGTTGATGACTTATTCCTGCACTTTCTGGATGCTTCTGTCTTGAAAGCTACTGTTCTTTTCTTGTATTCAGTTCTTATTGATTTCTCCTCCTCTTTCCTCACTGTCAACTGCATTTCATAAGACAATAACTTGCCAAACAGTGTAGGTGGAGGAATTTCTCCCAACTTAGCCATTTCTCTAATGACACAAATCTTTGTGTCCCAATCTTTAGTGAGGGACATTAGGAACTTGTCATTTAGTTCATAATTGCTGAACTCTCTTCCATAAGACATAAGTTCATTCACTATTCTGTAGAACTTCTTATAACACTCAGTTATGCTATCACCCTTTCCTTGTCTAAAACTTTCATACTCCTGATTTAGCAAGGATTTTCTATCTTGTCTAACTTATTCAGAACCCTCCATATACACAATAAGAGTGTCCCATATCTCTTTGGCTGTCTTACAGTGTATTAGATTCTGAAAAGTTGCATCATCTATGGCACTCACTATAATATTTTGTGCCCTTTTGTCCATGGTGGCTAGGACAATCTCATCCTTAGTCATTTCAGAGAAATCCTTTGGGGTTCTCTGATTTGCATCTAGAACTGATATCTTCATGGGCACATATGACTCCTCTTTGACTGTGATGTAAATCCTAGGGTCTGAGGCTTCCATAAACAGCCTTACCCTTTCCTTCCAGATCCCAAATATCTCTTTCCTGCATAGAGGTAATTTCATGGAACCCAATTCCTTATGATTCTCAGAGGAACCCATGGTTCTTGATTTTCTTGAATCTGTAATTTACCTTAGACTGAATCTGCCAATCAGGATCTCCTTAGACTGTTAGTCCTTTTTAAGGAACCTCCCTCTGATACCACTTGAAAGATATAGTACCTAAACACCTAGAGGGGGGGGGGGTGAATAGGTGACCAATTTCTTTTTAAGCTTTAATGGCAGCAATCAGTTAATATCACAGAATTCTAACTACTTTTGCACAGCAATCACACAGCATACACAGCAAAGCACAGCAGACACAGAGTTTTATAGTGGTTCCCCAAGATTTGGGTACATCCACTTTCCCCCTTCGCCTATCTAGCAGTGTACTAGATTCGGCCAAACTTCACCACTGTCTCAGAACCCAAACTGGTTCCTACACCTCAGGCCCAAGGCCCTACAACTCAGCTTTTCCACAAATCCTACACTCAGCCACAAGGCCTACACTCAGCCAACAAGGCCTACACTCAGCCACTAAAAGGCCTACACTCAGAGATTTCAATCTCCTATACTCAGGCTCTCAAGCCCTACACTCAGCCTTTATAATTACAGGCTTACAATTACTCAGATCCAAAGGATCTTACAAGATAAAAATGATTATACAAATGATAACTCAGCAACTCAGAAACAAAAGAGGGGAGTTGAGAGTTTCTTGATGAGTTCTTGGAAGAACTCAGCTGGACTCAATCTGACTTAGCTTTCTTCAAAGCTTCTTGAAAGTAGAACTCAATTATATTGTCTCCTTCTGCAGTTGATCCTTGACCTCTGCTTCTTAAGATCCAGAATAAAACTGAATCCTTCTTCTCAGCCTAGTTCCACCGGCTGATTTCTTGGAAGGAGCCCTCTCTCTCCAACTTCTTAGATCTGCACTTGGACAGCTAGATCTTCTTGATTTGATCCTTGATCAATAACTTGAACAACTCTGTGAACCACTTTTGAATTGCTTCAACAACTTCAACAACTACAACTGTAAACTATATGAGCCTATTTATAGGCCTTCTTCAGGGTAACCGGCTGGTCTGGTCCATAACTGAATTCTGACATCTCTGACAGGTGCTGTAGACCGGCTGGAACGGCAGCTGTCAAGTCATCCAGTCAGTTCTTGAAAGTTCTCTAACTGTCTGAAAGTGTCGAGACTTTCTGTCTTTAAGTGTCGACACTTATAGACCAAGTGTCGACACAAGTTGTGTAAGTGTCGACACAAGTCTACAAGGTGTCGACACAACTCCTTGTGTTGTAGATTCTATGTCTCGACACAGTTTCTTCTTCATGTGTCGACACTGAAATTGAGTGTCGACACAAGTACTTGATCTTTTATCTTTTGCTGAATTCTTCTAAGTGTCGACACATCTCCTTTGTGTCGACACATCTTCATGTGTTGAATCTGTCAAGTGTCGACACTACTTATTGGTGTCGACACATAGTCTTCAATGTTGATACTTGATGAGTGTCGACACAGCTCCTTGTGTCGACACTTGATTTTTCTGTTGAGACTTCAGCTGAGTGTCGACACATCTCCTTAGTGTCGACACTTGTACTTAGAATATTTTGTCGATCTTGCTGTTCTTTGCTAAGTGTCGACACAGCTCCATGTGTCGACACTTTCTTCAAGTGTTGAGTCTTCAGCTGAGTGTCGACACATTGTTCTGGGTGTCGACACTTACTTCAAGTGCTGACTCTTCTGTTGAGTGTCGACACATTGTTCTGAGTGTCGACACTTATACTTAGTCTCTGCTGACTTTTGCTGAGTGTCGACACAGCTCCAAGTGTCGACACTTTCTGGTGTAGACACAGCTTCACTGGGTGTCGACACTGCTGTTAAGTGTCGACACTGCTTTACTGTACTTTCTTCATTGAGTGTCGACACAGCTCCTTGTGTCGACACTTTATGTCTGGTGTCGACTCTGCATCCCAGGTGTCGATACAATGACTCCAAGTGTCGACACTGTTTGTCTGGGTGTCGACACAAGTTTTCTTAAGTGTCGACACTTTCCCTCTGGGTGTCGACACATGGACTTAGAAATTTTTGCTTCAGTCCTGCAAATACTTAACCTGCACAAGTAACTCAAAAACACATCAAATACATTTTGATGTATATCATTGAGTTGGGTGAGGCTTCTTCAAATTAGGTACATTTAAACCAATGTACCCAACACTTGATAGCCGTCAAGAACATCCTAAAGTACTTGTGAAGGACTAAGGATACATTCTTGGTATTTGGTGGAGAGGAAGAGCTCGTTGTAAAGGGTTACATGGATGCTAGATTCCAAACTGATAGGGATGACTCAAAGTATCAGTCAGGGTTTGTATTTTGCCTTAATGGAGGAGCTGTTAGCTGGAAGAGTTCCAAGCAGGAGATAGTTGTTGATTCTACAACTGAGGCCGAGTATATCGTTGTTGCTAATGCGGCGAAGGAGGCTGTATAGATTAATAAATTTATCAGTAAGCTTGGTGTAGTTCCTAGCATTGTTGATCCCGTAGTTCTCCACTGTGACAACAATGGTGCAATTGCACTTGCTTCGAAACCTAGATCTCATAAGCGTTCCAAGCACATACTTCGGCTGTTCCATCTTATTGGACAGATTGAAGATCGAGGAGATGTGAGAATATGCAGAGTGCCGACTGAAGAGAATATTGCGGATCCACTAACAATGCCTCTAGCACAGATAAATCATGATGGTCATACTAGATCTATGGGTATACGATACCTTAATGATCAGCCCTAGTGGGAGTCTTGTGGATTGTATATTTATCGGTTATTGTAATAATTCATTTTATGAATAGTGTACTATGCATTTCATTCTATATTATGGCGAGTTCTTTTGTTATGTAAATTTATTTCAATTGTGATAGATTAATTTAACATAATAAATGCCCTTAGGATTTTTGCTTCCATAAGATTCAAGTTGATGACTTAAATGTGAGGGCCTATGTTTCTCAGAAGCTTCATTCTTAAATAGTCCTTGGTCGACGTATCATCTTAGAAGCCAAGGGCGATGATGATGCATTAAGACTAGCATGTGTGTTGGCTGATGACCGGTTCTCACATATCATGATATTGTGATATCAAGTCAACACATGGGTACTTGTTACTGAACAAGTTGTACTAGACAGAACCACCATGAGAATACTCTGTGGAATATTATATGAACGTGACATAAGTATGGCTCAAGTGGCAATGGTGTTTATGGTCCTTTGAGCAGAAGTCACAGCCTTCATCAAGTGAGAAAGAGCATGCTTTGATGCCATCAAAAGTCCAGTCTTGAGAAAGTTAGATGATAATGGTCGTTATTGGGTACGTTACGAATCATTTGGGTGTTTGCGTGTGGACAGAAATGGAATTTGTCCTCCTATATGACAAGAGTTACATCCATGGACCCCTTGATGGAATAGGACTGAGAAATGCAAGGCCATGTTTGGTTGAGTCAATATATGATATTGGGTTCACCAATTTCTTAAACTCCATTATAGATTAGGAAACTGGGATTGAACGATTATAAGGGTGATACGGTCTATACCTCTAGTTCTATACGGATGTAAGGGACGAAGGGACATGACAGCACTGATACATTGGTCATAATGAATTTCGAGTTTTAAACTCTTATTGCTTGGGGAGCAATGATACGTTGTTAGATGCCTCTCATTATTTGTGAAACTTTTGTTTGATGATTTCAAGATCAAGTGGGAAACTGTTGGTTCCCATGGTGACCGGAAAGTATTCAAACATGTAGTCTCACCGTCAACGCAATATGAGCATATCAGGTCACACATAAGAGCATTAGAGAAGTTGGAAGAGGTTTTTTTTGGCCTTGCTCATATGTGATATGAGTGAAGGACCAAGCCTATGACGTTTTGGAAGTGGAGATTATTCCTTTCGAGACCCTTGTTATGAACAAATATCGTTTGGCGAATTGTCGGAACTTCTCTATGTAGATTCGTCAAATGGACTCAAGTCATCACGACGAATGGTTTCTGATTCGTCGAATGTACTCAAGTCATCTCGATGTATAGTCTTTGATTCATCGAATGGAATAGTGTCATTTCGACGAATAGACTTTGATTCGTCGAGTACATTTGAGTCATTTCGGCGAATGGTGTTTACCCCGGTTTGAATCCTTTATGTCCAGTTCGTTGTGTGGTCTGTGGGTATCAGTTTTCAGTCTTCCCTATATAAGGAGATGTACAGTAAACCGAAAAAAAGGAATCAAATCGATCGGCTTTTTGGTCTTGACCTTATCGCATAACCGAAGGAGTGCGGCATATTCTTCCCATTGGAACTATTTCTCCCTAGAGGAGATGTTGTTGTCGCCCCATACCGCCTACCACGCGGACCTCCTATCGTTGCTGGAATGTGTTTTTGCGCTTCGTCTTCGTCATTGTCGCCTCTCCTTGAATGGTTCTAGCAAACTGTAGAGACATAGAGGGCAAAACTCTTTCGACCTAGATCTTGTGTGACAAGAGTCTATGGTTCTTCTTTCTCGTGTGCACATCCCTAGAGGCATGGACACTATTCTATGCTTGGAGCACTAGCCGCAAGTGATCTCCGGATTTCTTGGAGCATCTTGGTCGAGTTGTGACTCAATCCCGCAAAAGTACATTTTATTTGTAGCATTTTACTTCTTGATTAATGATCATCACAAGATCTATGAAATTCTTTTGGGTTTTCTAGATCCTAATTTACGGTGCACACAAATGTTGTGACGTATAGCAAAACCCAACAACTTTTAGATAGAATAGCAAGGATAGCATAGCTAAATGCTATAAAAGATTCTTTAGGATAATAAATGAGCTGAGGACCTATGGAAGGTTCTTCAGCAATTATGAGCTGAATGATAAGTTCCTAAGATCTTTAACCAGAGACTGGGACATAAAGATATATGCCATCAAGGAAGTGGCCAAGCTTGCTGAAACTCCTCTATATACTCTATTTGTGAAGATGCTCTCCTATGAGATACATATATCTGTCAGGAAGGAGGAGGAGACCATCAACAGGTTCCATGCAAAGGAGAGGTCAGTAGCCCTCAAGGTTGAGAGCTCTAAGAAGAGCAAGGAAAGAATTGTCTCTCCTGGAAGAAGGCCAGCTGAGTCAGAGAGATCTGAACCCAACACATCTGACAACAACATGTCAGATAGGGAGTTTGCTGTCTTCACAATGCAATTCCAAAAGATGATGAAGAGGAAGCAATGGAATAGCAAACCTTCCTGCACTTCAAGTTACAAGAAGAACAATAGCAGATCTGGGAAGAAATTCTCTAAAGAAGAAAGGTATGATTCAAAACCTAGTAAACATATTCATACTAATATTTTGTGTTATTATTGTAGCAAACCTGGACATGTTATTGTTGACTGCGCAGTCAAAAGAAAAGAAACAGGAGAAAAGAAAGGTGAGAATAAACACCACCACCACAATGGGAAGAAAGAAAAATTCTTTCTTTCCAAGGAGGAGAAAAGCTGTTGCTGAAGAAGATGATAACTATCCAGCTGCAAGGATAGGGATCAGGGGCCCTCTGTCACACGCAAACTGTGATAATGAGGTGGATGAAGATGACAATGGATATTGTGACTCATTGCCATAACTGAAGAGAATCCAGCAAGGATCAGTTTGATCCAGATGAGGTACTAATTCATTCAATCTCCTCTTCTGAATCTGACTATGAAACAAGTCCTGATTCTGAAGCACCTTCATCCTGTGATGAAGATGGCTCAGAATCTGAGAAAGATGTCAATTAATTGATTGACAAGTATGGAGTAATCTTGGATGCTCTAAAGAAGAGCAAGTTGCTTGTCAAAAGACATGCTAAGGAGATTGCTTCCTTAAGAAAAGATATCTCCTTGCACAATGAGTCAGCTTCACTGCTGAGTCAACAAAGTAAAGAGATATCCCACCTTAAGACAATCACTATTATCTAAGTCACAACCAAAAACAATAAGAATTTTTTAATTAAATAACTGGAAGATAATCTCCATAAGGAGAAGTGTCTAGTGGCTGAATTTTCCAAGTCAAAGATAGTGTTGCTACTAATTGACTCATTCACCTCTCAGAATGACAAGAGGGGATTGGGATTCAAGTGGAACACTAGAGTTGCCTCATCCAAAAGGAAAGGCAAGGCTCCAGTGGTGCCTCAAACATCCTTTCAAAAGGTTGTTATCTCTTCAAACAAATATGACCAAGAGAGTATATATGGTCACTGGTTGAATAGGAGACTCAATAGTGTGAACAAAAATGTTCACAGCTATGGTGGAAGGAAGGGAATGGGCTTGTGTTCCTTTAAGGCCCAACATAAGGAAATACAAATGGCCCATCCTGGACCATTTGTGTTTGGTTCCCCAGCCCCCTCACTCAAGATGAATGAAGCAGCTACCTCCATGTCTCTTCCAGCAAAACCACTTGCTGTTGTCAAGCCTATAGCTCAGTCTGATAGGCAATATCTGATGTTATCAACACTTGCTCAGCCTCCAAATTGAGACTTACTGATATCAATCAGATAAAGATTGCTAAGACCAGCCATAGACAGGCAAGGTGTCAGGTAATTGCTGAAAGAAATAGGAAGAATGTTGTTGTCTTCCTTAATTAACAAAAGAATGAAGCCTCCACTTCTAAAACTGTTCAGAAAAGAAGATACAACATTCATGAGTGTTGGTGTTGTGGGAAAGTGGCTCACTTTGCTATATAATGTTGGCATAACCCCAATATGCCTAATGTAAAGAAGGGTACTCAGCCTAGGCATGAATTTATGAGAAATACCTATACTACTAACATGCACATAGGACCAAAATTTAATTGGGCTCCTAAAGTCAAGTAAATGGTATTTTGCAGGTAGGTCCAAGTACACTTCTAGATCAGATTTGGTACTTGGATAGTGGGTGTTTCAGACATATGACTGAGATAAGGATCTTACTTAGAGACTACACTCCAGTAAAGCATGGACATAGTCATCTTTGGAGGTTTACAAAAGGCATCACCAGACGCTATGGTATGATTACCAATGGCATAGTCTTAATAACAAGGGTATCTTATGTGGAAGGGCTGTATCATAACCTAGTAATCATAAGTCAACTGTGTAACTTGGGCTATGTCAATGAATTCCACAATGACAAGTGCTTGATCAAGAAGTCTGCTGACTTAGAGATCATCCTCTCAGGCACTAGGATTGGTAATGTGTATTTCTTAGATTTTATTTGCAATAATTCTTTATCTTCTATGTGTCTTGTAGCTAATGAGATAGAGTCTCTTTGTGTTCAATGGCACAAGACACTTGCTCATATTAAATATAAGACAATGGAGTAACTATCGAGCGAAGACAATGGAGCAAACACGGGCCTCATTTAAAAGCATTGGCTCCAAATATACTAAAAGATGTCTTTATCTGTTGCATATAGACTTATTTGGTCCTTTGCCCATTCAAAGCCTAGGTTGAAAGTTGTATACCTTAGTGATTGTAGATGATCATTCTAGGTATACATGAGTGTTCTTCCTTAAGAAGAAATCAGATACCTTAGGTGTCTTTATGAACTATGTCAAGGTAGTCCAGAATGAATTCCAATGTACTGTGCTCAAAACTAAGACTAATCATGGCACAGAGCTTCAATTTGGGGCAATGACAAAGTTCTGTCAAGACTTTGCTATCTCCCAAGAGTTTTCCTCTGCTAGAACTCCACAATAAAATAGAGTGGCTGAGAGAAAAAAATAGGACCTTAATAGAGGCTGGCAGAATATTGCTTAGTGACTCCTCACTACCAGAATATTTTTGGGTTGAGGTAGTCAATACAGCTTGTTATGTTTTGAATAGAGCCTCCATTAATAAGGTTCATGAGAAAACCCCCTATGCAATTTTGAAAGGCAAACAACTAATTATTTCATATTTTAGAATCTTTAGTTACAAATGCTATATTTTAAATAATGGGAAATCTCAACTTACAAAGTTTGTAGTGAAATGCAATGAAGGTGTTCTTGTTGGATATAACTCACATAGTAGAGCCTATAGAGTATTCAACAGGAAGACTCATGTAGTTGAAGAATCAATGCATGTAGGTTTTGTTGAAACTAGCCTACTTTATAAGAGCTGGTCCAACACTCCTATTATTATAGGTATTGACCAACAAATACAAGAGCTGACTGTTAAGGACACTCCCATCTCAAGCAAAGTCACTTCATAAAGTGAAACACTCACAGATGGAGCTGTAGATGTTCAGCTTGAAGGTGAAGCAGATATAATGGAATATGGTCAACATGATGAAGATAGGTTGCCTGGTGCAACTAGACTCCTGAGAGATCACCTAAGAAATCTCATAATTGGAAATGAACATCAAGGTGTAACCACATGGAGTAGGGCTCACAATGAAGTGTTGTTCCTAAGCTTCCTATCTCAGGATGAGCCCAAGAAGTCCTCGTGACTCCTAGGCACCGTACGGGGAGGAGGAAAGCGGAGGACAACAAAGTAGAGTGGAACAAGTAGGTGACAACTACCCTAGCAGGAGTATGTATAAAAGAACTATAACAAGGAAGAAGTAATGTAAACAAAGTAAAGTACAGAGCAGTAAAACTAGTTAAGTGAACAAACTATATTGAAAGTAACCTTAATTTATAAGAATGCTCATACAAACATATAGATTAAGGGGTCGTTTTGCAAGGCTTATCGTATAAAAAGTTTCATACTAATTTATACGATAGGGGTAGGGGTTTAAATACAATGATGAAATGATATTATATGTTATGCTAGTTTAATGCTATGTTCATATAAGTGCAACACACGCACCCGACTCTATGCGCACTGACCTTTAGTTCCCCCATTTGGAGTTAGCTAACTCTCAGGTACCTCCCATAGTGGCAAATGGGGGCAGTGGGTTAGGCCACCCCACCTGTAGGTCGGCATCTGCACTACCTAACCTAGACCTTTCGTACACCTCAACATGAAGAACACAACCACAGAGCCCTGCGTACTCTGCTAGCAAATCTAACAGTCTTTTCCTTGGCTAAGCGAGAACCATACTTGTCGAGTCAACGTATCGACGTCGGTGCGAACGACCATCTAATACTGAAGACCCACCACCTTAATGCACATGTGATAACTCTAATTTTATCCATATTTATATATATAATTTTTATTTAATAATTAATTAGTTTTTAATATATTCTATGATTTTATTATCTAATTACTTTATTTTCTTATTTTAGGATCAATGTTGGCTGTTAATATCAATATGGAGTATACAGAATTGTTCAGGAGACAAATCTGGACAAAGCTGGAAAAATTGCAAAGCACACGCCCCAGACACGGGCGTGACCGAAATGTCACAGGCGTGACCACCAGGCGTGACACAGATCTGCTCAAAATCATCGAACACAAATCGAAGATCGGCGAACGAAGATCGTCAAATAGCCAAGTACACGTCACTCCCTTGGTCACGGGCGTGACCCTGGGCATGACACCAATGGGCTCAGATCGTTTGACGAAGATCGTCGAACGAAGAACGTCGAATGAAGAACGTCGAACAGAGAATTACACGCCCGTGACCAATCGGTCACAGGCGTGGCCCGGGCGTGCCGAGTACGTTACCAGCCATTAAATCAAGTCGTTCCTGTCGTTGCTTCCAGATTGTCATTTTAGCTTGACACGCCCCTGGTCACGTGCGTGACCAGGGGGCCTAGCCCCTCCATCAACAGCAATTTACTCCCGCCGTTTTCAGTTTCCCGCGGTTTTCCAGTAAAAGAAGTGGCACGCCCTGGTCATGGGCGTGACCCAGGGGCGTGACCCGCCATTTAACAGATTTTGGCGGTTTCTCTTCCAACGTTCCCGAGCTTTCAAGATGGCGGTTCCAAGCCTGACACGCCCTAGGTCATGGGCGTGACCTAGGGCGTGACCTTGCAGAAAGTTTTCCTATAAATTCCAGGCAATTCCAGAAGCTGGGGAGGAGGGATTTTGGGAGCTTAGTTCTGTTTTGTTTACTGTTTTTCTTGCATTTTAATTTCATAGTATAGCCTTTACTTTCAAGTGTATTTTTAGTCATGTCTTTCCCTACCTTAACTTGTATTTTCCTAATGATGATGAGTAGCTAATTTTCATTTAGCGCTAGGTCATGATGAAGCTTGAAATAAAATAAACCTTTCTTTTTTATCAAATGTCTTGTTCTTAATTATGTTCGCTACGATTTATCTTTGATTTATATTTTGTCGAATTCATATTTCGCGGATATGTTTTTCAATCTAAGATCCGTATCCTAAATGACTGAGAGGTTGCGGATATGAGTAGATCACTCAAAGATAAAAGGAGTTGCATGCACTCCTCGAGGGAGGACGACATAAATCCGCTAGATTGGAGTCAAATCCAATAGAGTGGTTCACCGCCTAAAGCAAGCTTAGAGGTTTCGACTGGCCGAGAGGTCTTAATCGATCAACCTAAGTTTAGTCAAAAGCATGAGCTCGAGAGAGATGCTTTTGTACTTAGGAACTTCCACGGTCGAGTGAGTAGTTTAAGAGCTCGCATTACTTTATTTTCAAAAAGGTTTATTTTAGTTCAAGTGGATTCTAGATCAAGTGCTAGCTTCCCCAAAATCGAACTTCTCTTTATTAGTGTATCGTTTCATTTTCTGTTTTAAACAAAAACCAACTTTCCGTCCGATAAGATAATAGCTCTTTCTTATGAGTACAAGTATTTGACAAGCCCCGAGTCGATATACGACACTTGATCCTATACTCCGAACGATAGGTATACTTGCCTCATCGATTGGAAACACGCGCTAGCGTGGAGAAAATAATCATCAACCTGCAATTATGATAACTATGAATCTTTGAGCCATCGACTCCCCAGACTAACTCGTCCATCACAATTACCTTCTGAGATGCCGGCTCGCCGGACTAACCAGCCCATTTCTACCACCGTCGAGCCTACCGCTCGTGGGTCTAAACCAAACAAGCCTCTCGTGACTACGGGGTGTTTGAAGGTGGATAATTAGAGTTAAAACTTTCATAACAGTTTAATCCTATATTTTAGGGTTAATCTTGGGCTTCCCAAGGTATACCCTGTGAGGGACTCGTAGCAGTGCTAGGAACTATGATGGGGTGAATCTCGAAGTTCCCTTCCCAAGGTACTTATTATTATCGATAACTACCCATGTCAAAAGCCCTCTCAGTGTTACACTTGAACTAACCATAAGTGTATTTAGACTCTCTCCAAGGAAAGAAGATCCACCATCGATCTCGAGCACAACCCGACCCTTATTCAACCAGGCCCTCACAACCTGTCTTCCATTGGTGACCCTATTCATTCTCAACCAGATTAGTGTGCGAACAGAAAACAAATACACCGAAAATTTGGAGTAACAAATTTTATTATCCAAAAAAAGTGTCTATTACAAATGTATAGCCTCCCTTTTATAGAATGGAGGAGATGAGAGAGATTACAATTAAGAAATGTGGGACTAAATAATTACAGGTGTAAGCGGTTTAACATAAAAACAAGCCGAACAGGCCGCGCGGTTAGATGAATAGGCTAACCGCCCGGCAATCACCAGAAGGAGAGAACAAGCCACCATGGGAGACCGCCAGACCGCCCGATCTCCAAGTCGCCTGAGACAACCCATCAGATCGTCTGGACACCAACAGCAACAGTCCGACCACCAAACCGTTGGAGAGAAACAGACAGACCGCTCGGTCTCTAATCCACAAGAGTCAGACTGCCAGACCGCCCGGTCTCCATACAATAACACTCCCCCTCAAGGTCGAGCATATATATCGATCATGCCCAGCTTGTCGCAAATATGAAGAAAAGAGCCGGACACCGACTTGGTGAAAATATCTGCCAACTCTTTATCGGAGGTGATGAACGAAGTACAAATTTGTTTCTTCAAAATCTATTCTCGAATAAAGTGGCAGTCTGCTTCAATGTGCTTTGTTCTCTCATGAAAGACTGGATTTTTGAAGATGTATATAGCGGCCTTGTTGTCACAAAACGTAGGTAGAGGATGGTTGAAGACTTCTCCTAAGTCAAGCATGAGATCCCATAACCACTTCAATTCACATATGGTTGATGCCATACTTCGATATTCTGCTTCTGCGCTGGACCTAAAGATGACAGACTGTTTCTTGCTCTTTCAGATCACAAGATTTCCCCCCACAAAGGTGCAAAGGCCCGACGATGACTTGAGGTCTCCTTTTTCATCAACATAGCTCGAATCTGAGTACGCTTCAACCCTAAAATGATCATTCTTCTGAAAGAGTAGTTCTTTCCCAGGCGCTAATTTAACATACTCCAATATCCTCAGGGCAAACTGTAGATGACACTCCCTAGGAGCTTGCATGAATTGGCTAATCTTGCCTACAGCATATGCGATGTTGGGTCTGGTCACTGTGAGATATATAAGTTTACCAACCATACGTTTGTACCTCATAACATCTAAAATAAGAGGAGAGTCATCCGTCCATGTTTTATCTTCTCCAGTCGCCATGGGGCATCGGGCAGGTTTAGCCTCAGTGAACCCTGCCTCTTTTAGCAAATCAAGAGCATACTTGCGCTGGGAGAGGACAAGGGAATTGTGCTTCCGAGATATTTCTATCCCCAGAAAGTATTTTGGAGAGCCCATATCCTTTGTGACCAAGTGTTGGCGAAGATGCTTCTTTATCAAGGTTATCCCAGTGTGGTCATCTCCAGTAAGAAGAATATCATCCACATATTCTGCAAGCACCACCAGACCCAGGGAGGTTTTGTGAATAAATAAAAATGATCGGCAGAACTTCTCGTAAAACCCACGGCCGCCACAATCCCACTGAACTTGTCAAACCATGCCCGAGGGCTTTGCTTTAGGCCATAGATAGCCTTCTTTAACCGGCATACCTGTGTCTCCCCCTGAGCAACATACCCTGGAGGTTGCGCCATATAGACATCCTCCTGAAGATCCCCATATAGAAAGGCATTCTTAACATCCATTTGAGAAATGGTCCAATCCTTGTTGACAGCCACAGAGAGCAGGACCTTGATAGTACTGAGACGAGCAACTGGAGAGAAGGTGTAAAAATACTCAACTCCATAAGTCTGGGTAAAGCCTTTGGCAACAAGACGGGCCTTGTAATGATCCACACTGTCGTCAGGTCGGAACTTCACCTTAAAGACCCAGCGACAGCCAACGACATCTGTGCCGAAGGGAGGAGGACAAAGGGTCCATGTACCCCGTTCAGTGAGAGTATCAATCTCCTCATCCATGGCAGCCTTATTATGAGGAACAGTAAGGGTCTCCTGGTAGGAACGGGGGGTGGTAGTGGCTGAGATAACCAGTGCAAAATCTCTGCGAGAAGGGGTAAGATGATCATAGGAAACAACAGCAGCAATCGGGTGCTGGGTGCATGCCCGAACCCCTTTGCGAAGAGCAATGAGGAGGTCCAGGTCAGCGGGTTCCTCAGCATCCGGAGCATTCGTGGTGGAGTGGGCTGGCCCGGGAGTAGAGGGAGACGGTGGTGGAGAAGAGGGAGATAGCGGTGGTGAAGAGAGAGGAGGAGACGATGGAGACGGTGAAGGTGGAAAAACCTTGGTAGGTGTAGATGGGTTGGAATGAATAGTAGGAGAATTAGAAGCCGCAGAAAGAGGAGAGGAGTCATCAGAGAAATAAGGAGCATTCTCGAAAAAGGTAACGTCGGCGGAGACGAACTTCTTGCGTAGAATGGGTTCAAAACAACAATAGTATTTTTGAGTGTTAGAGTACCCCAGAAAGACACATTTGGTGGAGCGAGGGGAGAGTTTGTCACGAGTGACGGAGGGAGCATGCACAAAAGCTGCGCACCCAAAGATACGTAGAGGGAGTGGAAAAGTAGCCTTGCCCGGATAGAGAATGGAGAATGGGGTTTGACCGTGGAGAACTGTGGAGGTAATGCGATTAATGAGATAACAGGAAATGAGAACCGCATAGCCCCAATAGGAGCGAGGGACATGCATCTACATTAGTAGAGTGCGAGCGACATCAAGGAGGTGACGGTTTTTGCATTCCGCCACTCCATTTTGTTGTGAGGAATAAACACAACTAGTTTGATGAACAATCCCACGTTGCATACAGAAGGATGAAAAAGCTTGACTAATATACTCCTTAGCATTATCAGAGCGTAAGACTTTAATTAAAACACCAAACTTATTATGAATTAAATGATAAAAGGATGTACATACATTGTATAATTCAGAGCGATCTCGTAAGAGATACACCCAAGTAAATCTATAAAAGTCATCAATGAAGGTAACAAAATACGAACTACCCCGACCAATGGTGAGGGTAAGAGCAGGACCCTAGATATCAGAGTGAATGAGATCAAACGGACGTGTAGAGCCATGAACTTGCTTCGGCGGGAAGGAGGAATGGTGATGCTTGCCAATCTGACAGGCATCACAGTTGAGAGGAGAACTGTGCGGAGGGAGGTGGGGCAGAAGCTGACGGCATGGAGGAGGATGACCAAGGCGGATATGCCACTGTAGAAGATCTGTAGAGGAGGAGGAGAAGGCAGATAGATCAGAAACATTGTCGAGGAAGTAGAGACCGCCTCTCTCAGTCCCAGTAGCAATCATCCGTTGGGAGCTCGGATCCTGAAAAGAACAAGAAGTTGGAGTGAATGTGACAGAGCACTGAAGCTGCTTGCATAAATAGGTAACCGACAATAAATTGCATGGAAAATTAGGCACATAGAGAGTGTCAGCCAAGCGAAGAGACAAAGTGACATAAACCACTCCCGTCCCATGGATCGGGGAGGGAGAGCCGTCTACAACAAGGACCGGGGGCAACCTATCATGTGTTTCTAGGAGAGAAAAGCACTGAGGATTGCCCGTCATGTGATTAGTTGCACCAGAGTCAATTAGCCATTTACCTTGAGTGACCACGTGGGGACTACCTGATGACGTGACCACCGAGGCGGACAGCTTTGAGGAGGAGGTGGAAGAGACACCAGATGGGCGAAGATGTGGATGTTTCATCCAACAGCGATCCACGAGATGCCCGGTGTGGCCACAAAGAGAGCAGAGGAAGCGGGAAGGGCCATACCCACCGGAATGGTGATTGCGGCTACCAGAGCCACTCCACTGGGTCCGGTGAGCATAGTTATCTAGAGGAGAAGGAGAGGACAGAAGAGGACGCTGAAGTAGAGAGGTGACTGCGACAATGCGTGCAGCAGTAGCATCCAATGTGGGAGAGTCTGCCTCGCCCAAGATTTGTTGAAGGATCATGTCCTAGGACTCAGGAAGTCGCAACAGATAACACACAATAAGAAGTTCTTGGAAGTGCTTGTGCAGTTTGGCCAAATCCGCAGAGAAGGGGCGATGCTGAATAATCTCAGCCCCTAGAGCCTAAACCTATTGATAAGCAGTAGTGGGAGACATGGAAGGACGGGCAAAGAGGTCTGCATACATAATATAGATGCAGGACGTCTGAGCCCCCTTCAAGTACAAAGTAGCAAGATGAAGCCACGCCTTCTTGACCATCTCATCATGACGGATGATGGGAAGACATTCATCTGAAAGGCTGTTAGCTAGCCAAGTGCACACAAGTGCATCGCTAGTGTCACAGTCGTCAAACTCAACGGAAGTGGTAGGAGCCGGGTCATTAGTGAGATGGTGGTATTTACATTGCGAGCAAACAAAGAAGGTGAAGGAGACACTCCAATCCGGGTAGTTGGAACCGATGAGTTTGGAGACTGTGCAAAGATTCCCGGAAGAAGTAAGAGGAGGAGGCGGGTTGGCCACTAGAGTACTGGTGGTGGTAGAGGTACTAGAAAGAGCCATGGAAGAGAAGCCGCGCGGGTAGACAAAAGTCGCGCGAACAGCAAACCGCGAAGTCGGCGTGAATAAGAAGAGAGGAATAATAAGAGACCGCAGAGGACAAGAGAGGAATCCACAAATGACAGAAGAGAGAGAAACCTCGAGAGTAGGTCACAGATAGAAAGAAATACGGAGCGAGAAGAGAGGTCGCATATACAAAGGGCAGCGAAAAAGCAGAGAAGAGAGGAGAGGCCGCGCGAACAGACTACAAGATGAAGGGTAAACCGCGTGGTTAGAAGAAGTCACCAAATAAGGCAGAAAAGATAAAGTCCTCTGATAGCATGTGCGAATAGAAAACAAACAGACCGAAAATTCGGAGTAACAAATTTTATTATCCAAAAAAGGTGTCTATTACAAAGGTATAACCTCCCTTTTATAGAATGGAGAAGATGAGAGAGATTACAATTAAACAATATGAGACTAAATAATTACTGGTGTAAGTGGTTTAACATAAAAACAAGCCGAACAGGCCGCGTGGTTAGACAAATAGGCTAACCGCCCGACAACCACCAGAAGGAGAGAACAAGCCGCCATGGGAGACCTCCAAACCGCCTAGTCTCCAAGTCGGCTGAGACAAACCATCAGATCTCCCAGACACCAACAACAACAATCCGGCCACCAAACTGCTGGAGAGAAACTGACGACCGCTCAGTCTCTAATCCGCCAGAGTCAGACTGCCAGACCGCCTGATCTCCATACAGCAACAATTAGGTACACCAACTACCCCTTCCCCCATAACAAGGTACACATATTTTCTTAATTCTACAATTTTATTGTGTGCAAACCTAATGAACTACATAATGTGCAAGAATGGTGACCTTCCAAATATTCATCCAAATGTCCTAAGATTATTATTGGGGTCTATCATGATGTTTTAAGAATAAATCTAGAAGATTATAATTTTCCTACTTTATTTGGTATATATTATAATTTCCACTAAATCAGACCACATATGCTTTTAAATACAAAGTACAATTTTCTAACTAGATATGGCCATAACAAAATTATGATAAATTTGTAACATCAAACTAACAATAATTACCAAAAATCCCAATTTTCCAAAAAGTTTATGACCTCCAACAAATTATTGAATAAATAACCACAATATTAGGATAAATAAGGAAAACTTAGAACCAACCATCCAAAAATTATGAGAACATTATCAGATGACAAATTTGACCAGAAATGACTACTAACCAAGAATTATAATTTTCTAACTCAATTTGATCACAAAAATAAATTATTCAAAAATATTCAACAATGGGCACTTTGTGAAGGATCCTATATGAAAATTCTTTCAATAATTTTATAAAAATTCACAGAACATAATGATGCCCTAAATTGTCTTTTGACCAAATTTCATAATTTTTCAGAAAATAAATAACCCTAAAATAATTATCTTGTGATTAAGTCAAACATGGGGTTTGTGAATGAAGTATTATAATTAACAATCCAAAATTCACAATAAAATTTTCAGAAATTAATAACTATATAAGTTCACTGCTTAAGTTTCATGAGCATCCGAGATCATTTAAGCATGTAACTTTATTTTGAATGAAAGAGCCCTAATCTATGCTTAATTATTTCAGAAGGGTTAAAAGATCCTAAAAATTCCAATATCATTTTTAGGGCTTATTTCCACCCTAAGAACTCATCTACCAAGTTCTAAGACATACAAGGACATATGGTCTCGTGTCCTTCAATAAGCCCAAAACTCAACACTAGGGCTCACACTAGGGTCTTAGGGCATCTCAACCCCAAACACCCAAAATCTCTTGTGGGGGTATTTTAGATGACCTCAAGTCAGTGGCCAAAGTTTCATCCCTTTTTGATTAGGATTGGCCACTCAACCCATCAAATATATATATTTGCCCTAATTTTCCCTTAAGAGACCAAACTTTGGTCACACCAATACCTACTCAAACCAACCCCAAATGGGCTGAGATTTTTAATAGTCATGTCATGACCCTAATGGTCAACCACCCAAATATTGGATGGTTTTGAGGTTATTAGACCCTCTAATTAAATCACAAATGATTTATTAAATGTTTACAAAAAATATAGAAACATTTCTTCCAAAAATTCTCATTTTTGGATATGACTAAGGTGTATATAAGATTAACCTAGGGTCCAAATTTCAAATCATTTGGATGAGTAGCTTAGTGTGGGCACACAAATTTGTGTATGGTTAACCTTATGGATAGCCTGCACCATATTGAGTATTGTGGTCAGACCAGGACTCCAAATTGGTTGAGACTAATTATAAATTAAACTAGACTTCAAAAGCTACAACTTTTATGTAGGACATTTTTCCTTAATATGTATCTAAGTATTTTTATTATTTAATTCTAAACATTGCAGATCATGTGATAGAAAATGAGATGAAATATAATAAATCTATAGTATAAAATTTGATTCTGCACGAATCTTAAAGTCAAATGGACGGGATGCATTCTTATTCTTCCTCTGGCCGACAACCACTATTTGTCCAACCTAGAGCCATTCCTTTTGCCATTTCCCGGACACCCGGCCGCCTCGCTGGCCGGCCACCGCCTCCACCACCTCCGTTGAGGTGGTAGCTATTGCCGGGCGGCGGCACGGTCGCCGGAGAGGCCGTTTCTGGTGAAACCGCACCCAATACTTTCCATGGAATTTTTAGAAATTTTCTCACTGGATCAGGCTCAATTGAGCCCGATTTCTCTCCTAATCGATCTAGGATACTAGCACAAGGGGAGAGGAGGAGAAGAGGACCTTCAATTGGGCTTGGTATTGGGTGTGGTGGTGGAACTCCATTGTCGTCCGCCTCCCCTGATTTGCACCTCTCAGTTTCGATTATCCAGCAAAAGCTCTGGTTTAAAGATTTAATTTGATTGCTAGGAAGGTTTTGAAGGTGATGTATGGATTGGATTGGGTTGAGGGGGTGTATTTATAATTTTTATGGGAGGGGAGGTGAAGGGGTGGTCGGCCATGGTGGTTGGGCTCGCCCCATTAGTGCTAGCTGGCTGGAATTGATGGCATTTTCATCCTAAATGTTAGGGGAGATGAATGGAGGCTTGGGGAGAGGTATGGGGTGGCCCATGGCCTTCCTCCATTAATCCTGCTCTCTTTTCCTCTCTCTCTCTCCTCCATTAAGGGGAAAACTCCCATTTTCTCTCCCCTAGTCACCCCTCCAAAAATTATGTTGCATTCCATGTAATTTCAGTGATGACTAATCATTTGGGCCATTGAAATTGGGCTTAGCCCAAAGGGATTGAGCTTTAAGCTTGATTAACCCAATTTGGGCAATATTGACCAAGTGTTGACTTGGGGTTGACTTTGGCCAACTTGATGAGTTTACTGATCCAAGGGGTGTGTATTGAATCCTTTGACACCCTCCAATGCTTGTTGGGTCATGGTGGTGTCCCAATTGGACCAATTTATCCAAAAGGTGTCATTTGACCATTTTAGGGTTAGGGTTGACTTTGCTCAACTTGATCACTCGGGTTGACCCCAATGGGTCCTTTGTGATCCAACGGACCTTCTAAAAAGTTAGGGATGCTATGGTGGGGTCATGGAGTCAAGTTGAAGCCCTAAAGCCAAGCCCTAGGGTGGGTAATTGGAAATTGCTATTTGCAGACCAAGGTGATTTCCACTTTCATGCCTAAGTTCACATGATCTCTTTGAGCTTCCTAGGATTTTGTCATGACCTAGTCATGAAAAAACCATCCTATGGGTCTAGTTTCTTGAGTGATGTTACACCCTTAGTAATTTGATTCCTTTTTTAAGTTCAAGTTGATCAATACAGAATTCTCTAAAACAAGTTTTAATATCATCAAAAGTGAAATCTATATCAGAAAAGAATCAGGTACCTCAGTTGAATCATGATCTAATTCAATCTCTAGAGCCATGAGACAAGCTTTTTCCTCTTCATCATCTGATGAGAAATTGGATTCTGAGCTTGTGTCACTCCAGATTTCAGCTATAAACCCTTTTACTTTTCTCTGATCTTTCTTCTTTTGGAATTTCTTCTTCTGATCCTTTGAAGCTAACCTCTCCTTTTGCTAATCTGGATACTCAGTTGAGATGTTTCCAGGTTTTCTGCATGTGAAATAGATTATCTCCTTTTTTAGGAGTCTTATCAAACTTTGGTCTGCTTCCATTCATATCCCTTCTGTTAGATGCTTCTGTGTTGATGCACTTTCTAAATCTTCTGGCTAGAAGATTGAACATTTCATTTTCTCTATCTGATGCCTCATCTTCAGTGACCTTCAATGCCACTAATTTCTACTTTGTTGATGAGCCATTTTGTTTTATTTCGGCTTCAGCTCTACTCTTTAATAGTAGCTCATATGACTTTAACTTTCCAAGCAGAGCATTTGTAGTTATCTCCTTATTGCATCTTGCTTCTCTTATTGCCCATATTTTGGAATCTCATGTACTAGGAAAGCACATGAGTAATTTGACATTAATTCATGTGAGAGATATGTCTTTATTTATTCCTCTTAACTCATTAATGATCATGTCGAATCTATCATACATCTCTGTTATAGATTCATCTAATTTCTTTTGAAAATTTTCATACTATGAGATTAGTAATGATCTTTTATCTTTTCTCTCAACAACACTTCCATCAACAATGCTTGAGAGAGATTCTCATATCTCTTCTGCTGAATTGCATTCTACAACCTTTTGAAATATATCATCTGACATGGTTGAGACAGGATATTCATTGCTTTTACATCACAATCTTTAATCCACTTTTCCATATCAGCTCATTCACTTCTTGGTACAAGTTCTGTAGTAAAACTTTCATCTACATCTCTTCTGTATGGCATTGGTGGTCCTATCAATATAGATTCAAAAATTCCCTCATCAATAGAGTTCATATATAGTCTAATTTTGGCTTTCTAGAGTGTAAACTTATCAAGATTACATAGTGGTGGTCTTTTTGATGCAAATCCCTTGACTGAATTAGAAGCCATTATTAGTGAATATAAATACATATGATTTTATACAACTGAGATGATCTTTTGATCAAGGTGTTAACCTTTTATAGAATAATCCCTTAAAGATTAGCCTATTGATGATCAACCTCTCCCTAATTGAAAATGTGAGAACAGTTGCAATAATCCTCAGTGTTTTCTCTAGAGGGGGGGTGAACTTGATGGTTAAAACTCGCGGCGCCCCGGGTGGTTTATTTAGAAATAAGGATGGTTTATTTTGGTAGGACGGGGCGCACGGATTTTTTTATTTATAAAAAAGGTTGAAACTGAGTTTTAACGAAAGGAGGTAAGTGCACCTATCGTGTGTAGTACAGGATATTCTGGTGGGGAATATCGGGGTCGTATTGTTCTCGGGGACGGGTTGGTTATTTCTACTCTTTCCTGGAGGGACTATTATTTTACCGAAGATAACTTATCAGATTATTATTTATATATATATAAATAGAAAAATAGACTTAAAAAGTTGATGAAGAATTAGCGCAGCTGTACCGAAATGAATTTGAACTAAAATGAGTTTTAATAAATAGAGATCCTAATTTTTAAATTAATTAAGGCAGAGACTTGGTCGTGGAGGTTCCACAAAAATGAGCTCACCTATCTATAGGACTATCGCTCACCTGAACATTAAGACTATTCGACCGGGCTTTCGTCCGACGAAGGATTCTTCTTAATGCCCGCATTACGCTAAGAACCCTACTATTGGGTGGGGATCCCAATCTGATAGAATTCTGTGCCTCCTCTATCGAGGGTTAGTGTGGAACTCCCTTTACCCAAAGGTGATCGGTCCATACATATGGCCTCTCAGTTAGCTAGCATATGGACAACGAAAATAGAGCCCACACATCGATATGTGGTTCTACACATCGTAAACCCAAGGCAAACATTCGTAGAACCACATATCGATGTGTGGGCTCTATTTCTATTGTCCATACTCTAGCTAACCGAGAGGCCATGCGTATGGACGGATCGCCCTTGGGTAAATGGAGTTCCGCACTAACCCTCGAGAGAGGAGGCGTGGAATTCTACCGGATTGGGTTCCCCACCCAATAGCGGGGTTCTTAGCATAATGTGGGCATTAAGAGGAATCCTTCGTCGGATGAGAGCTCAGTCGAATAGTCTTAATGTTAAGGTGAGCGATAGTTTTAGAGATAGGTGAGCTTATTTTTGTGGAACCTCCACGGCCAAGTCTCCTCCTTAATTAATTTGAAATGCAGGATCTCTATTTATTAAAAGTCATTTTAGCTCAAATTCATTTCGGTACCGTAGCGCTAATTTTTCATCGGCTTATTAAGTCTATTTTTCTATTTTTATATATATAAACAATAACCCGACAAGTTATCTTCGGTAAAATAATAGTCCCTCCAGGGAAGAGTAGAAATAACCAACCCGTACCTGAGAACAATATGACCCTGATATTCCCCACCAGAATAGCCTGTACTACACGCGATAGGTTCACTTGCCTCCTTTCATTAAAACTCGATTTCAACCTTTTTTATAGATAATAAATCTGCACGCCCTGCCCTTCCAAAATAAACCATCCTTATTTCTAAATAAACCGCCCGGGGAGTCGCGAGTTTTAACCATCAAGTTAACCCCCCCCCCCCTCTAAAGAAAACTCTAAGGATTATTGCAACTGTTCTCCCATTTCAATTGGTATTTATTACGCTAGCAAGACGCTCAATTCCGCACAAGGAAATTACACGACAACGGAAAAGGAACTTTTAGCTGTCGTTTTTGCATTTGATAAGTTTCACTCGTATATAATGTTATCTAAAGTTATCGTATTTACCGACCACTCCGCCTTAAAATATTTGTTAGCAAACACGGACGCCAAGCCCCGCCTTCTTCGATGGATCCTCCTCCTGCAAGAATTTTATTTGGAGATCCGGGATTAGAAGGGCGCGGAAAATTTACCCGCCGATCACCTCTCTCGCTTAGAAAATCCCCGTGCAGAAGCGCTCGTCGAATCTGACATAAATGACAGATTCCCCGAGGAACGCCTCATTGCCATAAATATAAGTTCATCTTCCCAGCCTTGGTTCGCAGATTTTGCGAACTATTTAGTTGCGAGGGTGCTCCAAAAGGACTTTTCGAGCCAGCAAAAGACGAAATTCTTTTCTGACTTGAAATATTTCTTTTGGGAGGACCCTTTTCTTTTTCGTATCTGCACGGACCAAGCGGTCTGAAGATGCATCGCGGGTATGGAGTGCACGCAAATACTTAGGCACTTCCACGAGGGTCCGACAGGTGGGCATTATCAAGCTAACCGGACCGCGTGGAAGGCGCTGGGGGCGGGCTTCTTTTTTCCCACTCTATTCAAAGACTCTCATAATTTTGTGCTCTCCTGCGATAGCTGTCAGCAGTTGGGTAACATCTCTCATCGTGACGAGATGCCCAAAAATTTGTTTTTAGAATGCGAAGTCTTCGATTTATGGGGCATCGATTTTGTTGGCCCCTACCTCCGTCTTTTAAAAATAATTATATTTTAAAGGTCATCAACTACGTATCAAGGTGGGCGGAAGCTCAAGCTCTCCCCACCAATGATGCGTGAGTCATCGTTACCTTTCTTAAAAAATTATTTTCTCGCTTTGGCACACCTCGCGTTATTATGAGCGATAGGGGAACGCATTTCTGCAACACCCAAATTTCTAAGACGTAAGCTAAATACGGTGTCACGTACAAACTTGCCACTCCCTACCACCCGCAAACTAGTGGCCAAGTTGAGGTAGTACATCGAGAGATTAAGCATATATTAGAGAAAACCGTTTCACTTAATAGGAAAGATTGTTCCATCAAACTAGACAATGCGTTGTGGGCATATCGTACCACATACAAAAGTGCAATTGGTTGTATGTCATATCGATTAGTCTATAGCAAAGCGTGTCATCTCCCTGTAGAACTAGAACATCGCGTTCTTTGGGGTTTAAAACTCTTAAATCTCGACGCAAACTTAGTCGCTCGAAATAGAATACTGCAACTAAAAGAGCTCGATGAATGGTGTGCAAACGCTTACGAGAGCAATAAGTTCTATAAGGAGCGTTTTAAGTTTTATCACGACCGAAAAATCAAGCCCCAAAAAACTTTTTCTTCGAGCGATCTTGTCCTTCTTTATAATTCACGACTTCGACTTTTTCTCAATAAATTAAAATCACGATGGTCCGGCCCCTTCAAAGTTGAAGAGGTTTGGCCATATGGGACCGTACTCGTCTCCCACCCAGAAAAAGGCTCGTTTGAAGTAAACAATCATCGCTTAAAATTATATATAGCTGGCAATCCAGTGGGCAGTAATATCAAATCCATAACCCTCCTCGACATATAAACTGCCAAAATAGTCAAGCTACAAGACTAGGGGTGCAAACGAGTCGAGCTCAAGCCGAGCTTGGCAAAATTTCCGAGCTCGAGCTTTTCATTTTGAGCTCGAGCTCGAGCTCGACGAGCTCATTTATCGCAACTCGAGGTCGAGCTCAATGCCAACTTATCAAGCTGGAGCTCGAGTTTCGAGCTCGCAAGCTCGAGCTCGAGCTCGAGCTGCTCGCGAGCTTTTGAGCTCATGAGCTTTATTTTCTTAGTTTTTAATATTTTTTTCATATTTTTATATATTTTTTTAAAAAATATGGAATAAAATGCTCGCGAGCCGCCTCGCGAGCTCATGAACATTAATATTCGAACTCGACTCGTAATCGAGCTAGAGCTCGAGCTCCACAGGCTCGAGCTCGAATCGAGCTTTTTTCGAGCCGACTCTTCGAGCTTTCGAGCCGGCTCAACTCAACTTGCACCCCTATACACGACTATAAAAAAGCGTTCCTGGAAGACAACTCATGTTTATCTTTTTCGCTATTTCTTTACTTTTTCTTTGTATTTTTTTCTTAATAGTGCAGGGTTCGTAAACTGGGCCTCCCCGCACACGCTTTATGGAAGCTTCAACCCCCCCCCCCCCCCCCCCCGTTCTCTTTATTTTCTTTGTAAATATTGCATTTTCTTTTCTTTTTTGTTCCACATACTTACGTTGCAACATTGGAAACAATGTTGGACTTAAGTATGAGGGTGTTTTCATGCTATATTTTTTGCACTTCTATTTTCTGCACTCTTAAAATTTTTTAAAAAATATACAATATATATATATGTATAAACAAAACAAAAAATTATAAAATTAAAACTCCAAAAATATTTTTGTTTTATCATCAAAAATTTCAAAAAAAAATTACAAAACAAAAATTCAAAAAAAATTTAGTTTTATTTTGTAAATATTCTTTGTAAATATTTTTTGCATGTATCTTTTTATAAATACTTTTTGTAAATATTCTTTTCTCTTACTTCCTTTGTTTTCCTTCTTTGTAAATAACTTCTCTTTCTTTCCTTGTTTTGTAAATATTTGCTTATAAACTACAAAATTACAAAAAAATAGAAAAGAAAAATAGTTCAAAAATATATCTTTTTTTGCATTTTTAGTATGTATATAATAACAAAATTAAACACAAAAAAAGATAATAAGTCAAAAATTCCCCAAAAAAAATTAAAACAAACAAAAATTTCAAAAAAAAGATAATAAATTTAAAAAACCAAAAAATGAAAATTCTAAAAATCCCAAAAAATATTTTATGAAACAAATAAATCGAATATTCCATTCTTAACTCTTTCTTCTCTCCAAAAATATAGTTGCGAGTTTATTTATAAGCGAATTTCATTAATTCTTTGTTTACTATTCGTTTATTAATTAGAGATTGATATATTTAAATATACAGGGTTAAGTTTTAAAGAACTTTTTATGCTTTGTTCTTAAGATAGGGGACTTGTTTTAAGCACTACTTCTAATTTATCTAAAATAGAGGCATGTGTATTATGTTAGGAAAAATAACTATAGACTTCAATTATTTTTTTACTTCAAGCTTTTAGAAATACAGGAACGTTCAATTTATAAAGGTTGCTCTTAAATTTTGTTAAAAAAATCTAGTTTTATTTTTGAAAAAACTCATCTCCCCATATTTAGCATGTCTCATTTGGCATGATAAATTCTTTATACTTAAAAAAACTTATGTCAATGAGAATAAGATTTTGTTCCGTAGACATAGACATCCAGTATTTGAGAAGATTATATGTTACGGAGTAAGAGGATAAAATTCATTAGTGCTATACATATACATTGGATTTATCAAGTTGTACAAAAAAATTACTATTGCATGTTATGGAAAATAAGATTTCATTTTCCTAAACATTCACATTCAAAAAAATTGTATTAGAGGTTTGAGAAAAAAATATACCTTGCCTCTAAAAGCCAATGCCCTTTTCATAAATCAAAACAATCCTCTTAGCCATATTCAATGATTCTAGACTTAATATAAAATCTTTTTGAGAGCATATTTTTTAAATTGCATTATTTCCTTTATACTCTTAAGCTAAAGTTTCTATAATTCCAATCTATCTTTGTTAGCTAACGATTACAATTATTGTTTGCTATTTGGCTACTTCAAGAAGTTTTTTAGGTCAAAACTTTTCCTCTATTTAAATCAATTTTATGATTCAGGACTTAACTCTTATAGCCCTGATAATTATTTTTATCTCTCTTTCAATTAATTCAAGTGGTAGCTAAATTTAGGATTTCCTTTAATTCCTTATAAGTACATCTCCAACTTTGCTCTGGAATAGCAAAAGCTTAACTGTGGGGGTATTTGATAAGTTGTAAATATACGTATTTTTTTACGTACGTTACTAAAGTCATTTTATTTCATTTCCTTATTTTTAGTTAAATTTGTTCAATAAAATGTTCCTTTTTTGTATATACATCTTCTAACTTAGCTTCTTTTTATTCCTTTAAATTTTGCAGGAAAGTCAAAAAAATCAAAGTACACGCCCGTGACCTGGGCGTGTTACTTTGATTCCACCAGAAATCAGTCGCCTGCAATAGAAAATGATGTCACGCAAGTGTCCGATAATGACATGCCTGTGTTCAGTCTGACACGCCCTGTATCACGCCACTCAACACTCGACGATCGGCGTTCGACGATTTGCTGAACACGCCCGTCATGCCTGTGTCAAGATTCGACATGCCCGTGACCAATCCTGTTGTCCCAAACAAGACGTCGTTGGCGTGGCAACAATACGACACCATCCCCAGATACACCTTCCTGACACACCCCCCTATACGCCCGTGATCGTAGGGTCACGCCCGTGACTTCCACGTGGACAGCCCCAAAGTCAACCAGCATTGAATGATCGGCTTCAGTTCAGCGATAGTACTGACACCCCCCCCCACCACACGCCTGTGATCTGGGGTGTATAATCTGAATTTTTTGCCTATAAATAAAACCTTGCTATAAGGGCCATAGGTTCGAAATTTTGAGCCATTTTACTGTTAGGGCTGCTTCTAGGAGGCTTCTTTTTATTCTATGTAAGGATATCCCCCCTCCTCTTTGTGTTTGTTTTAGCTTTTGTAATCAAACTTTCTCTTAATAAAATTTGTTAGTTTTTCATCCTTATGTTGTGTTGGAATGCCACTGAGTGCCTCTCTTTCAGCAATCTTATGCATCTTCATTTTTTGTATGGGTGTGTGCGTGTATGAGTTCGATTTGTAGAATTTATGCTGTCAAATGAAAAAATCACTTAGCTTTACATTAGATTTTCTTAAATTTAATAGTCGATATTATACCTTATTTTTCTTATCATACTCCTTAGAATGGTTTAGATTTAGAATTTTTGTGCTTTTATATTCATCCTTATGGATTTGTAAAATGTTTTCAAAGTAGTTTTAATATATCTTTAACTTAGATTTTCCCTTTTTTTGTTTGTAAAACTTTTGCTTTTTTTCACTTTCTTCCACTTTTAAACCTTTTTACAAAGTTATAAGAATGGATTAGTTGTTATTTCAATTTTTCAATCCCTTTGATTTTCATATTTATTCAAAAACTCTTTCGTTCCAACAATTTTTATTTATACTTTTTATGCATTTCCAGCGAATTCTAACGGTAAAAATGTAAACATTTTAATTTTTCGATCACCTTGTTTTTCTCCTTTTTGCTTGTGTGTGTGAGTGTATAAGTTAGTTTTTTCTTGCTTTTCTTCAATTTGTGTGAGTGAGTGTATGAGTTAGCTTTTACCGCTTTAATTTCCCGCCTACTCGTTTGAGTATGACTTGTCATTTTCAGCTTTCATTTCTCGCCTACTTGTTTAAGTAGGACTTGTAATTTATCGCTTTAATTTCCTGCCTACTCATTTGAGTAGGACTTGTCATTTTCAGGTCTCATTTCCTACCTACTCCTTTGAGTAGGACTTGCAATGTACCGATTTAATTTCCTGCCAACTCGTTTGAGTAGGACTTGTCATTTTCCGCTTTCATTTCCAGCCTACTCGTTTGAAGAGGACTTGCAATTTACCGCTTTCATTTCTCGCCTGCTCGTTTGAGTAGTACTTGCAATTTATCGCTTTAATTTCCCGCCTACTCATTTGAGTAGGACTTGTCATTTTCAGCTTTCATTTCCCGCCTACTCATTTGAGTATGACTTGTCATTTCTCGCCTACTCGTTTGAGTAGGACTTGTCATTTCAATTATGCAATCTTTCTTTTTTGTAACTTAGACTTTTTTCTTTATTATGAGTTTGGTTGAGTGCGTGCGTTTTCCTTTTTTAGTAGCTTTTCTCTTTCTAATGTTAGGTTATCTTATTTCTTCTTTTTTTTGTAACCCTTCAGTGCATAATTTAGAATTCATGTCTCACCAAACTCATAAGTCATCCCCATTCTGATGAGTGGCTAACTGCTTTTATCCCTCATTATTAAAGAGCATTGAGATATAAAATGTCTTTAAATAATTAAAGGTCTTATTTTTCTATTTAATTAAGAACTTAAGGTTTACCCCAGGTTTACGACGTGTATAACCACATATTGATATGTGGGTTCTATTTTTGTTATCCATACACTAGCTAGTCGAGAGGTCGTGCGTATGCACTGATCACCCTTGGGTAAAGAGATTTTCACACTAACCCTTGAGAGAGGAGGCACATAATTCTTCCAGATTAGGTTCCCCCCACAATAGCGGGGTTCTTAGCATAATGCGGACATTAAGAGAAATCCTTCGTCAGACGAGAGCCTGGTCGAATAGTCTTAATGTTCAAGTGAGCGATAGTCCTAGAGATAGGTGAGCTCATTCTTTTGGAACCTCCACGGCCAAGTTTCCGCTTTAATTTAATTGAAACCTAGGATCTCTAATTATTTAAATCTATTTTAGTACTAATATAATTCGATACCGAGTGTTATTTCTTCATCGACCTTGGTCTTAATCTATTTTCAGCACTTTCTTAGTTAAATCCGACAACTTAAATTTTTCGGTAAAATAATAGTCCTTCCGGAGCAGTAGGGATAATTAACCCGTTCCCGGGAAATTTACGATCTCGATATTCCCTCGAATATCCTGTATTACTTGCGATAGGTGCACTTGCCTATAATTCGCTGCGCGAAATCCAGACCTGTCGTGCTCCTAGATAATTCAAAGTCGGGCTTCGCGCGCATCGTGTTTTTGGCGCTCTTACAGATTTTGGCGTGAGCATTAATTTGATGTCATTCTCGCTCTTTTAAAAATTAGGTTTGTGCACTCCGGCCCCTACTAAAATGTGAATCCAACTAGCGGATCGCTTGGATAAGTTTCCCGTCGGGGTAGCGGAGTACGTTCTTGTCCGAGTTGATAAGTTTATCTTTCTGGTAGACTTCATCATCTTAGATATCGAGGATACCAATGTACGAATTATACTCGGTCGCCCTTTTCTCGCCACCTCCAGTGCATTAATTGATGTAAGTAGCGGTCGTCTCCTCCTTTGGGTAGGAGATGATGAAATTACTTTCTCTATTAATCCCTCCATAGGAGACTCGTCATCGAGTGATGACTTTTGTTATAATTTAAATACCTATCTCGGAGATTGTTCTTCCCCTGTTTTCGAGTCTCTTTTTTTAAACGATGACATTCTTGCACTCGAAAACTTTAACTGCGAAGAGGATAACTCTACAAATTTATCTTTTGAACCTTTTGGATCGAAAGACATTAAAATTAAAACCTCATTAGAAGAACCGCCCTGCCTTGAACTCAAACCCCTACCCGAATCACTCAAATACGCCTTTTTGGGAAAAGATGATACCCTTTCTGTGATCAGTCTTCACATTTGAGTGATTCGGAGGCTTCTAATTTATTGGACGTTTTGCTTAAAAATCGTCATGCAATTGTGTGGCAAATTTCTGACCTAAAAGGGATTAACCCCTCTTTCTGCACCCATAAGATTTTTTTAACGATAATTGCCACAAAACTATTCAGCCGCAGCGACATTTCACCCAAACATGAAAGACGTCGTTAAAGCCGAAATTATAAAGTTATTAGATGTGGGGATTATTTATCCTATATCGGATAGTACATGGGTTAGCCTCGTTCATGTCATGCCCAAAAAGGGCGGTCGTACCGTAGTGGAAATGAGCACAATGAACTCGTCCCAACTCATATTATTACGGGTTGGCAGGTGTACATCGATTATAGAAAACTAAATGATGCCACCCATAAGGATTATTTCCCACTACTGTTCTTAGACCAAATTCTGGAGCGTTTATCCGGTCATCCGTACTTTTGTTTTCTTGATGGCTTATCAGGGTTTTTCCAAATCCCCATTTCCCCCGATGACCAAGAAAAAACAACTTTTACCTGCCCGTTTGGCACCCTCGCATACCGAAGAATGTCATTTGGCCACTGCAATGCGCCAACTATATTCTAAAGATGTATGCTGGCGATCTTTGGCGAGCTGGTAGGAGACATTATGGAAGTCTTTATGGATGACTTCTCTGTTTTTGGATGCTCTTTCCCATCTTGTTTCGCCATTTAGATCGTGTCCTTCAGCAATGCGAGGACACGCATCTTGTTTTAAATTGGGAAAAATGTAACTTTATAGTTCGAGAAGGTTTGGTTCTCGGCCATAAGATTTTGTCTAAGGAGATGGAGGTCGATAATGCCAAAGTTGAAACAAAAAGGATAATAACCCTAAAAACAAAAAAGCGGATAATAACCCTAAAAACAAAAAAAACTTGTTTATTATGAAACAAATAAATCGATACTGAGGGCTAAGAGCGGTTAGCCACTAATCGGAATGGGGACGGCTTACGAAAAGAAATGCATAATTGAAAATGCAAGTCCTACTCAAACGAGTAGGCGGGAAATGAAAGCAGTAAATGAAAGAAATAAATGAAAGCAGTTGTAACGCCCCGAAACTCAAAGGAGCAAAGAGGGACGTTTTGGGCCAGTTTTGGTTCTAGCTGAAGGCACACGGCCTGGGACACGGGCGTGTCCCAGGGCGTGTCAAGTATGTGCCGACACTTAGTCGCGAAGTCGTCGAGTTATACTCGACGATTCGTCAAGAAAGGGCACACGGCCTGCGACACGGGCATGTCGCAGGGCGTGTCGACCCGTATCGACACTTAGCCGTGAAATCGTCGAGATATACTCGACGATTCATCGAGAATGGGCACACGACATGGCCCGCGACACGGGCGTGTCGCCGGGCGTGTCGACCCGTGTCGACGATCGTCAAGGTGAAATCGTCGAGATTCACTCGACGATCGTCGAGACAAGGCACACGGCCTAGGACACGGGCGTGTCCAAGGCCGTGTCATCCAGTCGTCAAACTGCACGCGACGAAATGTCGAGACCTTGTACACGGCCTGGGGCCCAGGCGTGTCAATTTGATACGGGCAAGGACACGGGCGTGTCCTAGAACCCGTGCAGTGCTCGGGTTGAAAACGGGAGAAAATCATGGGGTACACGGTCGACTACACGGCCGTGTGAGCTGGAACACGAGCGTGTCAGCTCGAACACGGGCGTGTTCGATACCCGTATGAGGGTCCAGGAGATTCGATTTTGACGGCGAATGCGGCACACGGCCCTGGACACGGGCGTGTGCCAGGCCGTGTTCGGTCCAGATTGGGCATTTCAGCCCCGAATCAAAGCCGTTCGTTTCCTTGATTGAAGATCCAACGGCTGGGGATGGTTCCTGAGAGGATATACCCGGGTTTGACTTAGAAAATCCATCACTTTCTTACCTTTTTCATCTCTCCAAACCCTTGGAGAAAGAGGAGAGCCCTTGGAGGAAGAAGAGCTAGATCCGCCATTGGAGGAGCTTCGGAGCTCCGAATCGCAAGCCGACTCCGGATCCACGGAGGCAACGCAAGTGCGGTGATTTCTATCCGATTACTTTTCGATGGAGCCAAAGAGGAACTCAAGGGTAACGATCCTCATCTTGAGCACTAATAGCTCTCTTTCTTAGCATAGGAAGCCCGCTCTCGCGAGTTTGCGGAGAGTTGGAGGCGTTCCTTCGGGTAGATATGTAAAGTCCCCGTTGTTTAGAGTCCGTATGCGAGAACGAACATAGGCATTTTGGTTGAAGCCTACCCGGACATGTTAGTCCGGATCGGTGATGTTGCATTGCATAAGGCCGGAGAAGACTCCGTGCTATTGGTTATTTTCGGGTTTTCTACGCGGTAGATTGCAGCAGGGAGCCTTGGGGACTAACCCAAAGGTGCACCCGGAAAACTGGGCGGATACGAGATCTTGCCAACTTGGAGGCCTGAGAGCCAACTCGAACATAACTGAGTTATGTGACTTACGGTAGAATGGGACTCGGTGAAAGTTTGACCCGCGCAAATGGCTTAAATTGTCGTTGCGAAGTGAGCACGGGTTAGATGGAGCCGTACCCGCTTTATGTCGTCTGGTTAGAGCGACCTAAGGTTACGTGGAACTCGCCGTTGGCATAGATGGGAGTCTTCGGTGGTCAATGGCTTAAATTGACGTGACCAATACCAAGAAGACGAATTGCTCATAGGTTTGGCCGTCTTAGTGGCGGTGGTGAGTCCGGAATGTTAATGGCTTTAATTGACGTGACATCGACCGGTTCACCGAGAATGTGCCCTGAGTGCACGGGGCGTGTGGCCTTACGAGCCAACGTCTGTGATGTTATGGCTATGGTTTTATATTACTCGCTTATGCTAAGGAAATGCAGGGAAGGAGCATCGCCGCCCCGAGTTGGGGGGCAGGATCGTTATAATTTGGTCAGCATTGCTGACCGTTGCCTTGTTTTGCCACCGTGCGGTGGATTGTTGCTTGCAGGTGCAGTTGGACCAAGCGGTCAATAGCGGGCTAAAGCCCTTTTTGCGAAGCTGGCCCTCGAAGGCCCAAGTAGAAGTGTTTACTGCTTTACTCATGTATGACCGGCCTGCGTGCCGTGGTTTGTAAAACATGTAATTTTCAAGTGAAACACTTTGTAAGGCCTTAAGGCCGATTTTTGGGTATTTTGTATAACATTCCTAATTTTGTAATAGTGGACATTCGTGCTCTAATGCTGGGTTCTTGTTTATAACTTATATAAACTGCTTCCGCTAGAATGCTCTGTGTAGGACGTTGAGATTGGTTGGATGGTTTTCATACGTAACCACCCGGTCTGTCTGTGGTATATGGCGTCGGGCCCCGGCGGACCTACTGCTATATACTATGCGACGGATAGGGGGTGTTACAGCAGTAAAGTGCAAGTCATACTCAAACGAGTAGGCGAGAAATGAAAGCATTAAAATGTCAAGTCCTACTCAAATGAGTAGGCGGGAAATGAAAGCGATAAAATTACAAGTCCAACTCAAACGAGTAGGCGGGAAATGAATGCAGTAAAATGACAAGTCCTACTCAAACAAGTAGGCGGGAATTGAAATCTGAAAATGTGAGTCCTACTCAATCGAGTAGGCAGGAAAGGACAAGTCCTACTCAAACGAGTAGGCGAAAAATTAAAGCAGAAAAATCTATCTCATACACGCACATACTCTACAAGGATGAAAGAAAACAATAAAAATACTAACTCATATACGCACGCACACAAACGAAAATAAGAAAAAAAACAAAGTGACTGAAAAATTAAAACAATTATATTCCTACTTCTAGAATTCGCTAAAAGGACATAAAAAGTTGAAATAAAAATAAAAAGAGCAAAAGTTTTTAGACATAAAAGCTAAAATCAAAATGTTTCAAAAATTAAAATGATGGTTTTTCATTCTTATAATTTTATAAAATAGTTTAAAAAGTGGAAAGTATGGTGAGGAGAACAAAAGTTTTACAAAAATAAAAACACTAAGTTAAAAGAAAACAAAACCATTTTAAAACCATTTTTATAAATTCATAAAATGAACATAAAGAGTACAAAATATCCTAAGTCTAAGCAAAGCTAGGTAACAAAATAACTAAAACATAAAAGCGTAAATCTACTTTCACACACACACACACTCATAGAAAGAGAAAAACAAAAATAAAGATAAAACCAAATAAGATTGCTTAAGGATGGGCACTCAAATGAAATCTAAATAATATAAGGAGAAGAAAAACACATATTTTATTAAGATGAAAAAGGAGTTACATAAAAGCTAAAACAAACACTAAAGTGAGGGGGAGAAATTCTCCTTACATAGCTTGGAAATCACCTAAGCAGCACAACCCCGAGCAAAATGATTCAAAAAAAGGAACAATTGATCTTACAGCAAAGATCTATTTATAGAGAAATTTCTGATTACATGCCCCAGGTTATGGGCGTGTAGGAGGTCGTGTTAGTACTGGCGCTGAGTTAAAGCAGAACATTTATTGCTGGTTGACTTTGGGGCTGTCCGCGTGGAAGTCACGGGCGTGAACCTGTGGTCACGGGCGTGTAGGGGGGTGTGCCAAGAAGGTGTATCTGGGGAAGGTGTCATGTTGTTGCCATGCCGACGACGTCTTGTCTGGGATAGGTGGATTGGTCATGGGCATGTCGAATATTGACACGAGCGTGACGGGGAGTTCGACGAATGTAGAATGGCGAATGTCGAGCTGGAAGCATTGAGCGTCGAGATGGGATTGAAACAGGCATATGGGGGCATGTCACGGGCATGTTCAGCAAATCATCGAATGTGGATCGTCGAGCATCGAGTGGCGTGACACGGGGCATGTCGGACTAACACGGGCGTGTTATTATCGGACACGGGCGTGACTTAATTTTTTTTGCAAGCGGCTGATTTCTATTGGAATCAAAGTAACACACCCAGGTCTCGGGCGTGACCGAGAAGTACACGGACGTGTACTTTGAATTTTCTTACTTTTTCTGAAAATTTCTGAAAAATAAAATAAAGCTAAATTTAGAAAATATATACAAAAAGGAAGAATTTTATTAAAGAAAAATAACTAAAAATAACGAAAATAAACTAAAACGACTTAATTAACGTACGTAAAAATACATATATTTATAACTTATCAAATACAAAACTTGATGGTTAAATCTCGCGGTACCCCGGATGGTTTTTTAGAAATAAGGATGGTTTATTTTGGAAGTACATGGCGCACGGATTTATTATTTATAAAAAAAGTTGAAACCGAGTTTTAACGAAAGGAGGCAAGTGCACCTATCACGTGTAGTACAGGATATTCTGGTTGGGAATATCGGGGTTGTATTGTTCTCGGGGATGAGTTGGTTATCTCTACTCTTCCCTAGAGAGACTATTATTTTACCAAAGAAAGCTTGCTAGGTTATTATTTATATATATAAATAGAAAAATAGACTTAAAAAGCCAATGAAGAATTAGCGCAGCGGTACCGAAACGAATTTGAACTAAAATGACTTTTCATAAATAGAGATCCTAAATTTCAAATTAATTAAGGCGGAGACTTGGCCGTGTAGGTTCCACAAAAATAGGCTCACCTATCTCTAGGACTAACGCTCACCTAAACATTAAGACTATTCGACCGGGCTCTCGTCCAACGAAGGATTCCTCTTAATGCCTGCATTATGCTAAGAACCCCTCTATTGGATGGGGAACCCAATCCGGTAGAATTCCGTGCCTCCTCTCTCGAGTTTTAGTTTGGAACTCCCTTTTCCCAAGGGTGATCGGTCCATACGTATGGCCTCTCGGCTAGCTAGCGTATGGACAACGAAAATAGAGCCCACACATCGATATGTGGTTCTACACGTCATAAACCGGTGGCAAACCTTAAGTAATTTAATTAACGATAAAAAGAGGCCCTTTAATTATTTAAAGCGATTTTATCTGTCCCAATGCTCTTCGATACTGAGGGCTAAGAGAGGTTAGACACTCATCAGAATTGAGACGGCTTACGAAAAAAATGCATAATTGAAAGTGCGAGTCCTACTCAAACGAGTAGGCGACAAATGAAAGCAATAAATAAAAGCAATAAATGAAAGAAGTAAAGTGCAAATCCTACTCAAACAAGTGGGCGGTAAATGAAAGCATTAAAATGACAAGTCCTACTCAAACGAGTACGCGAGAAATGAAAGTGATAAAATTCTAAGTTCTACTCAAACGAGTAGGCGGGAAATGAAAGCAGTAAAATGTCAAGTCCTATTCAAACAAGTAGGCGGGAATTTAATGCTGAAAATGCGAGTCCTACTCAAACAAGTAGGCGGGAAAGGACAAGTCCTACTTAAACGAGTAGGCGAAAAATTAAAGCAGAAAAATCTACCTCATACACGAACACACTCTACAGGGATGAAAGAAAACAATAAAAATGCTAACTCATACACTCACGCACACAAATGAAAATAAAAAATAAAGTGACTGAAAAATTAAAACAACTATATTCCTACTCCTAGAACTCGCTAAAAGACACAAAAAGGTGAAATAAAAATAAAAAGAGCAAAAGATTTTAGATATAAAAGCTAAAATCAAAGTGTTTCAAAAATTAAAATGATAACTTTTTCATTCTTATAATTTTATAAAAGAGTTTAAAAAGTGGAGAGTAGGGTGATGAGAACAAAAGTTTTACAAAAATAAAAACTCTAAGTTAAAAGAAAACAAAACCACTTTAAAACCATTTTATAAATTCATAAGAATGAACATAAAATGTACGAAAAATCCTAAGTCTACGCAAAACTAGGTAACAAAATAACTAAAATAAAAAAGCATAAATCTACTCTCATACTCACACACACACCTATAGAAAGAGAAAAACAAAAACAAAGATAAAACAAAATAAGATTGTTTAAGGATGGGCACTCAAATGAAATCCAAAACAATATAAGGAGAAGAAAAACACATATTTTATTAAGACGAAAAAGGAGTTACATAAAAGCTAAAACAAACACTAAAGTGATGGGGAGAAATTCTCCTTACATAGCTTGGAAATCACCTAAGCAGCACAACCCTAAGCAAAATGGTTCAAAAAAAGGGAACAATTGATCTTACAGCAAAGATCTATTTATAGACAAAAATTTCAGATTACACGCTCCAGGTCATGGGCGTGTAGGGGGCGTGTAAGGAAGATGTATTTGTGGAAGGCATCGTGTTGTTGATACGCCGATGATGTCTTGTCTGGGACAGGTGGATTGGTCACGGGCATGTCAAATATTGACACGGGCGTGACAGGGAGTTCGACGAACGTTGAATGGCGAACGTCGAGCTGGAAGTGTTGAGCATCGAGATGGGATTGACATAGGCCTGTCGGGGCATGTCACGGGTGTGTTCAGCAAATCGTCGAACACCGATCGTCGAGCGTCGAGTGGCGTGATACAAGGCATGTCGGACTGAACCCGGGCGTGACTTAATTTTTTATTGCATGTGGCTAATTTTTATTGGAATCAAAGTAACACGACTAGGTCACGGGCGTGACTGAGAAGTACACGGGCGTGTACTTTGAATTTTCTTATTTTTTTTGAAAATTTCTGAAAAATTAAATAAAGCTAAGTGTAGAAAATATATGCAAAAAAGGAAGCATTTTATTAAAGAAAAATAACTAAAAATAACAAAAATAAACTAAAATGAGTTAATTAACGTATGTAAAAATACATATATTTACAACTTATCAAATATCCTCATACTTAAGCGTTTGTTGTTCCAAAGTAAAAGTTGGAGATATACTTATAAGTAATTAAAGAAATCCTAAGTTTAGCTACCGCTTGAATTAATTGAAAGAAACATCAAAATAATTATCAGGGGTATAAGAGTTAATTCCTAAATTATGACAAAAATTTACATATAGGAAGATTTTCAGCTAAAAAGAAACTTCTCGATAAAATCAAATAGAAAGTAAAAATTGTATTTGTTAGGTTAACAAAAATATATTGGAATTATAGAAACTTTAGCTTATAAGAATGAAAGGAAATAATACAATTTAAAAATTATGCTCTCAAAAAGATTTTAAATTAATTCTAGAATCATAAAAAATGGATGTTGATTTATGAAGAGGGCTTTGTTTTAAAGGTGAGGTATATTTTTTCGTTCAAACCTCTAATGAAATTTTTTTGTTGAATGTGGATGTTTAGGAAAACGAAATCTTATTTTCCATAACATATAAATTTTTTTTTGAACAACTTCATATCAACCCAATGTATATGTATAGGAGTAATGAATTTTATCATCTTACTCTGTAACATATAATTTTTTTAAAAAATATTAGATACTTATGTTTACGGAACGAAATCTTATTCCAATTGACATAGCTTCTTCTAAGGATCAAAATCATGCCAAGTAAAACATGAAAAAATAAGGGGAGGTTTTTTCAGAAAGAAAACTATATATATTAAAAAAGTTTGAGAGCAACCTTTATAAATTGAATGTTCCTATATTTAAAAAAAATCTTGGAGTAAACATAATTGAAATCTAAGATTATTATTTTTTAACAAAATATACGTGCCTCTATTTTAGATAAATTAGAAGTAGCAACTAAAACAAGTCCCCTATTTAAATAAAAAAGAGCGTAAGAAATTCTTTAAAATTTAACCCCAGATATCTAAATCTATCAATCTCCAATTAATAAACGAATAGTAAATAAAGAATTAATAGAATTCGCTCATAAATAAACTCGCAACAAAATTTTTGGAGAGCAAGGAGGTTAAGAATGGTGTATTCGATTTATTTGTTTCATAATAAAACAAATCTTTTTTGTTTTATAGGGTTATTTTCCTCTTTTTTTGTTTTTTAGGGTTATTATCCTTTTTTGTATTTTTAGAGTTACAATCTTTTTTTGATGTTTTAAAATTTCTATCAAGTTATTTACAAGAAAGGGGAGAGAAAGATGTGTTATTTATAAAGAAGAGAGGGGGGGGGGGGGAAAGAGATTATTTACAAAAAAGATTTACAAAGTAAAAAACAACATATTTTTTGGAATTTTTGTTTTATAAATTTTTTAAACAATTTTTTTGTTTTATGATTTTTTTAGTTTTTGATTATATAAAAAAATTTGAGTTTTAATTAATCGTTTTGCAATTTTTTGATGAGTGCAGAATATAGAAATGCAATAAAAAATAAGAAAACACCCACATGCTTAAATTCAACATTGTCCACAATGTTGCAATGGAAGTATGTGGAATGATAAGAAATAAAAGGCAGATATGTACATAAATAAAGATAAAGGGGGGGGGACTTCCCTTAAACAACTTCGGGGACGCCTGGGTTGAAATCCTGCATTATTTAGAAAAACGAAAAGAAAAAACAATTCTAGTATATGGAATTTATTTGGTGGCGCGAAGTTTTTATTTGTAATATGTGCCGAGTTAATCTATTTACTAACTCGACTTGGTCATATGGTTCTGGGTGGTAGGGGTGGCAAGTGTGGGGGACTCGTAAGTAGATAACGTCTTAGCTATATGAGCACAATAGAAATACGTTCCCCTATCGCCTAAAATAACGGGAGGCGTGCCGAAGCGAGAAAAGAAAGAGATAATTCTTAAAAAAATGGGTGTTTTGAAAAAAAGTTAAAACAAAATATAGATACGAAATCTTTTTTGTGGTTTTAGTAGGTTTTTTGAGTGTTTTGTTTTTAGTTTTTTTTTTGTTTTTTTAGTTTTTAGGTTTATTAGATGTTTTTTAGTATTTAGATTTTTGGTTTTTTCTGTTTTTTTATATTTTTTAAAGTTTTTTGTTTCTAGAATTTTTTGGTTTTTTTTGTTTTTATAGAGAAATATATGAAATAATAATGATAATATATTTTTTGATGTTTTTTTGTTTTTAAAGTAATTTTATTATTATTATTATTATTATTAATTTTTTTGTTGGCCATTTTTTGTTATATATATATATAAATAGGTAAAAGTAATAGTTTTCCAGAGTTTGAAATAAAAACACGAAAATTCTCCGGCAACGGCGCCAAAAACTTGATAGTTAAAACTCGTGGTGCCCCTGGCGATTTATTTAGAAATAAGGATGGTTTATTTTGGAAGGACACATATCGTGTGTAGTACAGGATATTCCAGTGGGGAATATCAAGGTCGTATTATTCTCGGGGACGGGTTGGTTATTTATACTCTTCCCTGAAGGGACTATTATTTTACCGAAAATAACTTGTCGGGTTATTTATATATATATATATATATATATATATATATATATATATATATATATATATATATATATATATATATATATAAACTAAAATATAGACTTAAAAGATGATGAAGAATTAGTGCAGCAGCAGTACTGAAATGAATTTGAACTAAAATTACTTTTAATAAATAGAGATCCTAAATTTCAAATTAATTAAGACAGAGATTTGGTCGTGGAGGTTTCACAAAAAAGAGCTCAACTATCTCTAGGACTATCGTGTAACGCCCCCACTCATCACATGGAATATACCGGTGGGTCCGGCCGGGGCCCCACGTCATATTTCACAGATAAGCGGCGAAATTACGTGTGGAAATCAAAATCTACTCATATCCTAGCTCAAAACAGTCTAGTGCAGCATTTTACGTTATATGAACTCATCACACCGAATGTCCACTAACATACAAACTCCACAGTTATATATCAAATCAGGAATGTGTACAACACACACACTCATGGCCTTAAGGCCTTACAGGTTCCTCTTTACACATTTACAGCTTCATACATCGCACGAAGGCCGGCCACACATGAAATCCAAACACGCTTTGCACGACCTTCAAGGGCCTTTGGCAGCAATCCTTCATTCCGCTCAATTCCATTAAAGCATCAGCACCTGCAATTAGATATCCACCCAAGAGTGGTAAACAAAGTAACGGTCAGCATTAGCTGACCAATTATAATGACCCTACCCCTTACCCGGGGCAGTGGTTCCTTCTCTATATGTATTACCATCATAAACTCTATTAATGTACCAATTACAAATGTACCAATTACAACCAGAACACAAATGCCGGTATCCACCAGACGCTCCGTGCACTCAGGGCACCTTATTACTGTATCAGATATTCCAGTCGTCCACCGCCTCTCAGAGGTTTTTAACTTGTTAGGTTGGCCGGTCCGGTCCGAGTCCACCAATCCCGTAGGCTGGCGACATTCTTCCCATCCCACTCAGAGGTACGAACCTCACAACATTACCACAAACAGAACCATAGCAGATCGACCCACCCTAGTGGTGTAGCAAGCCGGGTTTATCTCTCTGCTCCTCAGGTATTACCACCAATCGACCTCCCAACCTATTCCAGATCGACCCACCCTTGTGGTGTAGCAAGTCGGGTTTACCTCGGCTCCCCAGGCATTGCCACCAATCGACCCCCACGAATACCGATCAACCCACCCTTGTGGTGTAGCATGCCGGGTTTATCCATGCTCTCCAGGCATTACTACCAATTGACCTCTCAACACAACCAGGAGCTTACGCAAAGCATCCATACATCCATAAGCAACATACATACATTCATACATCCATACAACAAAGCCAGTACGTATCAATCTTACACATCATCAAAACCACAAAGTATTCTTCGGTTTACCCATAACCATCACCAATCCAGACTACCCGTCCAGATGGGCTTCACACAACATGTTTATGCCATACTCCACACTTCCGGCTCTAGATACAGACTAAACCAAGGAATCACTTATGATATCCACCTCTTGGTGGAGGATTCCATGCATATGCATAAAGAAAGGACTTCGATCTCCAAGAAGGATATCGTTACCCCTGAAGATCGCTTCGGAGCCATGAACTAGCCAGATGGAATTCACCGCCTCGGCTTTGCCTTCACGAATCCAAACTCCGATCTTAGTTCCTCACTCCACAGCACCTCCACCAGCTGGCTTTCTCTTCCCTTCCCTCCTTCCTTTGCTCTCTTCCTTTTGAGAATGAGAAGAAGGAATGAAATGAAGGCCTTGACTCCTCATTCTCGGCCTTATCTTAGCAGGAAAGAGCCTGGACCCTTGGATCCAGGATAAGGAAAATGAACGGCCTTGATTTGCCCAGAAAAATCCTGAACACGGCTTACACGCCCTGTGACATGCCCATGTCACAGGCCGTATCACTTAAGCGGCAGACAACCGACCCAAATACAACTAGTACACGGCCGTGTGACATACCCGTGTCACACCTTACACACCCGTGTCATGCTCGACACGCCCGTGTCTAGTAGCCGTATACTTCACACATCACAACTTCACCTCACCCGAGCGGGACACGGCCATGGGACACGCCCGTGTCCCAGGCCATGTACCACAAGACACACCTGTGTCTATCAACATACGCACTCCTAGCTGAAACCCGCAAAGGACACGCCCGTGTAACAGGCCCTGTACCCCCTTTGCTTACCGCTCGACGATTGTCGAGCGCAGTTCGCCGACCCGAGCACGACGTGCCCTGGAACATGCCCGTGTCCCAAGCAGTGTCACTCAATCTGAACCCAACTTGGGCTTTAGGGTGTTACAATCCTTCCCTCCTTTAAAAAAATTTCGTCCCGAAATTTGGCTCAACTACAGATGCTCATCTAAGCACTTCTCGTTGCACTAGCAGCAACCAATCACTCGAATAAAGCGAGTCGGGTTAGAGCTCAGAGGCTGCAACTTGTCTCGCCCCAAGGCATCGCACACAATAAACATCACATACAACACATACACACATACAGATCTCTCACATGTGTACATCCATCCACAAGTTCATCTAATGCTCTATATCCAAAAACATTATAGATCTATACCACGATTGATCGATCACTTACATAACACTAAATGTGCACCAATATTTACATGACATAGAACATCTATGTACACAACCATCTCATGATTCGTAATATGATTCACATCATCAACGTGATACGAGTCACTTTTCTATATTTATTTCCGCTCAGCTGCCTGATTTGACGTCAAGTTAAACACTCAAGGTTGTACTTCACCAATTGCGCTTTGCGGCTCTTGCACTTCCAAATTATGCAATCGAGGTTGCGACCAGGATGCAGATGACTCGGCCACTGCTTTACCCTTTTCTTCATAAGACACACCTATCGTTTGCTCATTCCTTGAAGGGGCACTCCAACAATATGTAGCTATATGTCCTTGCTTGCCACAGTTAAAACATGTACGTGTATCTACACGTCCTTGCCCATAGGTTGCTCCCGAAGAAACAGTCGACGGTGCTGATTCAGCAGGCCTGAACCTTTTCTTGTCTCGTCTTCTAACCTCTGATTTCTCCGCCTGTGGCACTTTGAATTCTGAATTCTCCACTGTCAGTCTCTTCTTCTCTTGTACCCGCTTCAAATCTTTCTCCAACGCACGAGCTGTATCGACCAACGCTTGGAAGCCTTGGTTTACCGAACTTGGGAGTGCTAACCTCAACTCGTCACGTAGTCCCTCATAAAATTGATTTGTATTTTGCACTTCCTCAGCGAAGGTAGACCCCATATAGCGCCCCAGTCTGGTAAACTCATGCAGGTACGTATCAATATCAGTCTCACCTTGCACCAAACATTGAAACTCATTCTCCATCACAATCCGCTGCGATATTGGCAAATACTTGGCGAGAAATAATCTGGAGAACTCATCAATGGATATCTCCTCTAAACCTCTACCTGCCAAGTGATGCACTTCCACATCATCCCACCACAGTCTCGCATCTCCTTCCAGCAGAAAAGTGGCTAAGTTCACTTTCTGCTCCTCCGTAATCCTAATTGCAGTCAGGATCCTCTTCACTCTTGCAAGCCAATCTTCCACCTGTGTTGGGGCAGTCTGTAACGCCCCAAAATTCGAAAGAGGGACGAGCAGCGTCGAGAGCCAAGTTTGGGTCTTGGTAAGGGTCACACAGCCTAGAACACGGACGTGTCCCTGGCCGTATCATGCCGGGTTCGTCGAGAGCCCAAGAAGTCGACGATTTTACTCGACGAAGTGTCGAGATAGGGAACACGGCTTAGGAAATGGGCGTGTCCATGGCCGTGTTGTGTCGGGTTCGATGGAGATCTCGGGTGGTCGACGAACTGCGTTTGACGAAATGTCGAGACAGTAAACACGGCTTGGGACACAGGCGTGTCCAAGGCCGTGTCATGCGCATGTTCGACGAATTTTCCACAATGTCGACGAAGAGGCAGTCGATGATCGTCAAGACTTCGAACACGGCCTGAGATACGGGCGTGTCCCAGACCGTATCTTCTCGGGTTGTGAGTCGGGCTGTGTTAGGGGATTGAACACAGCCTGGATCCCAGCCGTGTTCGGCCTGACACGGGCATGTCAATTGTGACACGGGCATGTCGATTACACGTGTCCTTCTCGGGTGGTTTTTGATCCTATGTCGATGGAGGAACACGTCCAGCAACACGGGCGTGTACTGCATGATACAGGCGTGTCATCTTTGCACGGGCATGTTCAAAGCCCGTGTCCTTTTCTGGGTGCAACAGTTTCGGCGTCTATTGAGGCACATGGCCTTGGACACGGGCGTGTCACAAGCCGTGTTTGGCCCAAGTGTTTTGATTTTCAGTTCGGATCGTGGCCGTTCGTTTCCTTCTTTTGGGATCTGATGGTCCAGGGTTGTCCTTGCTGAGTTAAGTCTGGGAATAGGGTTTGGGAACCCTCATTCTTCATCAAGTATCTCTTTCTAAGATCTAGATAGAAGGTAGAGTAAGGAAGGAGGTGAAGGAGAGATCCGGCTGTTGGAGAAGCTTCGGTGCTCCAAATCGCGAGCCGAGTCCAGATCCGTGGAGGCAAGACCGTTGTGAAGGTTTTCATCCGGCTAAGTTTCCATGGCTAGGAAGAGGGTCGGAAGGTAACGACACTTCTCCTCTTGGTTTTAGGATGCGTGTTTAGCATCTTTTACTTTCCAGTTTTTGGACACCAAACTCTCAAATAAGAGGGGTTTGGGTCGCCATGATTCAAGAGGAACCTCCGGGTCGATTGAGTCCGTCCCCAGCATGTTTTTGCATTAGAGATCCGCTCCGTTAGTGGATTATGCATGGTGGGTGAAGCCGTGGTCGCGGCCGTTAGTTCTACTTGGTGATGTTGCATACTAGCTTTAGGGATTTTGTAGAAATCCGTTGCGGCAAGATGCCATTTCTGATGTTCGTGATGTTTTACCCCTTTTCTCGAGTGAGTACGTATAGTCGGAACAGGATAAGGTTAGCTCCTCAATGGCAGTAGATGGTTTCCTTGGTGGACAAGGTTAGCTTCGCATTGGCGGTAGATGGTTTCCTTGGTGCGCGGGGACATTGTAGTACAAATGAGGGATTAAGGTGGGAATGATTTTGGATTTTAATGTGCTAAGGCGTGGCTTTGTCTCCATGGTCGGCTGGCTATCCCGTGGCGTGCAAGTCATGTGTGGAGAGTGTCCCGGCGAGACTAGTCCCCTTCTATGAGACTGACGAGAACTCCAAGCATGGGTCAAGCTCGGGCATTGAGGCCATGAGCGGGTGGGGTCCAGCGAGGCTTCTTAGAATCGGTCAGTGTGTTAGATGGAATCCTGGCATGAGAAGTCAGAGCTTGCAGGCAAGCCTGGGTCTAAGACCATGAGCAGGTGGGGCCTTGGCAAGAATTCTGTGTGACAGCCTGTGTGCCGTTGGGGGAAATGAAGTACCTCTTTGTTTGCGGTTTAATGCCAATGGGGAAATGATGAGTACCCAGATGATGTGTTAGATGCATACGCGATAGGGTACCTTGGGTGAATCCCGGGATTTGCATACATGTTGCATAGTAGGCCCCTTTTCTTTATATGCTCAACAATAAAGAGCATGCATGTTGTTTGAGATATCCAAGTCTGTTCCTTAGTGTTTTACTTGTTATGTATATTGTTACGAAGTGCTGACTTGCAGGTTGGACGGGTACCCGGGGTCCGTTAGGGGCGGCCGGGAGGAGATGTGTTTGTTACACAGTTTGAGGTCAGCTTTGCTGACCCACGTTACAACCAAATTTTTACAGGGCAAGGATCGCAAGCAAGAGCTAGCTCATGGCAAAAAGGCCTAAGCCTCATGAAGAGTTACCAGCTTCGCATTAGCTCTACTTTTGTGATATTGTATGTTGATGCTTTTGACTTCCGGCTTGCATGCCGAGGTAGCTTAGGAGTGCCTTTGCACTTTGGTATGATATTTATTGATAGATTTTTCGACTCTCATTTATTGTAAGGCCATAAGGCCGTTTCGATACTCTTGTGTATGTGGATAACTTCTAGTCTTGATTGATGTTTCTGCTATGGTTTGTGTATGAGTTTTGAGATTGGGTAGTTATATCATCTTATAATACTAAAGTTGTGGCGTCGGTATGTTGTGGGGCCCGGCGGACCCATATTATACGGTCATTACAGGGAGGTTTTACACAGTCGTCCCACCAAACATAGGTGGATGAAACTCCATAAACCTTTTCAACTGCACATCTGTTACTTGCTCGTCCACCACAACTTCAGCGCGCTCTTGCCTTGCACCAGCCATACTAGCACCCATGCAGGCCTTGCCTGCCCCAGTAGTGTTGTGCATGTAAACACTGCGAGCACCGTCTCAGTCACCATACGTATGGTCTCCGCCAAGGGAGGTGTAGGCGCTTCAACTGGTGTTGCACTCTCATCGGACCGTTGGGGCTTAGACTGCCCAGCACCACTCCTCACCACCTAGTAATGTACAAAACATCATTAAGCATCCATGTCATACGGTTATACATTGAATACATGGTGACACTTCTCACATGTATGTATAACATTCCTAGTGGACATTCTTGAGTTCCATTTGGTTCTCCCTCCCATAAATCTCAACCTGCCTCTGATACCACTTTGTAACGCCCCCACTCATCATATGGAATATACTAGTGGGTCTGGCTGGGGCCCCCATGCCATATTTCACAGACAAGCAGCACAGAATATTACGTGTGGAAATTAAAATCTACTCGTATCCTAGCTCGAAACAGTCTAGCGTAGCATTTACATTATATGAATTCCCACACTGAATGTCCACTAACATAAAAACTCCACAGTTATATATTAAATCAGGAATGTATACAACACACACAACACATTGCCTTAAGGCCTTACAGGTTCCTCTTACACATTTACAACTTCATACATCGGCACGCAGGCCGGCCACACATGAAATCCAAACACGCTTCGCACGGCCTTTAAGGGCCTTTAGCAGCAATCCTTCATTTCACTCAATTCCATTTAAGCATCAGCACCTGCAATTAGATATCCACCCAAGAGCGGTAAATAAAGTAACGGTCCGCTTTAGCTGACCAATTATAATGACCCTACCCCTTACCCGGGGCAGTGGTTCTTTCTCTGTATACATTGTCATCATAAACACTATCAATGTACCAATTACAAATGTACAAATTACAACCAGAACACAAACATCGGTATCCACCAGACGCTCTGTGCACTCATGGCACCTTATTTGTGTACCGGATACTCCAGTCGTCCACCTCCGCTCAGAGGTTTTTACTTGTTCGGTTGGCCGGTCCGGTCCTAGTCCACCAATCCCGCAGGCTGGGAAATTCTGTCCATCCCACTCAGAGGTACGAACCTCATAGCATTACCACAAACAAAACCATAGCAGATCGACCCACCCTAGTGGTGTAGCAAGTCGGGTCTATCTCTCTTCTCCCCAGGCATTACCACCAATCGACCTCCCAACCTATTCCAGATCGGCCCACCATTGTGGTGTAGCAAGTCAGGTTTACCTCGGCTCCTCAGGCATTGCCACCAATCGACCCCCATGAATACCGATCAACCCACCCTTGTGTGTAGCAGGCCAGGTTTATCTCGTGCTCCCCTGGCATTGCTATCAATTGACCTCTCAACATAACCAAGTGCTTACGCAAAGCATCCATACTTCCAAAAGCAACATCCACACATCCATACATCCATACAACAAAGCCAGTACGCATCAATCTTACACATCAGCAAAACCACGGAGTCTTCTCCGGTTTACACATAACCATCACCAATCCAGACTACCCATCTAGATGGGCTTCACACAACATGTTTATGTCATACTCCACACTTACGGCTCTAGCTGCAGACTCAACCAAGGAATCACTTACGATATCCCCACTTGGTGGAGGATTCCATGCATATGCATAAAGAAATGACTTCGATGTCCAAGAAGGAGATCATTACCCTTGAAGATCGCTTCGGAGCCATGAACAAGCCGATGGAATTCACCGCCTCAGCTTTGCCTTCACGAATCCAAACTTCGATCTTGATTCCTTAGTCCACAGCACCTCCAGCAGCTAGCTTTCTCTTCCCTTCCCTCCTTTCCTTGCTCTTTTCCTTTTGAGAATGAGAAGAAGGAATGAAATGAAGTCCTTGACTCCTCATTCTCGGCCTTATCTTAGTAGGGAAGAGCCTGGACCCTTGGGATCTAGGATAAGGAAAATGAACGGCTTGATTTGCCCAGAAAAAGCCTGAACACGTCCTGACACGCCCTGTGACACGCCCGTGTCATAGTCCTTGTCACTCCCGCAGACACCGACCTTAAGGGAAGCCAGGACCGTCAGACATACCGACCTAACATTCCAACTGGGTACACGGGCCGTGTGATAGTAGCGGCACCACACAACACAACCGCTCGAGTCATGCTCGACACGCCCGTGTCTATCAAGCCGTGTACTTCCAAGACACAACTTATCACCTGTGACCGCACCCGAAAACAAACACACACGCCGAGCTTGGTACCCCTTTAACGCCGACTGTGGACAAAAAAACCACGAACAACACCCGGGATATCCCTAGGCCGTGACACTCC